>CM071850.1:45796702-46396702 GCA_036507275.1 Sicyos edulis
GTAAAGATATTCATTTGTTTAGTAGTAAGTGTTTAAGTCAACTTCTATCCAATATTTTTATTAAATCAAATATACCTAATTTGATAAATTTCATGTCATAAATAATGTAACTCATATATCTTATCGATATAAGAAATTAGCATCTTCACCCCTACTCAAAATTCTCTTAATTAGTAGGCCTAACTTAAAAAGTTATGAAAAGTTATATATCCCAAATAATAGAAGTTCATGTTCTCACTCATATAACGTGGAAGTAGAAAAAAACGTCATGAATTGGTAACCCTAATAAAAAATTACCATATGACCAATTAAATCTAACTCTATCAAGATAATCATAATTTTTTTTTTTGTTCAACAATTGGGATTCGGGAATTTGAACCATTGATTCATGGGTTACAAGCGGCTGAGTTGTTCATTTGTTATTATTGTGTTAAAACAACTTAAACCTAATAGTTTGTAAATATATATTTTGTGGAGTTTAATTTTAAGAAAGTAATTAATTACCTGGGATTTGGGCTGTTCTTAACAGACTTTTTGCCATATTTTCTCCATTTGTAGCCATCATCCATAATCTCTACTTCTGATTTGGTTCTGAATGCAACCCTACGCCCTATTTCCCCTTTCCTTTTCTTCTCCCCACTTTTGCTTGATCTTCTATAGTAACACAAATCATATTCAACATTTAATTAGAAAAAAAAATTTAATTAAAGGGCTAATTAAAGGGACTTACATGGATGTCGGCCTACCCGACGAAACTACGACGCTCGATCCGCTGTCGGCTGCAGTGCCACTGCCACCACTGTCCACTCCCGTGATCTTCTCTGACGAGAGGATGCTCGGTGACGACGATGCAGCTTGTTGGTCGACGCTGTTTTCGTCGTCACCGAACACGAGAAAATCAGAGATCTCGAAATCGAAGAAGGAAGTATGGTCGAGAATTGGTGGGAAATGAGTGTAATAAGGGTTAGGGTTAGAATTAGGGTTTGGATCTTCATGAGGGAAGCTGGCCATTGGAAAATAATGGACCTATTGTGAAAACAGGCAATGGTTGTAAGAAATGGATGAGCTTTTATAATAAGAGATATTAATAATTAATTCATCCTTTTTTGTATAAAAAAGAGTATATTTTCTTTTTCTCAGCAGCTTCCTACGAGAACTTGCTTTGAAAGTTCTCCATTGGGACACGTGGCGTCTTTTTAGTGAGCGTTGTGACGTCACCGTCATGACATATGGGAGCACTTTCTTTATGTGTGAAATTACAGTTTTTAACCTTGCTTTTTAAAAAAATTAAACTTTCTTTTCTTTTTCGCTCCTCTATGAGTAAAAATGAGTGCATTATATCAATTGCTATACTCTTTTTGCCAATACGATTGTATCTCACTCATTTAAAACTTTATAAGATTGGCTTAGAAAATAAGAATTTTGGCAAACTTTAAAGAGTACATTTAATTAGTAATGTGAAAATTAGAGGTTTTCAAGAAAATGTATGATTAACTATTATGAAGTGGTTCAATTAGTCAAAAAGAAGCTTGAGATGCATAAGATAATGAGTTTAATCTATGGTGGTTACCTACTTAAGAATTAATTTTTTTCGGGTTACTTTGGCATCGAAATATTGTAGGGTCATGTTTATTTAGACCCCTTTGATGATCATTTGATTTTTTATTTTTGGTTTTTGAAATTTAAACCTACAATAAGTACCTTACCATATATTTTTTCTTACTTGTATATCTTACCTATACTTGTATCTCACCTATACTTGTAGAACCAAACCAAAATTTAGAAATAAAAAAAAAGTGGAACACATTAAAGGAAATTTGAGGAAGAATAAACTTAAATTTCAAAAACCAAAACAAAAAATCAAATGATTATCAACCGGCCTTAACATTCTTATTTTATATTTTAAAGAAACAATATTTTGAACTTCCGTTCAAAAATTATGCCTTTTCTATTTCCTAGTTTTAATTTTAAAATGAAATACAATTTTCAAAACTTAATATATTGATAACCTTCCCCTTTTATTCTAAACTTTGGAAGGAAAAAAAAGGTATAAAACTAATTATCAATAATATTCTCATACAAAAGAAAGAAAAAAAAATCATTTAATTTAAACATAATAGAACATATAATTTCACTTTATTTCTTATATTATAACACAAAAAACAAACAAAGTAATCGACCCTTGTACTTTTCATTTTTGTTGTTCGTCAAAACCAACAAATTCAATAAAGAAGTCATTTTCAATGCCACAAGTGTATCAATTCACTGACTTGTTTGGGAATATTTTTTAGGTAAATTCCATCGTCTTTCGCTATCCAAAAACAAGTTTGAATATCAGTTCCATCGTCGCACCTTCGTATGAGCCAAAAGGTCTTAGACTCGTACCAAAAGCTTTCAAATGAGACTTTAGCATCGGGCTTTTCCAAGTAACACCAAAAGAGAGTCGAATGCCAAATATTGGTTCTAAAGTTCCAATGAAAATCATCTCCAACATGAGCTAAATGTTGAATCCCCAAATCATCGTCTTTGGATTTGCAATGCACGAGCAAAGAAACGTTGCCGCGTAGCCTATTAACCACATGAATGTACCACTTAGAAATTGGCGGTGGTGCAACAATCTTTGATGTTTCAGCCCTTCCCAAAGCAACTATGACAAGCAACAAAAATATTGTACACTTCATTTTCTTAGCCAAATTAGTTTTTGTTTTTTTATCATTGGATATTTGAGTATATATACCCACATGAAAGGAAGTAAATAAATTGGATGCTTTTAATGAAAATGAATCACCTACCTAAACTTGCGTTATACAACACATAACTTTCTTTTTCAAGTTACTAAATGAAAATGTTGCATTAAATAGGTTGACATTTATTAAAATAGAGTATTAGATAATAAAGTTAGCTTCTTTTTTCTTAAGTACAAAATAAAATTAGCTATTTATTTGCTTAATATTTTTTTTAGTTTTACGATAATCGAGGAGAAAACGTTAAGCTATTCGCTTTTGAAATGAAAAACTTACATCAAATTTCAAATTAACATAAAGTTTGCCAATAAAAATAAAAATAATGTGTCCAAATAAAAAAAATAAAATATGTTATTCATCACTAATTTCTAAAGAGGAAGAACAAAAATAAAAGGAATAGAATAAGTTAAGTAAATTGATAATACAATAGAGATTATGAAAAGAAGAACAAAATCAATTACGAGATAATAATTGTGGAGAGAAGGTTCGAGTTTGTTGGAGGGATAGAACTAATTACTATAGAAAAGATCAACTAAAAATGTAGATGTTTTCGAATGAAAACTGCGATCTTTACATGTCAATAAATGTCTGCCATTGATAAATGTCAAGCGATCACAAGAATAGTTACACAACGTCATCTAAAGTTAGAAGTTTAAACTGTCATCTATAGGCGTTAGTTCTTAGCCATGACGTCTTGTAACCGTCAAATTTTAATGAGTGTGAAAAACCGTCATAGAAAATGGTTTGGGTTCTATAATTCACAAATTTGTGCTTGCATGGAAGTATTAAGGAAAAAAAATATTACTATTGTTTATAAAGTGCATTAATACTTGGTAAATAAAATAGTAAAAAACATTGAAGATGAAATCATACATTCAAAACCTAAAATAACTAAATATTATATTTTATTTTGGACGCTTATTTAATAGTTATATAAACCATAAGAATACCGTGTTTCCATTTCATATGTTAAATAGACTCAATATATTAATAAGAATAAATTAAATCGAATGGTCGGTGGTACAATCTTTTTTTTAGTACAAATTGGAGGAAACCGTGGAGTGAAAATAAGTTAACACCAAACCAGATAACCAATAGCATCACTGACCCATTCGGTTGATAAAAACGGCTTTACCTCATGAATATAATATGTAAGGGTCCTTCTCACTTTTCTTAAGAACAAGAAAAAAAAAAGATTGAATTGATTTAATCGACAATCAAAAGAGAAAATTGAGAAAAAAAAATTAAGAAGTTATATTAAGGAGAAGGTTAGAGTTTGCTGGAGAAATAGAAATTACTATAGAAAATATAAAGTAAAAAAAAAAAAGAATATGAATCAAATGTGTGCATGTCCAAGGATCTAACCAAACACATAATTTCACTTTATTTCTTAAATTGTAAACAAGGGTAATTGATACTTGTATTTTTCATTTTGTTGTTCATAAAAAACAACAATTTTAATATAAAAAAGGTCATATTCCTAGTTCCATTTGTGAATCAATTCATCAATTTTCCAATGCATGTTTTTCAGGTAAATTCCATTATCTTTTGCTGTCCAAATACAAGTTGCAATATCAGTTCCATTATCACACATTTTTTCGAGCCAAAAAGTCTTAGACTCATACCAAAAACTTTCAAACGAGACTTTAGCTCCAGGAGGTTTTTCCAAGTAGCACCAAAAGAGAGTCGAACCCCAAATGTTGACACGAAAGCTCCATTGAAATTCATCGCCACGATGAACCAAATGTTGAATCCCTAAATCATTGTCTTTCGACTTGCAATGCACAAGCAAAGAGGCATTGTTACTTAGCCCATTAACCACATGAATGTACCACTTAGAAATTGGAAGTGGTACAACGATCTTTGATGTTTCTGCCCTTTTCAAAGCAACCATGATAAGCAACAAAACAATTGCAATACCTCATTTTCTTAACCAAATTGTATTTGTTTTTCTTTGTTACTAATGATGCTGGACACATGAATATATATACATCTAATACATGAAAGAAAGTAAAGAAATTGTGTGGTTTTAATGCAAATGAATCGCCTGCCAAAACTTGTGTTATACCATATAACTTACTTTTTCAAATATTAGATATTAAGGTTAGCTATTTATTTGCCAAGAAATAAAAAACCGTTCATCAAATTTTAAATTAACATAAAGCTTTCCAACAAACTAAAAATATGTTCAAATAAAAATTTAAACTCCTCATTTGAGTTTAATAGACTTTGATATCATGTTAAATAGAACGAGATTTCATCTCAAAATCAACTATAAATGAAAGAAATAGTTTATATATATATATATATATATATATATATATTTTACAAATGTTGTGAGATCTCATTACTTTTTTAATTGGGATTTTCAATAAGTCCCCTAGATCTCAATTTTATTTTTATTTGACCAAATATTCATTCTATTTTTAATGAACTGTAATATTATATTAAATTAGTATGAAATTCTATTTCAAAATTAAATGACAACAAGAAGAAGCCGATAATTACTATTTGAGTCTTTTGTTGCCTATGATAACTTTAATTTTGGTTTTCATAAAGTAAAGTCATAGTTCCATCAAATTTATCAACGAGATTCTAAAAAAGATGATAAAATAAAAGCTTTTCACAAATGTGTGATTTGTAAGGTCCTTCATCACTGATTTCTAAAGAAGAAGAATAAAAAAAAATTGAGTAATTGACAATATAATAGAAAATGTTGAAAAATGAAAAAAAAAAAAGAAAAAAAAAAGTTTGCAAGGCAATATTGTAGAGTTTGTTGAAGGGAGAGAGACTACAATAAAGAATAGAAACTAAGAAATGAGATATTTTCGGACCAAAGGTGCAAAAATATCATCACGTTATGTCTTTAATAACCGTCATCTAAATATGTTGGTTTATTACCCTCATTAATAAGCTATTTTTTTGAAGACATTGTTTTTTAAAAAATGTAATTAAGTATTAAAATTTTTGAATAAAATATGAAACGTTAATCAAGTGAGATAAAGAAAGTGCAGGGAAAAAAAACTAAAAGTATCTCAAAAAAAAAAAAAAAAAAACCATAACCAAAATTAAAATTACCGAATGGATGTACAATCAAATAAAATTAAACTATAACTAACATGAGCAATTACTCAACGGTACTAGTGTATGCCAATGATTAGAAGTCTTGGTTTGAGTCCCCCACCCTCAATTGTTGTAGTCTGAGGAAAAAAAAAATTAAACTACAACCTGCAAAAATTTAATCGCGAAGAAAACGTAGTGACCAACAAAATTGAGTTGCACAGTTATTCACACTGAAGGGGAAAATTTTATTAAATTAATTTTCAAATGTAAAGTTTTTTTAATTAAAAAGAAAGTGGTAATATTCCATTATTTTTTTAAAACTTTTTGATAGGAAGGTTTCAAACCTGTAACCTATTGTGTTACTAAATTGCACATGATATTATTAAAGCTTTGCTACTTTTGGTGTAAAATTTTCAAACTTTCATCACCCAGACTAACAATTTCTTAAATAAGTGCCCAAGTTGAATAATAATAATTTTGTTTATGAATTAAACTAGCTAATGCTTTAAATAAAGTAGGCAACCATCTTCTCCCCCAACTTATACTTAAAAAGAAGCAAAAACAAAAACAAGTTTATATAGACAAATCAAAACCAATAAACAGATAAAGAGAGCGGCGAAACAAACCCTTGGGCAACAATTCGCACGTCTAACACCGATTGACTCGCCCAAAAACGCCGAACGAATTGACGGTGTCGAGCGACGAGGTAGGCAGCTGGCTTGATGATGCCTATCAGAAGAACCATTGAAGAAGTACAGAAGAATTTTGAAGAATTGAAAAGAGAAGACCAGGGAATGAAAGTTTCTTTTATTTATTTATTTTTTAATTAAAGCACTGTAGAATTAGTTAGATGTTTGAGGTGCTATAACCTTATTAATCGACAGCTCTCAACGGCTACTTTAAACCTTACTAAAGTCAAACTAACTAAACCCCTTGGTTAGCAATTATACCAGGGTTAACAATTATATGTTTGTCTCCAACCTTAAATGGAAAATGGATCGTCCCAAATCCCACCTTGCTACAATTGAACTTTAAAAGTTCGGTTATTTCTATAATTTTAACCTTATTTTGGTTACGCTTCTATAAAATTTGAAAGATATAATCATTCAAAAAATATATATATATCAATGTTGAATTGCCATCTAACAGACGATTATCCACCGGTTCTTTCGAAATACCTATTAAATAATTTTTTTTTTAAAACTTAATATTAAAATAAATCTTGATAGAGGTATACATAGTCAAAATTTAGTTGAAGTTAAGACTATGTTTTCGACCAATTTTAATTGGTTAACTCGTCAAACTCAATATACAAGAACAATCTAATCCAATCTATATATCTTTTAAGTTGTGTTAGGTTAGATTATCTATTATCTTATTCCTTCATCTCATCTTTTTTTCTCTAAGGATCAGCCTATTATTATTTTTATTTTTTTTTAGTACATAGTGGGGAAGGGGACCAACAAACCCTATATAGAGGACACAACTTCAAATAATATGAGAGCCAGATACCGATTTTCGAGCTCAAACTCGTGACCGTGGAGTTGAAATAGATTAACACCAGACAAAATAACCAACTGCGCCACTAACCCTCGGTAGGATCAACCTATTATTTATACAATCTATAAATAATAAAGTAAAATTTGTCAATTCTCATTAAATAAAGTTACACATGTATACATAATAACTAAGCCCAAAATTGGCATACGATCCAATCCAAATAAAATGGTAAATTATAACCAATTAAAAAAGTAAAAAGAAAAGAAAAAACTTTTATCCAAACTTTACAAATTGGGTTGAATAATACGAATTATTCAGGTTTTTATTTTGTGTGTAGACCCTATTCCGAGGGACCATCTTGACAATGAAATTGATAGATACAATTATTTTATTTGAACGTGAAAATTGAAATATCAAATTAAATTTATAAAATAAATAAATAAACCCTCCGCTGGCGCCTGTGTGTGATTTGGTTTGGCGAAGCCTCACATGTAATTGCCTTTGCATCATTGAATACAGATACAAAATAAATGTAAAGAACTAAACCCATTGTTTCAATTTCAAACTTTTTTTTTTTTTCCCAATTATCACCATCTTCAATTCCCTTCTCAACCTGCAATCCCTTTTCTTCTTCAAACCTGTTTGCCCAAATTTGCTTTAATTAGCAACTCTCTCTTATGATTTGCGTTTCCATTTTCTGTCCCCATGGATGTTTCTGCCCCCAAAAGAAGGCTCCTCAAAGTTATCTTCCTCGGTGACAGTGGGTGAGCTTCGTTTTCTTGTGTTCTTCTTTGAATTTGGTTCCAATTTTCCTGAATCTGTTTGAATATGCATTGCTGCTTTGTACAATTTTTCAGGGTTGGGAAGACTTCTTTGATGAATCGGTATTCTTTCACTATGTTTTGTGATTTATGATTGGGTTTTTTTTTTAGTTTTCATCATTGTTGATTGAGTTATGCAATGCAAGTGTTTGATGAAATGCCTGAGAGAAATTTTGTTCCGTTTTGGTGTTGTGGACTTTTGACTGATTTAGATATGTGTATAAGAAGTTCCATCTACAGTATAAAGCAACCATTGGTGCTGACTTTATGACAAAAGAGCTGCAGATTGATGACCAACTTGTCACATTGCAAGTGGGTTTACGTTTATTATTATTTTATTTTCAATGATATCATCTAGTTTGGCAAATTTATTTATTTTGGGTGTGTTTGAAACAGGTTTGGGACACTGCAGGACAGGAAAGATTTCAGAGTTTAGGGGCTGCGTTTTACAGAGGAGCAGATTGCTGTGTTTTTGTCTATGATGTCAATGTGAGCAAATCATTTGAATCACTCAGCAGTTGGCATGAGGAGTTTCTCAAGCAGGTTTGACTTGCTTTTTTCTTTTATATCCGTGATTGTCCGGGTCAGCTTTGTGCATACCTCAACTAATGTCACGGGACATATGGCTTGACCCTATATTATTTAGATGCCAAGGAAACACCTAAGTAGGTGACAAATATGAATTGAACCCATCACCTCTTAATTTCTCAAGATCCTCTTGATTCAAATGGCCACTCCATGATAGTTGACCTCGATAATTCATAGTTGTTTTTTTTTGTATTTTTCTAGTGGTTTTGGCATAAATTTATATATATTCTTGTGCCGTGGAAATTACCTTATCTTGAGAAACTAAAGTAAACATGTTACAGGTTTCAAAAAAAAAAAAAAAGTATGAATTTTTTATCTGATACATGACTTTTTTTATTCTGTTGTTTACAAAAACTGCAGTCTCAAGTTTTTGTTTACCCAAATGAAACTTCTACTTAAGTATCAAGAACAAATTTGGAGATTTTAAAGATTTCAAAATTTGTTCTAGGATGAAAAATGTAGTCATCAGATGTTCACCATTTTTATACAGTTTCAATCGTGCTCATTAATTTGCTGTTACCATGCAAGAGAAGCAGGTGTATATGCTTGATAAAATAGCCATCGTATACTTTGAAATGATTTCGACGCAATAAATTTTCCTTGCCTTATCGATGCTTTAATGTTGGACAGGCAGGGCCAGCCGATCCAAAAGCATTCCCCTTCTTATTACTTGGGAACAAGATCGATGTAGACAATGGACGTAGCCGAGTGGTAAGGATTTAATCTCTCTCTGAAATTATTAATAAGGCCCTCAAATAGTCATATGAATCCTCCTTGAGTACAGGTCTCAGAGAAAAAGGCAATTCAGTGGTGTGATTCCAGGGGAAACATGCCATACTTTGAGACCTCAGCAAAAGAGGATTATAATGTCAATGAAGCATTTCTATCCATTGCGAAAGCTGCATTAACCAATGAAGAAGAGCAGGACGACTAGTAAGTTTGAAAACCTAACTTTCTATTGTAATTACATCTTTATAGCATAAATACCTACTGAGCTGATGCCAGCAGATTACTGATTAGTTCTTTAAATCTTATTTGTCATAGTTAAGGCGAGTCTCGTATGATTTTTGAAATGTGATGAGTGATTTTTGGCCAATTAAAGGAGCTTTTCAAATTACATTTTGTTGTACAGTTAAAACGATTTTTAAAATTTTATAAACATTTAAAAGCACCTTAAAATGATTATGCTTAACTAATGTGTGTGTGTATGTATGTATATATATATATATATTAAAGAGTGCTCGTAGAAAAGGTACTTCACTTACAAATATTTATCCTTAATAACTCTTTAGCTGCGTTTGGGAGTGTATGCTATGCCGAAAACTCCTTTTGCATTGACTAAGACCACTTTTCACAAGTATTATTAAGTGTTTTGGTAGTCACTTTTCAGACTTAACTTTCAAACATAAAAGTGTTGCGAAGTCTTTTTGGTAAGAAGTCTAAATTATCTGAACGTACTTTATGAGAAAGCACTTGTTAAGTGCTTTTGGCTTTAGTACTTGAACAGAAACTACTCAAAAGTACTTTTAAGAGCCCTGAGGGGCGGTCGTAGAGGTTTGAGGTCTCGTCCGAGGTATGCTCTCTTGAAAGGTTTTAGGTTCGAAATTTATGAGTGAACCTAGTCATAAAATTTCTTGATGTCTCCCAGGTCCAGGCCTTGGGACTAGCGTGGTACCCACAAATATATAGTAGAGTAAAAACTCCGATTCCCAGTTATAAAAAAAGTACTTTTAAGAGGGTAGAACAAATGATTTGTTACAAATTATATTTAATTAAAGTACCTTTGGTCGAAGTATCCAACCATATTCTTAACACTGCAGTAGAAGTTTCATTTGGGGGAAATGAGAAAAAGTGAGTGATGAGGAACATGAATTGATAGTTTCATTGGAGTTTACATTAAATGCTTTTTCATTTGCAGTTACTTTGAAAGTATCTCAGACTCTGTTTCAGAAGTAGAGACAAGAGGAGTAGGAGGAGGAGGAGGCTGTGCTTGTTAACATTTCTTCATCTCCTACAAATCAACAATCTAACATGAACTCTTTGATTGATTTGGGGTTTTCTAGTTATAATAAATGTGTTAGTTATTCTTGAGGTGTTTATTCCATTTTATGTAAATTATTATTTATCCTGATTTGTTCAGGTGCATTTCATTTCCCAATTCATCTTGTGAACTTCTGAAACAATTGATTTATATTTGTAGAGGACTAATAAAATGCATTGGTTTGAAATCTCAGTAGCCAGTCCTTAGCCTAGGAATATTTTATGTGGTTTATGGCAGCCACGTTTATTTATTTAAGCTTAGCTATTAAAGTATGTGAAAGGTTTCTATCATTGATTAATTGCATCTTTGCTATTAATATTATGTTAACATATCTACAGAATATAAAATGGTAAATAAGTGCCATTTGACTTCATTTATGCTAATGTTGTGATTGCTTGCATGTTCATTATTTTATTCTACATCATCAAAATATTATTTTCTTTTTATATCATAATTATGTTTAGGGACGTTCAAAAAACTCAATATACCCAAAAAAAATAAAAATGTGACCAACCAAATCTCAATTATAAGAACGGGATTGGGTTGATTTTTTTTTTAAAAATTGACCAAATAAATGTTTTAATTCAACCTAAATCGTTATTATTGCCTCTACTTGCCATCCAATGCACTTGTTTGTCTTTATGATGTCATAGTTCATTGCATCACCACTTGCCATCAACATCTCTTGATTATGTGCAAGAGATGCATGTATATATAATTATATACCCACATACACACACTATACATATATATATATATATATATATATATACACATATATATATGTTGGCTGGATTCAATGAGGTTGTGTTTTGTTTTCTACGAGTACAATTTTTAACCATTCAGTTCAATTTTTAACATCCAATGCACTTGTGTTTTGTTTTCCACAAGTAAAGCTAAACTCCTTAGAGGTGAACACTTAAAAATGGAGATAAACCCCCCACCATGTAATTTTAATGGAAGAAGTTCGTAAATTAAATTTACGTGAAAATTAAAATAATTATTTTATTTATATATTAAAATTTTAAATTAGTTTAATTATCGTTTTAGTAAATATTAAATTGAAAGTAGACATCAAACTTAACTAATAAAAATGTTTTTTTTTTAAAACAGTTAGGAACTTAAATTACAAAAAAAAAAAAAAAAAGAGGAGAAATAAAGAGAAAAAGAAATAAAATTGTGCCTTAAATGGAACATAAAAAACCCAAATCTTATCATTACTGAGAAAAAAGTGAACAAAAATCAAAGAATAAAATGAGCGCCATGTCTATGGAAGCTCAGTTGTTTGTGAATTCCGTAACTAGAATTGGAAGTGGATGGCCTCTGAATCCTCATTTCCTGAGTAATCGGAAAGCCGTTCATTCCGCTACTCTATCGATGCCCAGCCGCCGGCGAACTGTTTCTCGTCGGCGGCTCACCGTGAGTGCGGCGGCGGACAAGATTACGGCGCCGGTGGAAACTCCGGTGAGTATTGTGGCGATTGTTGGTGAAGGAAGCATTAGCCCCTTGAAATCCACTCCATGGGAAGAAGTTATGCTTCATACTGTGAGTACTAATCATTTTAATTCACTCGTTCTTGTTTCCTTATTGCAATTTCCCAATATTTTTGTTTTGAATTCTCGGTTGGATCGTTTTCTTCTGGCTGGTATGTTCATGTGTGCAAAACATTTCATTGTCCATAATCAATGATAAAGATAATTGTTACTAGAAAATACCCAACAGAGGCATTAAAGTGAAATCACAATGCATGTATGGGAGGGACTTTTTAAGGTGCAAAATCAACTTTGTCATTTCCAAAAATCACTAATAAGGGTATGACAAAGTCACAAAAGTATAAATCATTAAGTGGTTAGAATTGTGAGTTCATTCTACACTGGCTACCTACCTAAAAATTAATTTTTTGAGTTTCATTTACTAACCTAATATAATTGGGTCAGGTGATTGTCTCATAAGAATAATTGGGTCCATTGAAGATCTCAAGAAAGTTAGCTCAAATAGCCTGATAGAAGCATAGCTTAGCATTCGAAGTATTACTTCCTTTCACGAGGTCAGAGGTTTGAATCTCCATCCTGCATTTTTTGTATTAAAAAAAGATTTTTACAAGTTCTTTTGATTACCACAGAAACCATTGAAGGCCTAAAGTAAGTGAAATCCATAGTATCTTTTAATCCTCCACAAAGCTACCGACCTATGAAGAAATTTAGTTCTTAAAGACTTTAACCTTTTAGAGTTTGACAAAGAAAGAGGAAGACAATGAGGGACAAGAAGGATTAGCAATAAAGAAGATAATATTTTAGTTTACTACACTAAATATTCATGATTAAGCATGAATATTCATGTATTGATAAACTACTCTGTTGTAAACCTTTTATTTTCCACGGCATAATAAAATAATGAATGAGAAGTTATTTTAGTCAAATGTACTTCCAAAATATTTTAGAAGATTGCTACCCTTTCTTCACCAAGGCACCATTTTTTTAAACCGGAAAATCGGAGCTTTGCTCCACTATACCCGGGATAACCACGTCCGTCCCTAGACTAGGCACTAGAAGATATCGAAGGAATGGAGACACGGGTGGTGTCTACAAATTGATGTCACAGGTGAGTCTCGAATCTAGGACTTTGAGGGGAGCATACTTTCAAAGTCCAAGTTTTCAATCACTGTGCCCTTGAGGACCCCTCGGCACCAATTAGACACAAGAGATGCTCCTACTCTTAATTTATTGTTGTGCTTTTACAGTGCCCATCTCCTTAAATGCTAGTGGAGCTAATGTGCATCTTAAATTCTTATTTAGATTAGCTTCATTTTGTTAAGAAAAAGGAAGAAGACATTCAAGTAGAGATAAGCCAGAAAAAAACACTCTTTATTTAGCAACCTCATCAACTTTGCCTTCATAATGGCTTTTACCTGTTTCTATGTTGCTCTCTATTAACAGGCAAAAAGGCTAAAATGGATCGAAGAAGACTACAAAATGCACGTCTTTGTTGATAGTTTCTGTAATGCAACTCATCAATATTCCGAAAACATTCAAATCATATGCAATGCAGATATTTTGGTTGTTGTTGCTGTCACGAGTAAAGATTCAGTCGTATGGATACAAACAAACTGCAAAAACATCCGAAATATAATCTGCTTTGACTCTGCAACAGATTTAGTTAACAAGTTAGGGGGGTTGTCCTTTCCCAGTGAAACCAAAGGAAATGTGCTGGGGAACATTTTTGGAAATTCTCAGCTGTTGGAGAAAAGAAAGAAATCTGAGGAGGTAGTACAGACCGTATTTGAGGCATGGGATCGTAGTAATTCGGATGATATAAGGTTTTGTTTGTTGGTCATAATCAATGCATATATAAAGCCTGTTCCTATATTGAAGAATCTAAGATCAAAAGGATTTTCAACTTTGAACTGCATGGTTAAAAATTGTGGAAGGCAAATATTGAATTGCTTGATGGATCCTAATTGTAGGAAAGCTCTTCAATGCTTGAATCAGTGCAGCCCTGTGGATCAAGTGTGCAACTACAGGTGCATTGCTTCCTATGAAAGTCCAAATCTTGAAGCATTTTCATTATGTGTGCTGCAGAAGAACAACTGTCTCGAGTTGGACGCAAAAGTTCCTGAAAAGCCCTCCGTGTCTCCAATGGAGAAATTTCGAGGTAAGGACATGTGCCACGAAACAGCAGAAGATCTTTTTGTTGGTTGGTTGGGGAAATTGGAGTGGAGTTGGCGAGTGGTAGCCGGGCAAAACCCTGCTTATGATCAATTTCCATGCCAATACCAATTGTTTTACAGGGGAAAAGCGCGAGGATCGTTTTGGTACGAGCCTGTTTTCATGGTGAAAACATTGGAAGGGAAGCTGGTATGGAGGCGGCGAAGATATCGAGTAAAGAGGGGGGAAACTGCAGGGACATTCTTGTTCAGTGTACTGGACAATGGTGTTGTTTCAAATGAGTTTTGGAGCATTGTGGATGTATGTGACGATCTGTCTTGGGGTTTGTTTCACTATAACGGTGCTGCTCGAGCTGCGGGACAGTCGTATACAGGTGCTGTTCTTGTGAGTCCAGATGGTGCTTACCCTGAGAATCCTCATCAAAAAGAGAGAATTGGTGCTGCTTTGGAGAAATGTGGAATTAAAGAGTGGGAACTCTTTGCTGTTGATAATTGCTCATGTACAGATGCTCCTCTTGGAATTCCAGATGGTTCAACTTTGCATTCTGTAATTCAGGTCAAATGAAAATAGTAGAGAGAAACACCAAATATTCTTTTGTGCATGAAAAACTATATGATAATGATATAGTGACCGATTCCAGTACTCGTGACCATGACCAGATAATCAATCGCGCTACCGATCCATTCGAGTTTTTTTTTTTGAATTCTTAGACAATGTATGTTGAATAATTTCTCCCTTAACCTTTTCTATCGATACTATTTTTATGATATTTTTTTCTTTTCAAGCGGTTTTCTTCTCCAAAAACTTGTCTCTTCTTCGTTTGCCCACAATGTTTCAGTTAGCAATTAAAATAAAAACAAATCTCGGTTAAAATCAAATCAAGCCGTAATAAACCAAAATTGATTGGTTCGTTTTCTTAACCAACAACGAAGAATGGGGTTTAAGATCTCTAGGAACAGTGACGTTTGGTTCCTTCATTGATTTTGGCCAAAGTATAACCCAATCAAACTGTAATAAGATTTGGGGGAACCCGCACCCATCTTACAGATTACAAATTTTTTTAATAATTAATTAATTTATTTATAAGAGATTTTTTTTTTGTGGTACTTGGGTGGTCGCCCATGAGATAAGTGTTGGGCTCTATCCAAATCTTTCTCAAAATTTAATTACCCAACTTTCATATTTGTGTTTATTTTATTTTTAATTTTCAAAATTATAAATTAAATACGAAATATAGGTAACAATTTTATAGTTGTCTATTTTAATTATAATTGTTTTTAAAAATCTTTCATGAATAAGGAGATTTTTTTTGTCTAGTTCAATTTTATCATTTACTGTCAATTAATTAAAGATTTTTTTTTTTTGAGAAAGTTGAATGAAAGATTTTCTGTAATTGAATATTATATCGATTGAATTGATTGAAGATTTTTTGTAATATTGATTGAAAACTATATATATATAATGATTGAATTGTATTTTGCGTTGATTAAAGTCAATTAACATGAAATTTTGGTCTTTTTACTAACCTTGTTCCATTTTTTTGGCACACGAATTTTTTTTAAAAAGTTGCTACTCTTAGATTTTTTTTTATTTTTATTATACATAAAAAATCCCAAATTAAATAAAACATTAACTTATTTTTGTCAAAAACTTTATTAAATACAGAATTGACCAAATAAATATAAATCCTTAAATAACTTTAGAAACAACACGGCAAGGCCAGTAGAGTAGCCATGGACGCCAAAAGCTCCTCCTTATCATCTTCAGGTTACTTCTCTTCTTTCCAACTTTTAAGTTCTTCTTGCAAATGAATTTGATTGAAGTTCCTTTAACTGTTTGATTCTCGCGTTTTTTCAACTTTCCATTTTCCTCACAGTTTTTTGCCATTTTGCTTTACATGTTTTCAATTTCTCCTTCCCCCCTTTTTTTCTCGAACTTCTGAGCTGCAATGCTGTTCTCGATCCTTAACTTTGTGCATGTCGTTGTTTTGTTCTCAAGAATCGATTTCATGTTGGACGAATTGCTGGAATTTTGGGGTTCAGTGCTGGAACAGTGTTACCATAGATTTTGCTACCGTATTTTCTTTGTTATGCAAATTCATGGTTTCTTATGTGGAATGTAAGGCTATTTGAGTTCGCAAATGTTGGAACTTGGTCTGGCCCGTCCCTGTGTATTTTGGGGCGGACCTCCGATTCCCGGTTATAAAAAAAAAGTATAATATGTTCTTTAGCATAAGTTTTTTTTTTCCTTCTTGGGTGTAGAGTTTAGAAGTAAATCATCCCATTGTAGAAGTATGGTGCCAATGTCCTAACATCTACATTAATGTGCAATTAGCTGACGTTGTTCTTTTTTTAATTTATTCTTTTTTCTTGTTTTGATATCCATGACTTTCTGGGCCTGCATGCAAATTCTCACGGGACATACCGTCTAACCCTACCACATTTAGATGTTAAGGAAACCTATAGATAATTAATTCTTAGGTAGCTGGCTACCATAGATCGAACCCATCATTTCTTAGTTTTCCAAGGTCTTATTGACCACCAGGTTACTCACTCCATGATGGTTTTTTGACCACTTCCTTTTGAACTTAGCATTTGTTGCGATTCTACAAGAAAACTTTTTTTTTTTGCTATACTATTTTGTTTTTGTCTTTTCTCCGTTTAAACAATGTAGGGAAGATATTGTTCTTTTCCCTTTTTCTTTTTGCTTCTTATGTGACTATTGTGTATTCTGAACTATGAGTATCGTCTTCCTCATTGCTTACTCGTTATTTTTTAAATAAAGAAGCAAGACAAGAGACCCAGCTCAATCCAATCGTAAGAACAAGGTGAGGTTGAATTGGGTCAGCGCATTAACTGGAATTTTTGGGGGTGTAGTTGGTTTGGATCTAGCTTATTATTATTTAGACCATTGCTGCCCTTTTCTATGGTGATTTTAGAGTTTTAGTTCTTAATATTTATTAGTAATAGGATCTTTTTCAGGAATAAAATAACGCATATGAGTTTCTCGGTTTATGCCTTCAACTCACTTTTACACCGCTGCAGTTATTATTTTTTGCTGTAAGATATGTTGATTTTTTTGAACAGTATTAGTATGTATACTTTTTCAGATGCATCTGATAGGAAATTGAAATTACCTCCAGTTGATTCAAGAAAAGTCTTTGCATCTGTCAGTATGAAGGAAGAAAAACCATTTGATTTTTTGCGGACTGTATTTGGTAAGCTACAATTTTCCTTTCTGAAGGGAACACGAGTGAGAAATTTGATTGTTGTTTAGTTAGCCATAGTTTCACACTCAAAGGTAGAAAACAACATGAAGAAGTTATGTTGAATTGCTTTGGAGTCAGATGGAAATGTTGTTTGAGATACTCATAAAACCCCATTTTCTTGCTGAATTGTGGTAGATTGTACTCATGGAATATGAACATTTATAATTTACACTTATGTCTCGTTATTACTTTGTCCATGTTGGTATTTGATGACACACATTAGGGAATAGCATGATAGAGCTAATCTAGAGCACATTACAGTCGATGTTTTGTCTTCTTAAGTCTTAACTTATCGATCCTTGATCTATCGTTTGTCTATTTCTTTCAACCATGAAGTTTCTACTCCATTGAATCTTGCAGAGGGTGCCCTAGCAGGCGGTACAGCAGGTGTAGTTGTTGAGACAGCTTTATATCCCATTGATACAATAAAGACGCGGCTACAGGCATGCAACATAATATATATGAAGTGTTTTAGTGGCTGTATACTAGGGATTATAAAATCATATTATATAACTTTCTATTGCTACATTTCTTCCTGCTAAAACAATTAATAAACAAATCTGTTGAATTATGTTAAACTACCAATCAATCCAAAAGCCTAAGCTGATGAATTGGGGTAAATTTAATTATATCAACCAACACTCCCCCTCACTTGTGGGCTTTGAAATTTGAGAAATGCCCTACAAGTGGAATTTAATTTTAATTGGGGAGGAAACGACTTGGCAGGGATTTGAACTCATGGCCTCCTGCTCTGATACCATGTTGAATTATGTTAAACCACCAATCAATCCAAAAGCCTAAGCTGATGGATTGGGGTAAATTTAATTATATCAACCAACAAGATCCTAACTTTTAAGATAGTTGCTAGTGCTGAACCAATTCCTTATGGAAAGATAAATTTGAACCTATACCAAAACTATTGTTGTTTTCCCATCATTTCCCTTTTCTGTCTATCCATGTATCATTGTTGTTTTTCTTCTTTTAAATAAGAAACACAGCTTCGCAAATGACTTGAAAAGGAGAAACCAATAGAAAGATAGGATTAAGTACACCAGTAACTGAATCAAAGCGAACCAGCCAAAGAGAATGCTTACTCTAAAACAATCCAGAGAAAGCACTCCAACAAAGAAAGTTAAAGCTTTTTATTGCATAAACCCATTATAATTTTGATATTGAAAGATAGGATTATGTATCATTCCTTGCATTCTTGTTGTAGTTATTATTTGTTTATTTTGAGATCATGAAGGTTTGGCTGAATCTAATGATATTGATTGCTTGAGGGATGTAGACTTAGATCTGATGGAAAGTGTTCTTGGTCGAAGATGGTTTGATTATATTTTTATTATTGTTTATCTTTAGAATAGCTGCTGAATTTTCCACTGGAGTTTCATTACAGGCAGTGCGTGGAGGAGGACAGATAGTATTGAAGGGGCTTTATGCTGGTTTGGGTGGAAACCTTGCTGGTGTGTTGCCGTAAGTACCTTCGAAGGACTTAGATCTTATTATGGTTCACGCCATTGTTATAACTTCCATTCTATGTTATTGGTTCAGCCAGCAAGATGATAATTATTCACCTGGGAACAACTTATAGTTGCTTTATGCTTTTGGCGAGTTTCATCTTCATATACATTTACGTGAATACCTCCTTTTGCACCAGCCATCTGCAATAACCTTCTTTCTTACTTCAAATATATATAGGAAATTGTATTGGATGGTCTCTTCTCACAAAGTAATTACAAATGTAGTCAAATTTTAAAGTAATTGTGTATATATTATCAATTTCATGTAGCACCTTACAAAAACGTTTAACATTTTTACTTCTTGGTGCTTGGTTCTTGGTTATTTAATAATTATTCTTCACGTGCAGGGCTTCTGCTTTATTTGTTGGTGTGTATGAACCTACCAAGCAGAAATTGTTGAGAACTTTTCCTGAAAACCTTAGTGCACTAGCTCATTTTGTAAGTGCTTAAAAATATCCGATAATTGTCTTGTACCAAAAAAGAAGAAAAAAAACCCTATAATTTGTAGATCATTGATCTATTGGACTATTCAACCCGTCAAATTGATTAAAATTTCTGGAAAGCCTTTATTATTTTTCTTGAGGTCGTCTGAATAGTCTTGTTATGATGTTATTTCACGTTTTAGTTTTTATGTGCACAGTAAGACAGAATTTTATATACTTTTTTTTATAGGATGATCTCCTATGTTCATCCTATGGAAATTTACATTGGTTTAAATCGGTTCCTTTTTCTCCTTCACAATCATTTTATTGACCTAAATCTTCATATATCGCCATTGAAATTAGGATGGTATTTATTTCCTTGATTAATTATAAGGCTTACAGTTGCATAAATAGTTTAGTTTTGGTTGCTGCATGTTGCAGATGGCTGGTGCAATAGGAGGTATTGCTGCTTCTCTCATTCGTGTTCCAACAGAGGTAAGTAATTGGGTGCGCACACACATTTTTCAATGATTTTATTTAATGACCAAATAATGTAATTTAGGTTGTTAAACAACGGATGCAAACCGGACAATTTGCATCGGCTCCAGATGCTGTACGCCTAATTGCAAGAAAAGAAGGTTTTAGAGGACTCTATGCAGTGTGTAACTCTACTTTCTCTATAACATCTTTAAATGTTTCTACTGTAGTGATATTGATTTGTTTTTTCTTAATGGGAAGTGCTGTAAACTTCATTAATTAGGAACAGATACAAAAGAATACAAAGGGAATGGATATATATATATATTTTGAATAAAGGGAATGGACATATACCAAAAAGGAGAAACAATGTTAGAAGAAATTTCATCAATTTCATTAGCTAGCAAAGGAAGAAATTATATTCATTGCTCAAACTTTTTTACTCAAAATAAGTGAAAAAGGCTACATTTTTGTCACCGTGCCAAAAAAAAAAGGAGGCCAAAACTCAAACCTTAAAAAAGTTGAGAATGAAGGGGGGAAAATCTCAAAAGACCCAACTGAAGTTGCATTTGCACATCATTCGTCAAGGACAAATAAAGTCTCTTCCTTTACAGGGCTAAAATAAGAGGCTGGTTCTGTTTTAGGATTTAATAAGGTTGAGAAGAATAATTCGAAGTAGTTCAAGGACTGATTACTGGCAGTTTGATTTCTGGGCTCTTGGTAGTTTACTAGTCTCGGAGGCTGGAATTACGGGAAATCGACTAAAGTTTGGATAGGAATGGAAAACCTTCTGAAGGAAAGATTCTTATTGGAAATCAGTGAAGGAGCTGATGATACAAAATTGGACAACTTTCTTCTAAAGGAAATAGCTTAATTTTCTTTTGCATTGGATTTACATGAGTGAATAAGATAATCCGAATTTATGTTCTATTAGACTACACTCTTCAGCCTAGGTATTGTATTAAGGCGTGATGCCCTTGATACCCATGAGATCATAATGTTTGAGATTTTCATGGTAAGAATTGTATTTTCAAAAAATTACAATCATTTTTAAAAGGCTTGCTCATGCACGCTTAGACTCATGGTGTAGATCTAACACCTCACCTTGAGCCTTGTGCACTTCTTGAATAGGTAAAGCTCAGTTAAAAAGGCATGCACCTTCCTATGTTTAATTATATATAATTTTTTCTTTACTAACCCTAAATGCAAAAATCCTTGTGTTTAGGATAACTAAACAAATAAAGCTCTCCACCTATGCTTTCTAGAATGTTCTTATATATAAGTCTCTAAACAAAGCCCACACTTCTTTTTGCGCCAAAGCCCCAGTAGGTTGCTCCTTAGTGCGCATTGCAATGCTTTTGAAGTCTTATGACATTATAAGAACCTCCTATTTGATTCATGTATGTGTTGAATTTGTTATGAGTTATGACCCTTTTTGGTTTTGTTAAGTTCTTGAAAATGCTAATAAAGTTTTGCTGGCTATCTCATTGTAGGGATATGGATCTTTTCTATTGAGAGATTTGCCCTTTGATGCAATTCAATTTTGCATTTATGAGCAGCTACGGATAGGTTATAAGCTGGCGGTAAGATTTTGTCTCATTATGTTACAATTAATTACGAATTCATTGTACAACATATATAATTTCCCTTGGAGTAATGATGGGGGCATAGGTATGGGAAGTCTCACAATTTCACTAAAATAACTGCAATTTTTCCATTTCTCTCGGTGGGCTTAATCTTGTTATCTGCCTTCTTTTCTTCTCCTTTTTTAACAATTTGAAATTTATGCAAACTATTGCACAAATATGTTGCTTTATATTTTTCTTTGGTTAATAAATGGGGCCAAAAAGCTAAATTGCAAATGTCCGAACTCTTACTTGGTGGGATCTACTAGTTGATTTGACCTATTTTCCAACAGGCAAAGCGAGATTTGAATGGTCCTGAAAATGCTATTATTGGAGCTTTTGCAGGTAATTACTGTCAGGACCCTATAGCTATGCATAATTCAGATATTGTATAAATTTTCAGAATAGAGTTAAGTTCTATTGCAAAGAACTCCAAAATCTTGGTTAAGAATTCTTAGTTTAACTTGTACTGCAACAAGATGCTAGAGAAATTGAAGTATATTTGATCCGGTATGAAATTATGGAAAACCAATTTGATTTGAAGTATAATAATATACCAAT
Organism: Sicyos edulis; assembly: GCA_036507275.1. Lineage (NCBI taxonomy): Eukaryota > Viridiplantae > Streptophyta > Magnoliopsida > Cucurbitales > Cucurbitaceae > Sicyos > Sicyos edulis. Next base: position 45,818,998 of record CM071850.1, read on the forward strand.
TTCATATAAACTCATAATATACTAAAATTATATTCGATACACGTTTCATTTAATGAGTGAATAACTTTGGGTGTGATAACCTTTGCTAAAATTTTCTATATTCAGTAGAAAATACACTCATTAATTGTCTCAAGATAAAATGAAAAATAAGCAAATAAAAAGTAACACGACCTTCACAACAAGAGCATAGCTTTAGTGGCATCTTTTATAATCATGAGATTACATATTCAAATCACCCTTCCCAAATATTGTTGAATCAAAACAAAGTAACTCGACCTTCAGCAATTCGACTGTGTTGACCTCTCCTCTAAGGCACTTAGCCTACAACTTTTTCTCACAAAATGCTCATACTAATTGCCATTTTATCCGTAATACTACACTACTAGTACTCACAGACAGTTATGTTCCTCTTTTATAACTTTCATTCTTCAATGTAACATTTTTCTTTTATTAAAAGTAAACATTGCTCAGCTTTCCATTAACTAACAACCTAAATTTCTGGCTTTTTTGGATGTTTAATGTTTCATCGCACCTTTCTTCATTCATGAAAATTTATCTCTAGATGATTTATTTCACTTCCATTCTTTTGTGCCCATTTTTTCTCACCTTATCTACCCCCGTCAATGAAGTAGAGAATAGTGAGAAGACAGAAAAGTTGAAGAAAAAGTGCTTCATGTTTTGACTGTGTTACACATGCTAAAGTTTAATTTTCTGTTCACACCGTAATGTATCTTTCTGCTCTCAGGAGTTTATTCCTTCATCTTGAAGCTCTTCTTGTCGATTCCGCACCTTGAAGGTTTTTGGTTGCTCGCTAACAAAGATGAAAATCCAAATTAAATTTTTTGTACAAGCACATTCTTCAAGTTTCTGAAATCTGCTTTTATTAGTCTAAATCTTGTCAACAGCTTGTGATTTAAATGCATCTTCTTGGGGTTTAAAAATCATTTATAGAGCCACCTAGCCTAATGAAAGAATGTGAAAAGATATTCTCATTCTATTTCTACTACTATTATTGCTGTGCTAGGGTCTTATAGTTAGCGTTCTCAATCTAATATCTTCAAGAATCGATAGAACTGTAAGGCTTTTACCGTCAAGCATAGGCAACTGTTTCCTGGTAACTTTTATTCTATTACTGCAGCACATGAATGATTGACATTTCTTCTACAACTTGAAATCTACTTTGCTAGCATATGAATGATTCATTTCCAACTTCTAGTAAACCATCATAACCGAAAGGTCGTGAAATTAATTCATGGTGGTCATCTCCCTAGAAATTAATGTTCTATGAGTTTTCTTGACAATCAAATATTGTAAGATCAGGAAGTCTATCCCACGAGAATTGTCAATGTGTCCGTAAACTGGCCCAGACACTCACGGATCAAAAAAAAAAAATACTGGTTCTGGTATTCACTTGGGTACTAGTTTCCATGTTCTGAAGGAATTGTTCCAAATAACAAAACATCATATTCTTTTAATTATTACACAGGTGCATTGACTGGAGCTATAACCACTCCTCTTGACGTCATTAAGACAAGATTAATGGTTCAAGTAAGATAATTATTTGCTGTATTTTGTTATGCTTACCTTTTGACTTTTAGTTATTTTAGTTAATTTATAAATGCTATTGACATATGATGTGTGAATTACACAATTTTTTTGCATTTCCATTCCCTTTATTTCAGTTTCATTCTAAATGTGGTCTATTTTCTTCATTTCTATTTTTTTTTTCTGGTTAATGTAGGGATCTGCAAACCAGTATAAGGGAATTATCGACTGTGTCCAAACGATTGTCAGGGAGGAAGGATCTCCTGCTCTTTTGAAGGTATGGATTTTAGAGCTATTTGAGAATGAATGCTCACTCTAGGTTCGAGACTCACCTCTGATATTAATTTGTAAACATCTTCCGTGTTTTCATTCCTTCGATGTTTGTGAGTGCCTAACTTAGGGATGGGCATGGTTACCCCGAGTATAGTAGAGCGAAACTCCGATTTTTTGATTTCCAAAAAAAAGAAGAAGAACGAGTGCTCACTCTAAAAGTAGTTTGGAGTATTTATAATAGTTATTAAAAAAATTCAAACGGTTATGAATTACAAACATGATAGAAAATATTGATAAGTGCTATCAATGGGCTAAAACCATTTTTCCTCTGAAAAATTGTACCAAGTAAAATGATAATTAGGTATCCAGATAAAGTGAAATGCCATTACCTTGCAGTATCTAGGCTTTAGCATATACGAGTCGTGATGTTTCGACAGCCAAGGAGGCTAGAGGCTTCTACTTGAAAAGTTGGAGTCATATATTCAGTTATTGCAGGGTATTGGACCTCGGGTGCTATGGATAGGCATTGGTGGTTCCATCTTCTTCGGCGTTCTTGAAAGCACAAAACGATTACTAGCAGAGAGGCGTCCCGCTGCTCGTGAAGACCCGAAGCAAGACTAGTGCGGTCTGGTAACTTAATTTCAATATCTTGAATCATCATGGCTATTGCTTTTAATTTATGAGATCATATAAGTATATCAATGAGAGATGGACATTGAGATGAAAAAAAGATGGAGACGACTTGATTTTTTGTAGAACAGTGACTGAACACTGAAAAATAATCAATCAATTTTCCCCTAAGTTTGCTGTTTTGGTTTCTTTTGCAGCCTACACTTCTTAAAGTGGACTTAGTGTCCAAAAAGTGCTACGAAAAAGAAAAAAAAAAGAAGCAAAATTGGAGTTGGGTTTTTGTGTGTTTTTCCCTAACAAATATTTTTATAATATGTTTCAAACTACTTTTAAAACATTATTTTTGTTAATTCATTTCTATGGTAGTCGCTCAAATAGCCAAATCTTTGAGCTTTACTGACTACTAAGTGCATGATAATATGAAATTTAAGGATAATTTTAACTGATTAGGTTATTGATAACTTTTTATGTCGTTCATAAGTTCCATGATGATCACCTATTTAGATTACAAGTTTCTTTGATATTTAAATGTTGTAGGATCAGACGATATGCCTTCCGACGATAGTTGAGGTGCACGTAAAAATAATCCGAATAGTTACGGGTAGAAAAAAAGTTCAAATTTTCACTCATCGATGCTCTCGTATTAGCCACTCGATTATATCTACTATTTATGAAAACAACATTCATACATATTCCTTTTTAACTTACATTGTTTGAGGGGGTAATGTGAAAGTCAGTGCTTTGTGGGGTTTCTTCCAAAAGTAGCAGGTTGATTAATCCATCTTTAAATACAAAAATTCTAGAGCTAAATGATTTTAATGCCATATACAATCTTTGGATTTTTCAATTCATTATAAAGAGAGTATCCAATGATACAATGAGATAATAATAGGAATGATTTTGGTGACTTTTCTCAAAGAATCATATGCTCTTCAATAGGTTTTGTACCAAAATATTATTAGCTTGTTAAAAAATCTTTACCAATGTGGTAGAGTTTATAATGGAACAAGAATAATCATGGCATGGACTTTTATATAAGGCCATTTACAATGGGTCCCTTAATAAATAATTGAACTCTAATTGTTAGGTTGCAATTTTGACATATGAACAAATTGGAAAACGATAGATCAAGGATAAAAGGATTACTTAGGAAGTCGATATAATAATGCCACATGGACTTTAATGAAACACACAATGTTATAATCATTGTACATGTAAAGAGAACCTTTATAAATGTCTCTAAGGGATAGTCCAGCGGTTGAGACAAATTTTTTTAGAGAAATCTCTGGTTGGAGATGATTGGAAAATGTTTAAACTAAAATACTTTTCAAGTATTCCGGTGTCACAGCCTACGGATGTCAGTCAGTAGTACTTAAAGATATACTATGTAATTGTGTGGCAAAAAGAATTTGAACTTAGCTTGCAATTATGAACCATTCGTAAAGAATCAACTTACATTTAATTTCTATATCTATGAACCTATGAACTCAATTTAACATACAACGTAGAAGAGTACAAATCTAACAAAAACTTCGTATATTACATGTCAATGCGTCGAGATGTTGAATAAAGAAGTGCAATATCGAGGAAGCGGGGCAACACTAAAGAAGAGAGCAGGGCCATGTTGTCCTAAGCGTTGCAAAACGGTGGTCTAGAGCAGTGCAAGACAATGTTACGTTATATTTTTTGTTGATATTTGTGAGTGTTCAGGGCAACTCACCAGTTTCTTACAGAATATATCACTTAATCTTAGATCAAATTAATTTTTAGGTAAATGATGACCATGGATTAAACTGATTACATTTTATCATGATTTTGTTACATTTGTGTGGGATATCTAAAATGTAGGAAATAGGTAAAATCTAGTAGTAGCTGAGGTAGGTGAAAATAGTTTTAGTGAAGATACAAAAAAGACAGTAAAATGTGGGAGGTTGGAGTAGAATTTGTGAAGACCAATGGGGAATGGAAAAGCGACAAAGTGGTCAGAATTGGCGCACGCATGTCAGCTCCCAAACACACACTCTCTGCCCTCTCCCCTTTTCACATTCAACACTCCCTTTCAATACCGTCTAACTAAACAAATTGTTCTCAAAAATACATTTTTTGGTCCGTAAGTTTAGTATCAAATTTTAATTTAGTTTTTCTATTTCAAAATTAAACATTTTATTGTGACATTTTAATAATCTTTACTTTTAATCATTCAGATAACAAAATCTTTAATTACATAATATATTATTTATTAAAATGATAATTAGATTAATTTTACATTTCATTATATTTTTTTTCTTTTTTGAAAATTAAATTTCTATATATTGTTGAAATTATTGCATTGAAATTCATACACTCAATGATGCAGGCAAGTATTATTATTTTACAATTACAAAAAAAAGAAGAAAAAAGTATTATTATTTTACCATTACAAGTATGAAAATAAAATAGTAGTAAAAATGGAGCAAACTTAAAAAAAAAAAAGATAGAATAAAAAATCCAATTGCTTTCAAATCAAGGTTGATTTCTATACTTCATTAACGATCAAGCACATCAAATTTTCGTTATATTTTGTGATAATTGTGAGCGGGGTTTGAATTTTTTTAAATTTTTCATAAAGAGTGAAAGTTGAGGGCAGGAATGCAAGGAAAAGCACGTCAACCCGTTCTTCAAACAATTTTTCCTAAACAACTTTATATTCTCCTTACCACTATTTTCCAAACATAATTTTTCCTACAACTCCAACATGATTTCCTTTTTCTTTTCTTTATTCGTGATTGTTCGGTCCAGCTTGCCCGCACTTCGACTAATGTCACGGGACATACGATTTGGTGTTACAACATTTGAATATTAAGAAAATTTGTAAAAAAGTTAATTTCTAAATAGGTTACTACCATAAATTGAACTTATCACCTTAAGAGCCTTATTTGACTATTTGAGTGACTCTATGATGATTACTCCAACATGGTTTTCTTGCAGCCATCGAACATCCTTATCTTAATACAATTTTTCTAAAGTTCTGTTTCAAACAATCTTATTCAAGTACGATTTTCGTAATCATTCATTCAAACCTATTTTTTTTTAGTTTAACAACAATTGAGAGTGGAAGATTTGAATTCATAACCTTTTGATTCATGAAACGTATTCATGCCACTAAACTATTATTTTTTTTGGCCTACGTTCAAACTACTACCTTCTTCTTCGTCCAAATATGCAAGCCATCGAAATAAAAAAAAAAGAAAAAGGTATAAAAATATAATAAATGAAGCATTGGGATAGATTTTTATTGTGTGGGATGGGTAAAAAATAGTATTAAATGAAATAATAAGTGAAGTGGTATTGATTTATGACAGGTTTAATAATGAGAGGGGGAAGGAGAGTGGCATGGGATGTTTCTGTAAAGCCTGGATATATTGCTAGCTCCCTCCATTTGCAATCATTCCTTTCATTTTTCAAATTCCACACCCTCAATTTCATACATTTCTATCAAACTCATTTTCTTTTTCTTCTTTTATAAATCCTTTAGGATGATTTTGGATAGGCAGTTTATGAGGGTTTGTTTTGTGATTGGCCAAATCTTGCAAACTCGGGGCATCAATAGTCCGTCTTTAAACTGTGGTATCGAAATATATTGTAGGATCGGAAGTGAAATTAGGAGTTGCATGAGAAATTAATCCCTACAACCATCTCGAACCTAAAACCAGAAGTTTGACCACTTGGCCCGTTGCCCTTAGGAGACTACCAAATCTTACGTTTGGATGAAACAATTTCGAAAAACTCTACAAAAACTTCTAAAAAGCATTTGAAAGATCAAGAGAAACATTAAGACCGAGAAACTCAAACATAAAAAAAAAACATGTTTAGACTCAATCAGCTATGATATCATATTTGATATGATGGATATCTATCCTTAAACCAATTAATGATGAGAAGAGTAGTTCACTTTTCTTATATATTACCATGAAATCTCTACTCTTTTCGATGTGGGATCCTAACACTTTGGGTATACACCCCCATAACTTTGTTTTTTTGTTTCACCCAAAAGACTTCATAAAAATAGAGATAGTTTTCATATACCCATGATCTAACAAATGTAGGACAACACTTTGTTTGTACCCTAACAATTCTCCCCTTGAACAAAGTTTTTTTCGAGCCTCTCCGTGGGCTTTTCTTCTAGCATTCAACACATGAGTATTTAAATAGTCAATTTGTCTAACTGATATTCAAACCAAACTCCTCTTCTCCTAAGAGTGCACTACCAATATAGTACATTAAAGCTACCGCAATTTTTTTGTCCTCGGGCTCGAAACGTCTTTATTCCTAATATAGAGGCATTGACTCCAATACCAACCAGCACGAATGATAAAACTCTGCACATCCTCACATTAGTATGATATTGTCCCCATTTGGCATGCACCTTCATGACTTTATTTTTAGTTTCACCAAAAAAGCATCGTATCAATGGAAATGCTTGTCACCACTTCACTTATATACTCATGATCGTTCCTTCATCTAACCAATATAAGTTTTTTTGTATTCTGAAAAATCATACTTTCATTTCTCTTAAATCATAATCTACATGCATCTAAGGACTCCAGGATTCATCTTACTATAGTTGAAAGAGTTACCCTCAAAAGTGTACTTAGAAATTCTATATTTTGGTCCCAACTTGGAATTTTCTTCTTGGTTGCTTTGTTTTGTTCATTTGTTCCTTGAATTTCTACCCTACTCAGCTATGTGTTGTTGTTGACCATTGAAGAACTCTTTTCAGTTTTCTTCTATGCCAAAGTCTCAAACGTGCTTCTCAACATTTGTCTGTTTTCATTTATTCTTTGGTAGCTTTTTAGGATGTTTTTCAAAGCATGATATAACTTAAATTTAATGATCTTGAATGCTACATTCTTATTTATTTTCTTCAAATTGAACTTTATATGCACAAACATACGAAATATTCTTTCACTTGTCTTTTATCGTAGTCATAAATTCCATCATTTATAGTCTAGAAATGCCCAACCACACATTTATTTCAACTTTCACTTGAAAATGATCCAAGGTTCCCAATAATTGAACTTTTTCGTACAGTCTTTTTGGGAAATGTATATAGAACATCACATTCTACTTTGTTACCAAAGTAAGTATTTGCTCAATTGACATTTTGAATGTATTAATAATCACGAAATCTATGGTATGAAGAGTTCAACCATTTTTATACTGAAACAAACAACGATAATTTCTTTTTTTTTTTTTTTGTTTGAGATAGTTTAAAAGAGAAAAATTGACCAAACATGCCACCATGGTTAGCCTAGTAAGTAATAAAGATAATAAAAAATTAAAAGGTTGTGAGTCAATCCGTAAAAAATATCAATCTATAAATTAATCTTCTACAAATTTTTTTAATATCTAAATATTTTAAAATCAAACGATATGTCTTGAAGAAATAGTTGATCGAAGTACATGCAAGCAATGCTCAGATAGACACTCACGAATACAAAGAAAAGCATGAAATTTCTTATTACATTAAAATCAAAAGGCTAGAAAAGGGATAAATGAATGATTTGAAGGATTAAATTATGATTGGCTACCTAATTGAGAATTTTTTGCCAAGAAAACAAAAAAAAGAAAAAGAAAAAACAAGAGAGAAGAAAATAAGCTAGAAAAGTGGTGAAATAAGATGATGGGCATCTATGAACAAAGACAAAAAGGGAAATGATTTCTGTTTCTAAGGGCTTTGGTGGTATTAGGTTTTATTATCATTACTAAGCCCTTTATGGTACGTGAACGATGTGACATCATCTTCCCGTGAGCTTCGCGCAAGCATTCTTTACTTATACTTAAAACCCTAATTTCTCAATTTAATGTCATTTTAAGCCTATGTTTTTTTTTTTCGGAGATCAAATTCATGACGTTGGAATGAAAATAGATTAACACGAAATCGGATAACCAATCGCGTCACTAACCAATTTGATCTATATTTATATGAGTGTTTGTATCTTCATTCATTAACTATCGATATTTTAGTTTGTCTACTTTAAACTTTATTGTATTTTTGTATCTATATTTTAAACGCTGATATTTTATTTTTACTTTTTCCGGTAGATGATTAGGACGACTTTTAGGTATATTCTTAGACATATTTTAAATATTTTTATTTAATATACCATCTAAATCTATAATATTTAGATATATAAAGCCACTAATTTTTTTTAGATAGATGATTATTATAAGTTAAATTTTCGGATCTTTTTAATATTTTTAAGAAAAGTAAAAAAGAAAAAGATAAAGAGAGAGAGAGAAAAAAAGGAAAAGCTCCAATGGTTATGTTCCAAAGAAAATTTCAACACCAAGCGAAAACTCACATGCCACACACAAAGAAATAGTAATAATACAGTTGTTTTCTTTAAAAAGAAAATCATTAATAATGCAATTATAATAATAGATTATAACTTTATTTATTATTATTATTATTTTCTGATAGTAATAGATTATAACCTAGTAAACTTAAGAAAATTACCAACTGTATAAATTTACTATTATTCAAAAGTTAAAATGAAATGATTTTTCTATGAAAAAACTTTTTCCATAATGTTATTTCATTAAAAAGACATTATACTCTATTTTACTATTATAAAATGCAAATTTCGAAATCTCAGAACAATTTTTAAAACTCAATGAAATTTTCAGAACTACATTTTAATTAATACTTAAAATTTTGCACTAATTTTCAATATATAATAAATGCGAAAGTATTATGGATTTCATGTCTAATATTAATGTGTATCAATTTTTTTTTACTATTAATGAATTTTGTCTAATTAAACGGTTGTAAAGCATAGCTTTCATTACATGCTAATTGGATTTGATTATATGGTTGAAGATCCTTGGTTTAAAAGATGGAAATTTCTCCCTTTTTTGGTTTGAAATTATTAGTAATGATTTTTAAGCATCATATTTGGGATACCCTTTACAACTACCCTATATGAGAGCTTTTTGTTTCCATCAATGGGAATAATCATTTTCATAATTATGTATGAATTATGTGAAAATTATTTAAATCCTAGTAATTATACATTCAGCCATAATATTCAAAATGAACAAATGAAAAAAGTAGTGCACCAACACTGATAATAATGTAATGGGTTTGGTTTGAAATTTGAGAAGTGGTGGGTGGATGTGGGGGTGGATTTGAGGGTGTAAAAAAAGTTAAAGAAAAAAAGAAAAGAATCTAGCAGGCAAAAGGTTATGAACTTTTTATTTTTTATGCCTAAAAAATTCAATAAAAGAGAACCAAAAAAAAAAAAGAAAAAAAAAAAGAAACATAAAAGTCAAATGGGGATTGGGACAATCTTTTTTTATATCAATCATAATGATATATAACTTCACTGGTGATGCATAGGGAAGAGATTTGCACCCAAGATTCATCATCATTGCCTCTATATTTCATATTTCTTTCTAGTGCCAAAAAGAAGCCTTAGAATGGTACAAAACTATAATTATAGTAAATGTACATACTTATTTTACTTTATTTTTTGAGAAAAAATATACATACTTTAAAAATCCTATACGATATTTGCAAATGCATGAAATGAAAGGTTCGTATAATTATATACAAATATAAATATAAATAAATAAATATAATATATATATATATATAATGAGTTAAAAAAGATTTATCATCTAGATGTATAATCTTTTTTCAAAGCTTCAATTTCTTATGACAATTAAATATCTGGTCGATTTGAAAATGTCATTGAAAATTTGGGTTATACTCCAACTAAATTATCTAAATAGTTGCTCCCATAATATTAGCAAGTAAAAATGTTTTTTTGTATGGTCATTCATTTTATTTGGAATTCTGTCCATGAAAAAGAAATTTGTACTATTTTACAAGTGAGATTGAACTTGATGATTTTTTTTTCTCTTATAAGTTGTAATTTTTTTAAGTGGTCTTTTGAAAAATAGATTATTATTTTTATAACAGAAACAAATTCTAGAAATTCTTAAGAAATTTTCCAACTATCAATTTGGTTTTAGCGGACAACTTGTTTTCCATACAAAACAATTATTTCATTGCATACAAAATAACATCATTATTATGACTTTTTTTTTATAAAGAACTCGATTGCAATCTTTATATTTATTTATTTTCTTTCTTTTTCTTTTGATTATAGTACATTAGGAAGGAGAAAGAAAATAAGAAAATACTCTTCAAATAACAGACTATAACTTCGATCTATGTTCAAATTGACAAAAAAAATTATATTTTTCAAACGAAGCTTTAATGATAATCCAAGATATGATTATTTTTCAACATATTTGAAGGTTTTTTTTTTTTTTTTTTTTTTTTTTTTTGTTTTAGAGCGATTGGCCAATAATTTTGTTGGTTTCTCCCCAAAATTTTTGGGTGAGTTTTTCTTAGTTAAATCTTGGTCGACGACCCTCTAATTTGTGAGTGGTGATGATTTTTTGTGTTCTCTATTTTATTTGAGGTGTATGCTTTATTTGATTTTTTTGTTAATTAAATTATTGAATTGGAATCAATGTAGCATGTTGTTTGATAAAGGAAAACAATGGTATTCCAACTACATATTAGATAGTCTTGTAAGAATTTTATAGTTTGGTAGCAAAAGAGGTTGTGTTAGTAGATAGGATAATGGTGTATCTTCACATGTAAGTTTTCACTAAGCACCTAAGAAAGTTAATTGTTAGTAAATTAACCAGGTCAATTAGTTAGCTAGCTTTCCCTAAACTTAACATTTTCAAGTTAGAAAGTTATGGACTAATTGGGATATGATGCATGTTAGTGTAGTCCACGTGTAGAGCCAAGACTTAAACAACCACCATGCACGTGTTCTGATCTCGCAATACATTTAAATAATATATGTGCTAATGTCATAAAAAAAAAGTTTACTTTCACTCTAAAAAATGAAAGTAGATCGAACTCTCAAAGTTGAGAATATGGTCAATTTAAATTTTTAATAACAGTTGATTGTAAAGTATCTTTGAAATAATTTACAAATTAGCCTTAATTTGTCATAATTGATGACGAAGTTGATCTACTATATACATGAATTATCAGTTAAACCGCCAAAGTTGTTCCATTATTATTAAGACTTTAAAATAACAGTTTGATATATTTATAATAACATGTATTACATACACCTATTTGTATCCTTCAAAACTAATGAATGCACATCACTTTTACACATTCCATAAGTTTCCCCAATTATGAGCTCATATTTTAATTTCTAAAATTTTGAGTATTTGAGCACACATGTAGGACCTTCTCATAACTGGCTCATTTCACTATCTGCTGAGCAATTGAAGGTCCAAAAAGTAAAAGAGAATTAAAGAAAGAAGAACTATTTGGGGGCATAGAAATTTGGTGCACCCATAAAACATGAGAGGCATTTTAGAAAAACAATTTTGTCGTGTCTTCAAGCGATTGTCGTGTATAGTTGACTTCAATTCTAAATAGTGAAATTTCCACTAAGTCGAATGAGACAGAGTTTTGATGCTTTTGAGGTGTTTGTGGGGGAAAAAAAAAACACAGTGTGTGACAATAATATTAAGGCTCCAAATATACAAAGCATCAATTTCAGTTTTAATACTCAAAACGAAACTCAAATTCAAGTCACCTCTCAATACATTCTCTTTGATCACTTTATTTCACTTTCTTTTTGTCTCCTACATTGTTACCATGTTTTTGTTCTCTTGTTTTTGTTGAATAGTGAATAGACGAATACCAATGTTTTCTTTCTCATATCTTTGTTTTCGATGCATAACTTAATTAGTATATTGATGAATTAATCATTATAAGATTTGTGGTTTAAATCCTTCGATCCTTTATTATATTAAAAAATATATTTCTCTTTTCATAGCAGACATCCCTTGTGTTTTTAGATGTATATCTAAATTGTAATCACAACAATTTTTAGAAAGTGTTTAGGGATGTTTTGAGAGGAATAATCCAAGTTTTGCCAAATATCAACAAGACATAGTAATTGTATACATTAAATTATAAATTTAGTGGAAAGTTAAAATTTAGTTTCTAAAATTTAGACTCGTTTGATAACCATTTGGTTTTTTGTTTTTGGTTTTTAAAATTTAAGCCTACTTTCACTTAAATTTCCTACAATGTATTCCATCATTCCTACAATCTATCCATCTTTCCTTAAGAAAGTAGGTGAATAATAACCAACTTTTAAAAGCAAAAACAAATTTTTGGAAGCTATTTTTTTTTTCTTCCAATTTTGGTTTTGTTTTTACAAATATATGTGAAATGTAGATATTTAAGTAGGAAAAAACCTATGATAAGATAGTGGTTGTATGCTTAGATTTTAAAAACCAAAAACAAAAAAACCAAATAGTTATCAAAGAGAGTCTTAGTTACTATAATTTGATTATAAATATAATAAATAGTATGTGTCTTGTAAGCACGTGTGAATAAAATATATGTGAAAATAAATTATTCACGTTTCACTGGTGCGTGTTAAGTAACTAATTCGATAAAACGGGTTGTCAACTCAATTTTTATTCAATTAATTTTTTAATCAAAACTATCCACAAAATACTAATTAAAGACAATCTCATTTAGGCAAAGATAACTAACATTTACCTACTTAATTTCGCAATTATGGACAATTTTTTTTTTTTTTAGGTTTATCATACTCACAAAATTTCAAAGAGATTAAATTTTAATTTTCTTCCAATTATATGGATTAAATTTTCTAATTTAACGTAAGAGGTAAGGATTTGACTATGTCAAAAAAAGGATAAGGATTTTGCCCTCTTTTTAGAAAAAGGATACTTTCAATTTTTTAAAAAAGAAGGTAGGATGCATATCGAAATTGCAAAATAACTAATTAAAAGCAATGAAGGCTAAAGGGTAAGCTTTTAATAGTTTTGATTTACAACACAAAAAGTAGGAAAAATAATAATAGATAAATACTTCTCTACTTATGAATAAGTAGATAAGTCTTATTTTTGCTTACATGGCACCACAAAATGTCGTCATCAACAATAAGTAGAGTTTGTCTATTCATTCAAGACAAGTATTTCTCGTAATGATATCATTCCTAAGAGCAGAAACAAGTAAAGGATTTGACTTAATAAATTGAAGTATGCTCAAATTATTATCAGTACTGCGAAACGAGATTAGAGAGAAAACATTTGGATCTTTGCTTTAAAATGAAATATATTATAAATAGTGGACCCGAAGCTAAAAAAAACATCGTGGTAAATTTAATTATTCTCAATATATAATAAAAATAAGAACTTTGGTATGAATATTTGGCTAGGTTTGGATTGTCGGCAACATGCTTTGAAAGTAAAATGTTTTTAGAGAAATGTTTATGCTATTTTTTGTTTTGGTACCATTTCTTTTTACCATCGTTTAAGGCCGGAATTCAAATTCATGATTTTTTATTTTATTTTATGATATCATTAAAATACTTCTCTTATTGACTATACAACAAATGTGTTTATAAGCCTTGCCTAACTAAATTATAACTTACTCAAATCTTATTGATTTTAGGGAATTTTGCATTCTATAGCACAAAATCAAAATTAATTCATTTGTAGCAGAAAATTTAAATTGAGTTATATTATTGGTTGAATTCTATTAGTAATAGAATTCAATCAATGATAAATTCATTCTATCACTGTTTGAATTTTCTATCAGTGATAGAAATTCAAATTAGTAATAGAAATTAATATGTTATAGATAAATTATTTGAAAAATTGTACTACAAATGTAATATAAGAGATAAAATGTGTTGTTGATGATAAATTTTCTTAATTTTATTTAATGTATTATGTTGTGGGAAGTCATCACTTTTAGCATATAAAGAGAATAATCCGATCGTTTAATGTGTTAATGGCATATATTTATTAGATTTATTTAGGATCAGAATCTTTGGTTACGTAATTACTAATAAGGCTTAAAGCAACAGGTTGGGTTTTAATCGTCAAAACTCTAAATATGCAGTCAATTTTCACGACAATTCTTTACCCTTTTCTTTCTCACTTTACTTACTTTTTCTTCTCTCTTTCTTTTTGTCCCCTGTTTTTTTGTTATTGTTTGTTTTTGTTGAATAGTGATGGAAGAATGTTTTCTTGGGATCTTGCTTCGGATATCTTGCTTTCCACGTTTTCTTCCCTTGAATTTTTGGTGTGTATCTAAAACATAAAACGACCCGAAGTAATAAATTCAATCTATGATAACTATTTATCTAAAAATTAATTTCTTTAATATCAAAATATTGTATGATCGGATGTATGCTTATGACAATAATCAAAGTATAGTCAAATTGATCCGAACAATTATCGATATTAAAAAAAGAAAAAGAAAAAAAGGCATTGAAAAGAACTCACTTTTAGTCAAGAAAATCATAAACAAATTCTATTATTACTATACTGACATTTTCATATATGGCTATAAGTTGAGAAAGTTTTATTTTTGAAATAGTTCATCAATATTTCAAATAAAATTTCAAAGATTTCTCAAAAAAAAAAAAAAAATCAAAGAACTACGTGTTTCTTTCATTAAATCTCATGTCGCAAGCGTTGCTTTATCCTTATGTAACACTTTCAGATTTATTGTTGAACAATATTCTACTTTTATTTTTAAGTTCATATTTTTTTATTAGATAATATTAAATTCCACCTCAAAATCAATTGGTAATAAGAAAAATAACTCATATCTCTTATAACAATAAGTCTTCACTCTTTTCAATGTAGAATTCTTAATATTTTTGTTGAACATTGCAGCATTACGTCACGACATTAGACATATCAAGTCTTGTTTGATGCGGGTGAACTTCGTTCGATGAAAAAGATTGTTGATATTGTGACCAAAATTTTACATTACTAAGATAAGGGAATGATATATCTTAATAGGTTCGGTACAAGTTCTCAATCATTATGAAACCTTTTAGACGATGGGATAAAATCAAGTTACAAAAATTTATGCTCAAAATAGACACTATTATATTATTCTTGAGATACGTGGATCATTGTTGTATCTAATATTTCATTTGAGGTCTCAAGTTTAAAATATGACAAACTTCATTGTAAATACTTTATTATCTCCAAATCGAGACTTTGGGGGTGGGCAAAAGTGTCAATGAATATGTTGACAAGCTCAACTATATTAAATCAAACAATTGACTATATTAAATCAAACAATTGTCTAGAGTGGACAACTCAATATTATAGGTTATAAACAAGGCATTATGTATGCAAATATGGTTAAAACACCTAGGGGCTGTTTGTTTAACATATTTAGATAGTTTTTAGGTTAAGGAGTTATATTGAGAAGTTATGTCGAGGAGTTAAAAATTGAGAATTGTGTCAAAAACTCGTTTGGATGTAGTTTTTATATAGAGAAGTTAAAAGTCAAAATCTTGTTTGGATGAAGATTTGAAAATGAGTAGTTATTTTTAGTAGTTAAAAAAGAGATGATTAAAAATGAATGGTTAAAAATGAGTTATTTTGATTGATTTGAAAGGAATGATTAAAAATAAGTGGTTAGAAATGAGAGTTATTTTTAAAAGTAAAATTGAGGAGGAGTTAATAAAAACTCGTTTGGATGTAAGTTTTTTATGAGGAGTTAATAACTCCTTCTACTAACTCCTACCTAAATATGTCAAACAAATAGCCCCCCTAGGTAATCGCGAGATTAGCTCACCCATGCATCCTATATCAACCATATTATTATTAGAGAAACTTACTTTTCTTTAGTTCATACGTTCATATTGTAGTGTTTATTTGGTCTTATATTTTTATATTTTAATAGTGTTTAATTTTAGTAACAGTATAATTTTTTGAGCTTACATTAATACTTATTTCATTTTATAAATTTATTTTATGTTAATATCAAAATAATAACTTTATTTGAAATTTAAAATATAAGTATTATTATTCTTAGATAATTAATATGTGAATCAAATACCGATTTTTAAAATCAAAATCATGATCATGATGTTGAATTGGAGTACAACCAAACAATAAAATAATCAGAACACTGAGCTTTTCGATATTATAAAATAAAGAAGATTAAGTTTAGAGTTGAGTAAAAAATAAATGGACATAAAGAAGGTTCTATGAGTAAAAAAAAAAAAAGAAACTCTTATGTTAAGAAATGTTATTTAATAGTAAACTTTTTACCCTCCCAAAATTCTGACAAGTTAAAAAGGGAAAAAGAAATGAAAAGGAAATAAGAAGCTAGGAGTAAAAAAAACATTGGAAAAAGAAAAAGGGAAAGTAGTTTTGTTGTGGGAATACGTAAAGGAAGGATCTAAGCCATTCTCGTATATATAAACAAAGCTCTCCAAATTCCTTTTGTCACCCAAATTCTTCAACTTCAACCCATCAAAAAAAAAAAAAAAACTTCATTTTCCCCCTTTTTTTCCCTTTCCCACATTGAAAGCAAGAAGAAGAAAAGCCATAGCCAAATCAAAATCTACACAAAAATGGGCTCTAAATCCCAAGTTCTTTTGAACCCACAAGCTTTGTTTGAAGATCAAGATCATAATCAACAACAAGCATCCTCAACTGATCAATCAGCTCATTCTCAAATGGGATTTTTCTCTTACCCTAATTCAAACTTAACTTTTTTTCAACTCCCTTCAATTCCTCAACAAAACCCTTCTCCTTCCCCTCCATTTGAAACCCCTTCTCCTAATTTCTTCACTTCCAATAGTAATATTAACCTCTCTGAAACCCTAATTTCTTCTTTTTTGCCCCTCAAGCCCTCCCCATCTTTTGATTTTGCACCTCAACACCTCCTTTCCTTGCAAACCTCCACTCCAAATCTATGGTGAGAATTGTGTTTTAATTCATCCATATATTTCTTTTGGATTTGAAAGGTTTTTTTATTTGTTTATTTTTGGTTTGAATAGTACATGAAAATATTGATGTTTTTGAGATTTGGTAATTTTGTGTGTTTATAAGGCCATGGGGAGAGGTTGGAGAGAAATTGATGAGTGGGAAGAGAAATGAGTATCAATTGGGAGTGTCAACCATGAAGATGAAGAAGATGAAAGGAAGAAGAAAGGTAAGAGAGCCAAGATTCTCTTTCAAGACCATGAGTGATGTGGATGTTCTTGACGACGGTTACAAATGGCGAAAGTATGGACAGAAAATTGTCAAAAACACACAACATCCTAGGTAAGAACTGACACCATTTGATAATCATTTGATTTTTTTTTTTTTTTTTTTGAAAACTAAGTTGTGTTTCTATTATAAGTTTCATCTTTACTAACTTAGATTTTGAAAATATAACATTAGAGGTGATATAGAATAGAAACAAAATATGATAAAATGCGGCCAAGTAAATCAATGCTTACATTTCTTTTAATTATTTGCTTTAAACATCATTTTTCTCTTTACAAATAATTTTCCATTTTTGGATTTGAAATTTGATTTGGAATCACTATATTACAAGCATCTCTCTCACGCGTAAATATTTGAGATTTGATTCTCTTTTTCTCTTTCTATGAGATTCAAATTTTGATGTTGTCATAATTATTTCTGAAATGGGGGTCAGAAAAGAAGTCATTATAACCATTCAAAACCATCAAAAGGGAAAGGATATCAAAACTAAACCAAGTAATGATGAAGTTTCAAAAACATCATAGCACATTCATATTCTTTTTTTATTTTTTATAATTTGTAAATAATAACTCAAGAATTTGTTATTAAATTTTTTTTTATGTGTTCTCCATTAATTGCAGAAGCTATTATCGTTGTACACAAGATCCATGTAGGGTAAAGAAAAGAGTAGAGAGATTAGCTGAGGATCCAAGAATGGTTATCACAACTTATGAAGGAAGACATATTCATTCTCCTTCTCATGATTCTGAAGACTCTGAAGCTCAAGCCCATCTCAACAATTTCTTTTGGTACTTTTTTTTTCTTTCCATAAAATGTGATTTAGATCAAGACCCATCAAAACATGACATGCCTAAATTATATATATTTGCATAAAAATAAGTTTTATGGAGGGCTAAATGTGAAAAACACAACCCATGAATTTTTATCTACAAAACATATGCATTGCGATCTTATGGTACGGATGGTTGAAGTGAAATGAAAAATAGCCACTTCTCTTCGCGATGACGTCTTGCCTAATACGGTGTTTTGATACATAGAAAATCTAGTATGTTCGAACATTATGATTACTATTATACTTCTTACATATTGTCAAGTATCTTGTTCTAAAATTGATGTTTGTTTTTTGGGGTGAATTTGAAAAATGGGTTGATGTAAAAGTGATAAGTTTTGTAATGTTATCCCAATTATGTTGTGTTGGAAATTTGATTTGCCAAATAGTGGAGTAGAGTAAAAGTTGATAAAGTTTTGGGATAATTTGAGTTTGATTATTGAATCTGAAAATATTTTGGATGTCTTTTCAGAAAGTTGGATCTTTGCCAATATATATGTTGAAATAAAGAAAGTAAATGTGGATTAAATTTTGCTTTTTTCTTTTTTCTTTTTTGTGGTAAATTTTACATGTTTTAGATGAATATATCAATGGTTGCTTTATTGCAGGTAATAATAAAGGAAAAGAGAGAGGGAAAAGAAGCAAATAGGGTTTGATGATGGGCCTATATGCATATTATTTGTACTATTTTGTTTGTCTTTTTGGTTTATATTTTAGTTTGGTTTTGTGTTAGAAGCTAATTTTCATGTTTTAACATTTTAGGTTCTTTTGCCCATCTCTTCTCTTCCCTTGTGGTGTTAGCTAGTAATGTAGGGATAAGAGATGGAAATGAACCTGTCATGTGTGTGCTTTTTTTTTTCCTACTATTTTCTTTCATTTTCCTCTTCAATTGATATTGTGTTTATTTACTTATCAAATGGGAGGGAAAAAAAGAAAAGAACAAAAACAAAATTGATTGTGTTGGTGTTGGAGTTTGGATCAGTTATGGATTTTTTACTTTTGTATCTCACCAGTCATTGTAAATAATTGAGTTTTGTTTAGGGAACTTGAATGTTGTTTCTAATGCATGTACTTCGTATATTTGTATATTGATAAGTTCAAATGTAAGAAAAAATGTTATTCACGTGCATATTTATATTCAATTGAATTTCAATAAACAAGTTTGTATGTAGCAAAGTTAATTTCAAGGTAGCTATTCTAAGCATATTAAGACATAATCTCTCTCTAGCTATTTTTTTTTTTTTGAAGAAGGATACCAATATATTAACATATGCAAGGAGCATACAACAAAATTATAAGAATGCCCTCCAATTAATAATTATGGAAAAGTCGGTATAGTTTTTTTAAAAAAAAGATTTGTTACACCATTTGGTTGCTCTAACAATAATATCATCCCATATTTCCATAGGTGATTTCTCTCTAGCTATTCTTTGAATGGTCTATTTTGAAAAAAAAAACAATTGGAGATAACAATCATATTCATTATGTACCCTAAATGCCCATCGTCTTCTATTTTGATACGATTTATTTGTGTTCAAAAGTGGAAGTTGGTGAATATGTTAAGGCTCGATTAGGAGAGATACATGAATGAATCGTATCTGATTTTTTTGTCTTAAATGTCCCAAAATTGTCATGAAATTCTTTTGGGGTTGTTGATACCGACTTTAGGAAGGTTGGTATCAATGCTGAATTATATATATTTTTAGAGGACTCAAAGTGGTTTGCAAGAAATAAAATGAGTGACGGGAGTTAGTACTGAGCATCAACACTCTGTTGCTCTAAGTCAGTATATTGGAGAAAATAGTGAGTTCAGAGAGAAGTTGAATCGTTTTGGAGAATACCTAACTTTTTTCTTAAGCTTATCATGTATAAATAACACTTTTCAAATGTAAGATGTCATCATATTAAAAGTGTATCAACGTGTAACATTTTCAAATACATATTTAATGAGTGAATACACTTCTTTTGAGAGTAAGTTCAATTGGTTGAGTTGACTCAATTGTACGTCAGGACACTGTCTTTATCTTGACGAGTTGTGTTCGGGTCAAGTTGACTTCTCGCTCGACTCAAGGTTCCTAAAGTAATTTTCAACTCTTAAATTTGCTGAAGGATTGTAGGTTTAATCTTAAGGTATCAGATAACGTTGCATTGTAATTAGAGTTAATCCTTATATAGGTTGTACTACTGTGTTTTTGAGTTCTGAGAGCCATCCCTATATGGACCGGCAACAGTGCTTGACCCTAGGGGTTAGTGGCACTGCCGATCACTCATTGTAGGTCGGGCATCATCCTAGAGGGATCGATGGCACTTTTACTTAGGGTCGGATCATTGTTTAGATTAAACATTCTTTGATGCGATTTTCTTCGGATGTAAAGTCTAAATTTTGTTATCCTAAGATTTCTGATGACTAATCTTAATAGTCGAATGTTTACATGTTTGATTACATGTTTGAAGTAACGAACCTAGTAAAGTTTGTATTATGTTAAAAATTTTATGCACATTACCAATAAACAAACAAGCAGAGGCATGATATCAAAATGATGCAGCCATACTCAACCGTTTTTTTTTTTAATTGTAAATTTTAGCTCCATGTGTTGGCCTTTTGTATATTTTTTTAACGCTTGCCTTGGTTGAAATTAATGAGTTTAGAAAAATTCTCATGTAATTTTGTTGTTGAAATCAGTTCAGAAAGGAAACGATTGTAAAACAGGATAAACATAATTTCTATATTAAAAAATAATTTAAAATAATTTTTTAGAAAAAACAAAGAAAACAGTGATACCTATCTAAATCTAGGATCCCACTCGTTTTAACTAATATATAGACCATATTATCTAGTAAGTTTCTTAAAATCCAGAATCACGGTTTATTAAAATCCATACAAAATTAGATTTCAAAAAAAAAAAAATCCATACAAATTAGGTATTCTATAGATTGAGTCTTTCTCGGAATAAATGATTTTCTAACCAAGGTCAGACAGATAAAGATTCCATATCTATTATTATTAATATTAAATTATTGATTTGACAATTGATTAATTATTTATTTCCATCACATTATTATAATAATTATTCCGTAATATTATCTTTATCATTTTGATTGATTTTGAAAAAATAAACCATAGATTATTTATATCATAATGATTAAAAAACCAATGTTCGGTGGTCAACAAAATTAATAACTCAATTGATATATGTATATCTTGTGAGATAATCGGTATGCATATTTGTTATTAAAATATCATAAATTCGTACCTTTCTCTTTGATTTGTGCTAAAAAAAATTATAAATTCAAAATTTCTTAACATAGATAATTATTTATTCATGTGCAAAAAAATTAACATAAAATCTTTCAAAAAATTTATTATATAAAACAAATTTTATTATCTCTATTTTAATTATGACAATTTTTTAAAATTATTTTATACATGATAAAGTATGAAATATTTAATTTAATTGAAATTTATCACTTCTAAATTTTACTTTATTACTCACAAAAGTTTTATTTCATTGAAGTATAATTATTCATACATTATATTATGAATTATACTAGTTGTAATATATGTATCGTCTATGCAGTTGGAAGGACATGGACGGTTTTTTCATACACAACTACAAAAATCGCAGCTAGGAAGAAAAGACTATGAAAAGATCATGCGATCTCCCTTCACGTCTAAGCTAGGGCTGGTTGAAGAAAAAATAGGAAGAATGAAAAAAAGAAAAAGAAATATGCAATTTCTTGATTCTCCGAATTTGTAATTAATGTCCTACCTTTAGAGTTAGTATAGTTTGTTCTTTTTTTTTTTTGGATGTTTTTTTTGTGACCGTATGAAAACTCGTGAACTTTGTAATTTTGCAAAAAGTTTAATTTTATATTTATTGTTTGATAAGACACATCCTTATATTAAGCATTTTACAGATTATGAGTATTGTATTCATAACTCGAACAATATTTGAAATTCTCGTATAATGGCAATGCATTATGGAAATATTATCACATTATACATTTAAAAAGTAATGAATACAATATGAAGTTAAGAATACAATAGAAGTTGGTAGATGGATTGGATATGAATAGAATCGACTGTAAACCTTAAAAACACTATATAAATTATACAATATGTTTTTCGGATTGTAGATGTTGAAGTAATCACTACAAGAAGAGAGGTCTTAGGCGACGTTTTTTAACGTCGCCTAAGGTCTGAAAAACGTTGCCTAAGCTTTAGGCAACGGTAAATAAACCGTCGCCCAAAACGTCGGCAAAACCACGTCGCAAGAGCCTTCGCTGACGTTTTTTCCAAAACGTCGCCTAAGGTTTTTTAGGTGACGTTTTTCAAAACGTCGCCTAAGGTATTTTGGGCAACGTTTTTCAAAACGTCGCCTAAGCTATTTTGGGCAACGTTTTTTAAAACGTCGCCTAAGCTATTTTGCAACGTTTTTCAAAACGTCGCCTAAGGTATTTTGGGCAACGTTTTTCAAAACGTCGCTTGTTATTTTGGGCAACGTTTTTAAAACGTCGCTTGTTATATTTTGCAACGTTTTTCAAAACGTCGCTTAAAAGTATTTTAGGCAACGTTTTCAAAACGTCGCCTAAGGTGCTTTAAGTTGGTTTTGCAATTTTTCCGTATTTATTGATTTCATTTTTTTATTTTGATATACACATGATATTTCTATCAATCATAAATCAAGTTGAAAGGTAAATTACATCATAATCAATGAAAATCTATGAAATTTTATTATAACAAAAAAGTAGAAATAAGTTCTTAAACCATACATCCATTTAAAGTTTTTTAAAAAGTATCACAATACAAAAGTTCCTAAACAAAAGGCCAACACTCCATACATTGTTTCCTTGTCCTCAACCACAGTCGTGCATCATCTCAAAAAATGAAATGAAATATGAGTTAGTTGACAAAATTTAAAAGAAATTATACTTATATAAAAGAAAATTCAAAATTTCTACAAAAGATAACGACACCCCCTATGACTAACAAAAAAAAAAATAATTACACTCGCTTTAACAATGAAAATCATATATAATCTACCATGTGGCTATCTTTGTTTGTTGCGGGATAGCCACAATTCACATAAAATATGCATAATTGTAGAGTTTTAATTACTTACCTAAGTGTAACGTCACGCTCTTTTATCTCCTAAATCGCCTCCATCATCTCTCGAAAGTGGGTTGTAATTTTCTCGAGATTCATCTCTAGTATTCTGTAGTTCCTCACGAGTTAACGCAAGTTCTTTTCCAGCCTCAGTAATCTGTCCTTGAAGTTGTAACTCACGCTGAGAAGACATGCTAGCACTAGAACTTGATGAGGACACCCTCTTTCCTCTTGTAGTATACCGGACCTCATAAGGAACCTTGCCTAGGCCCTTTATCATATCTCCTCATACCTAGAATTCTCATGTCTTGTGATCTCTAACTCGTCGTATGGTAGTCCATCGGCAATCGCATCGCTCTAATCAGATCATTTTATTCTAGATAAAAATCAAACATACATTAGTATCGAGCAAAAACTTTAAATGAAAAAAGCAAAATCAACATACTTACATAAGCCTCCTCACAATCTGGGTTCACCCATCCAGTCTCTTCTTTACAGTGAGTTTCTTTGAATAGGTCTATGCTCCCTATGAATTGATCACCCTTCTTTCTCTAGAAAAATAAAATAAAGTCGTTAGCATATTATACAAATCGTTCGCAATAAAGTATTACCCAATGAAATATTACCTGTTCACGTATAGTCAAGAAAGAATGACTCCCTGCCACGTGATTGTATTTAACATGAGATCTACTTTTTTCAGCCTTCTTTGACTTGGATTTGAATTCTGGGTCCTCCCATCTATTGCACAAATATTCCCAATCAGCTGGATCCGTTATGCTAATATGTGGGTTCGATCGTCGAATTGTCGGATCAAGAAGCCTAAAAAAATGATAATGTATGGTTAGTTATGATGTATTAAAAGTGAAACAACATAAGTATAAGTTAATATGTTACTTACTTGTAATGTTTGTGCAACGAGCATCTGTAGGCCTTGAACGTGGTTTGCATCACGTCCTCTATATGTTTGCTTACCATAGGATTACTAAGGTCTAGGTTGAAGTGTGACTATGTAAAACAAATGTATAGATTAATAGAACAAAATTTTGCATAAAATACGAACTATGTATTTTTAAACATACCAAGAGTCTTTGTTTCACTAGGTTCTTCAATTCTGGAGTGACCTCTTTCCATTTATTAAGAGTCACAGGAAATGACCCTCTCACAAGCACCCCGATCTGCTTACTCAAGCTACTTGCAATTGGTCCAACAAATTTTCGTACTCTCTGATCGAATTTGACACCGAGAATGCCGTGATTAGTTACGTTCCTCTCCAACTTAGCTCCAGTCGAAATACCTCGACGAAGGTTTAGATCTAAATGTACTATCTGCACGTGATTAAATGTTAGAAACCAATGAAAAAAATTGTGAACGAACTAAACAAATAAAATCATACCTGATTCCTGAGTCTCCTCAGAAGGCAAAGTCTCAGGAACAACATCCTGATCATCAACGGTCTCATCAAATAATGTGTTAGACATCCCGACAAATTACTGGGCATGACTTCATCAGAGAAAGTAGATAAATATTACTATATGAAATTAGAAAGCGAACTAGTGAAGTCCAAAAGAACGTACTTAAGTATATATTAATTAGTCTGAAAATGACATTGAAAACAATGAAGGGAAAGCAACAAAGATAGTGAATAAGGTAATCAAATGCAACATACAATGCACTGGTTATGCTACAATCAGACAAATCAACTAATGCAAGTAAATCGACACATGTATTAACCACAGATCCTCGAGAAGGGGGTAAATGGTCCCTTACCTTGGCCAATCCACTAACAGCTCTCTGTGAATCCACTAGAAACTCCAACTAGCCAAACACAATTCCGAGCCTTAAAACGAACAAACCGATCAAAACTAGCACCTTAGACCATCGAAATCGGATCCAGAATATCAAATTTACCAAATAGAGAAGAACCTCGAAAAACGTGTCTTGGAGACACCCGGCTCAAAGAACAAAAATGGTTCGGGTCAAATCTGTTAATAAAAGCAAATGGGTCAAAACCGATTATTTTACCCAAGCCAAACACCCATTAAACTCGAGTCATATAACCACTAAAACCTATAGCCAAACACACCTTAATTTACAAACTAAATAAATTTACACCCTAGCCAAACAAGCCTCATTACATTAATTAAATATCCATAACTCCATAAACAAACATCTTTAATTCATGATTTAAATAATTTTAAACTTGCAAACAAATATTACCTATTCATAACTTGAATAAACATGAACCAAAGAGACCAAACAAGCTTAATCTCAATCAAATATCTTGATCCATTAAACAAACAACCCCTTATTTACAACTTAAATAACAAATACTCTTTCCCAAACACCAATCTTCTTCTTCAACCTTTTGGTGCCATGTTTAAACATATGTAAATGCTATCTAAACACAAGAGAATGAAGAAAACAACTCACTTGCAAGTCTCAAGGCGAAGCTCGGCACTTGGACCCAGATTTTGACGAGTAGAATAGAAAATGACAACGCTCACAACTTCCTAATTTATCCCCAAAACAAAAAGGCCATTTTCTTTACACTTTTTAAATCTCTTTTCCTTGGCTGTAGTTATGAGAATTTAAATGAGGTTCTTTAGTTTTGCTTGACTAATTAATACAACTCCTTACTTCATTAATTACACTTGTTATTGTTTAAAAAAAACATTAATTACACTACATTACACACACTTAAAAAAACACCCAATCCATTTTCTTTATTAAAAATAGGTAAAAAAAATGAACATTTTAGTCTTCATTGCTAATTTCAATTGGATCCATGGAACACTTTTACTAGTACTTGTGCTTCTTTTTAGTTTACTCTCTCTCAAAAACTAAATTCACTTCAAAAAAATTTATTGCAAGTTCAAATTAGTCTATAATTTCATCTACAGTCAACATTAATTTAAATATTCAATTATATAAGCAAATGAAAATTAGAACTAAAATGAAGAATAAAAATGAAAACAAAAAAATGACAGGACAAAAACAAAATTGTAACAAATGAAGGAGCAAGGAAGATATAGGGTTGAGGGATAACCAGAGATGTCGGCGGTGCGATGAAACGACGGCTCGGTGGGGACGGGCGCGCGAAGAAGGGGTGTTCGTGGTCGCTCGCGACGAGAGATCGACGCGAAGAGGAGATCAACGCGAAGGGGGAGATTGGCGTGGATAAGTACGCGGGGGGGTTGCGGCGACCGAGAGATCGATGTGGGAGCTTGCGCCACACGAAGGGGCTGTTAGTGGCCGCTCACGACGAGGAGGCGGCGTGGAGAGCCGAGGGCGGCGGCGTGGTTCGAGCGGTCGGCGCGCGTGGAGCTAAGGGTGGCGGCGCAAACGCTGTAGATGGGGAGGGGGTTTGGGTTGGAGAAGAAGAAAGGGAAGAAGAAGAAGAAGATGAAGGGCTATGATTGTTTCTTTTAAGAAAAAGAAATTTTTAGGCGACGTTTTAAAAAAGCGTCGCATAACCCCGCTTAGGCGACGTTTTCTTTCCCAACGTTAATAAAACGTCACCTAATATATATTTTAGGCGACGCGTTTTTAAAACGTCGCCTAAGGCCGGTTTAAGCAACGTTTTCTTTCCCAACTTTAATAAAACGTAGCCTAAAATATGGCTTAGGCGACGTTTTTAAAAAACGTCGCCTAAGGCCAGTTTAAGCAACGTTTTCTTTCCCAACGTTAATAAAACGTCGCCTAAAATATGGCTTAGGCAACGTTTTTAAAAAACGTCGCCTAAGGCCGATTTAAGCAACGTTTTCTTTCCCAACGTTAATAAAACGTCGCCTAAAATATGACTTAGGCAACGTTTTTTAAAAACGTCGCCCAAGATATATTTTAGGCGACGTTTTTTAAAAACGTCGCCTAAGGTCGGTTTAAGCAACGTTTTCTTTCCCAACATTAATAAAACGTCGCCTAAGACCTTTTTTCTTGTAGTGAATAAGCCTGATTTGTTATGTCTGTATACCAAAAATAAGTGCATTGGTCCCAGATAAATCCATCAATTATGATATATTCCAGGCGTGTAATTAAATACCAATAGTATATTTTTACTAATAATTTTAAAATTGTTTTAATTTATAAATCAATTGATAAGCTTGTTAATTGTTATGCAACCCAAACATTGGCCTTGATAAATGGGCAGTTAGTGTTTGGGCTTTAGATCAAATCCGAAGAGACAAGTCCTTGAAATAACCTAGGCCGACCCGACATTGAAATTAATCGATGATTTGAAACCCTAAAACCTGGGGTTATTCCTTTAAAACCATAAAACCTGATGGTAATTTTCTTGAAACCCTAAAACCTGCCAATTCCCTTAACCCTATCCTGAAGTTGTCCTAAAGTTGGCAGTTCAACTCCTTACGGCTTTAGCATCTCCTACCTCCTCCTCAATGGAGTTTTGGGGTAAGTTATTATCAATTTTCCTTCTTTTTAGCTCAAGCTATGAAACTTAATTATTTACGTTTCTCCACGTTTCAACTTTTGTTTTCTCTGTTTGTGAATTCCAGCTTCGACACTGTTGAAGTATTTTGGTGAATTCACCCTAAGACAAGCTTGTGTTTTTAGGACATTTGAGACTAGTTTTGCATCGGCTTTTGGCAAATGGCTTCTAGGGATCTCATCGATCAAAATAAACGCAACTCTTTTTATTATAGAAAAGGGTTTTAGAGCTTTACTTTCCTTCATCAATCTTCTACTCCCTTTCTTCGAATCGATTTCTATCGAAGTCAATTTCAGCCTTTTTCTGCCAAAATCGATTTTGCTTATTTTTCTATCGATAGTATTTCTGCCCATTTTCTTCTGAAAACGCTTTTGCTGAAATCGATTTC
This sequence comes from Sicyos edulis, assembly GCA_036507275.1. Taxonomy (NCBI): domain Eukaryota; kingdom Viridiplantae; phylum Streptophyta; class Magnoliopsida; order Cucurbitales; family Cucurbitaceae; genus Sicyos; species Sicyos edulis. The sequence goes on from CM071850.1 coordinate 45,847,316, forward strand.
AGCCTATTTTCTGCGGGAAATATTTTCTGCCGAACATTGCTCTACCCGTTTGTCTTTCTCGGTAAAACCGGTTCCCTTTGTTTCTTTTGTTTGATGGAAAATTATTTATTAATTGTAAATTAATTTATTAGAATTATCTATCTATGTGTGTTTTGTTGGTAATTGGTATCTGCAGGACTAGTTAACGATTTATTACCTGAGTTGTGTGGACCCTGTATCCGTAGTTATTGATGGTATCTGATACTTTATGTTTTTTCTATTATGAGCATGTTTAGGTAGATATTCTGTTGAGATAATTACCTGTCTTTGTATGCTAGCATGTATAAGTTACATGTTTATTATATTAGTATCCTACTAGAACGATTGTTATCGGTTGATATGTCTTGTTATCTGTTATGGAACTGACCACGTAGAATTCTTAGCATTACGTATCCTTTAGGTTGTCGTCATCTAGATCTTCTGAGAGGATATGGATAAGTGGACACCAATTTCGCGTCTTGTTAGGCATGTGGATCTTTCTTAGATTACTGAAACCTATCACTAATGATTTATTATGTTGCTTCCTGAACTATAAACGTTCGTTATGTTTTTGGGATTGTCGGCCGCTTCTCGTGACGCCTATTTTGAGGATTTTAAAATGCATGCGCCTCTAACACCCCATTAGAGTGTTTTAGAAAACTACATGCGTGTGAATTCAAAAAGGTTATGGTATTGGACCTAAATAATTAATTTATTTGAGAAATAACAAACATTAATCATCATATTAATTTATAATTAAGTACAATTAAGGTTTAAAAACTCACAATGTAAAAGGTCTTCTTCAAATATTTATGTACATAATAAAAGTATAATAAAGGTTTTTAAATTTATAATTTAATGTTTAAGAATTTAAAGAGTTTTATAACTCTCAATTTCTCCTATAAAAATAAGCTTTTTTCCATCATTTATTTTCATCCATCATATCTCCATCTTTTCTATTTTTCTCCTACATTTTGGCAATCAAATGTTCTTCAATCTTCGTATTAACTTAGAGGTTGGATATTATATTTAAAAAATAAGTTAGAGTTTTTTTTATTATTATTATTATATTTTTTTTATCCATCTTTCTTTTATTATCTATATTTCTCTTATTATCTTTTCAAATTTCCTAATAATGTTGTTTATTATTGAAGAGCAATGTTGTTTAGCAATCTTCCACGAAAAGGTAAATATAGTTTTTCAAAAAATTATATAATACAAGTACAATAATATACATTTTAAAAGAATATCTACATATTTTATCATTCACAGTTGTTTATTATAATTATTGAATACATCTACCCTTCATTTTTCATTCAATTCATGGTTTTCATAGGCTTTCTCCAGTAACATCAACTCGTGGTGGTATTTTATTGAATACATCAATTCAGTTTGAAACTTTCTTCGCCATTTTGAAGATACATATTTTATCTGTTTTTGTCACTTAATTCATTGTTCTTCAAAGGCGTTATTTTCAATTTTCATAATATTTGAAGATGTTGGTGTTTTGTTAAAATCTTTTGGAAAAAGATATTAAATTAATAACAAGTATATAAGAAATATACAAGAGAATTACGCGAGAGGGGTAGAAAGGAAAGCTCTCCAATTTAACATAATGGATAAAGAATCATAGTCTTTGCAGAGAAAAGATTTTTTACACCAAGAACATTCGTAATACTGTTGTCCCATAGAACTTCATTCGATGTAGATATGTCATTAAAAATGCGAGCATTGGGCTCATTCCAAATGCTCCAAAAAATAGCACAAAAAATATTGCTCCAAAGGATTCGTAATAACGTTGGTGTTTTATTAAATTTACAAAAAACATACATGCAATATCAATATATTGAATCCGATTTAAAAAAATCACGAACTTAAAAATTAAAGGTGGATCCATACGATAAAAAAAATTAAAACTAGGTTGAATGCAAATTATACTCTGATTTTAGGTTGATTTTGGATTAAAAAACTATATTTCTAAATGGAATTAAATTCATATATATATTTTTTAAAAATAAATAAATAATCATATTCGAATTTCAAATTATTAAAAAAGAAAAAGGAAGTAAAAGCTTTTCAAAAAGCCCTAGTTCATCATCTGTGTAACCTATCCCCAACGCAACATTCTCCGACTAGTCTTCCCCCAATCGCCGGCGATGCAGCGGTGACTCTTATGACGACGTTCTCCTTCACGGCGGCTCTCAACTTAAGTCATTATCTTCTATGTAATATATTATTCATTATCTTGTTTTCAGATCCATACCAAATATTATTTACAGAGTTTAAATGATTCATTTAAGGTCCGTTTGACAACGTTTCTGTTTCCTGTTTCTCGTTTCTTAGTTCTTGTTTCTAGTTTTTTGTTTCTTGCTTTTTTAAAATAGGAAACAAGAATGTGTTTGATAACTATTTCTGTTTTTTGTTTCTTAAAAAAGATAAGAAACAAAAACAAACAACGATCCGTTAATAGCTTTCAATTTGTTTAATTGATAACTTTCTATTTAGCCAATAATCTTCACTCAATTTAGGTAAAAACAATTCGTTTTTGTTTCACTCAATTTTCAAACATATAGACTCTCACATGTTAAACCCATGAACAAATGTCAACACCCACCGATTGAAAATCCTCACCCTTTGTCCTCTAATTTTTTTTTTTTTTGAAATAATTAATAATTTAATGTAATAATATAATTTTAATTTAATCCAAATGTAAATTTTAGAGTAAGTCACTTCAACCCAACGAGATTTAATCTTCATGGCCACTCAAAACACGAGCGACATCGGCAGCGGAGAACACAAACTTGAAAGGCCAAAGTTGGAAAATTAAAAAAACCACACATAAATCTAATATCTTACAAAATAAAAAGCTATAACTAAAATACACTATAGAGAGTACTAAATTCCCATTGATATATGTATATCTTTTGAAACCATTGGTATACATATTTGTTATTAAAATTAAAGCATCAATCACATCTATATATATAATAAATTAAATAAAAATTATTCTCATAAATGTTTTTAGTTCAATAATAATTAAATAATACAATTAAAACATGGCTTTATTTACTGACATCGACACAAATGAATGGTTTACTTCTTTTGACAATAAGTGAATGGATTAATGGTGTATTTATGAATGTCAACAATAAAAAAAAAATCGAAAAAACACAAATCCAAACCTAGAATTAAAGATGTCGATGTTTTGCCATCTTAACCTGTTAAGTTGTTTTCAAATTTAGGGACTAACCAATAGTAACCTAGAAAACCCCAATAGTACCTAGACACATGTGGCCTTTCCAATGTTGGTGTTCTTTTGTTCAAATGTCAAGTTACCAAAAACAATTTTAGGTATGAAAAAAAAAAGACACAAAAGGGCACAACATCATGTGATTATGCTTTCCCAATGTTGTTTACATGAAATAGACTTTGAGATGGATTTAAATTTGGAAGTATTTTGGCAGCCATCCACAAGTTGAGTTACCTTGTCCTTGAAGTTATGGGGCAGCTTTCCTTTGATTTGTTTTTTCTGTTTCAATTTTAACTTGTCTTTATTTGATTAACCATATTTTAATCAATTATATAATTAAGGTTAGAAAATTTAAATTTGTAACCTCTTAATTATCTTTTATATTATGGAGTTGTAAGAAGTCAATAAATATAGACATACATGGAAAGCTCTAGAACTAAGAAAGTAGAATTAGAACAGAGAGGGCGCAAGACTAATAAGTTGATATATCATAAACACTCTCCTTCAAATTAGATTATATATTTAGATTATGTCGAGATTGTAAATTACATTGATATTCTATTCAATATCTATTTAAAACTTTTAGATAAATATCTCCTAATTGCTCTTCGGTCTTCATATATGTCTAGTAAATACAAAATCTTATTGTATTTTCTTACAAACAAAATGAAAATTAATTTCAATATACTTAGTCACTTATGAAATAGTGTCTTTTGGATATTAAGGGCAACTTAATCGGAGTTATAATATTATTGAAGCCTAAATTCAATAAATAATTAATGTACCAGCTTATGGGCCTATATTATCTTATATATTGGTTGTGTTATGGCTCTGAATTTTTATTCAATGCTTCGTTGAGATACTACATTTTGTTTCTTATTTTTACATAACTTCGAATTACCTCTAAAAAAGATAATGGATGAAGTTGATTTCTTGATCCTGCCTAATCAACTTCTTAAAAATACAACCATGTATATATGACCATGATCTTTTTATAAAATTTCACATTTAGGTGTATCTTTCAAATAACAAAGAATTTGTTGTAGTTAGTCTAATGATCCACGAAAAATATAAACCGGCTCACAATACTTACTCCATTAGCTACGTTTAATCGTGTCACTATATGATAATATCCAACTTTCCAACAAATTTTCTATACCTCTCATAACTTTAATATGATTCTTTGTGATACAAATAAAATTGTCCTATATTGATTAATTAAGGGAGAAATTATAGATATATAAGTTATGAAAACTTTCTCTATTGGTATAAGAGTTTTTTTAGTGAAATAAAAAAAACCATAAAAGTAAAGATTAGCCTAGAGTTATCATTCTTATCGAGTATAACTTATATGGAAACAAATCAATTAAAATTGAAATATTTCACCAACTGATAGGAATCCAATAGTGTTATCTATCATTAATACAATAATTTAAAAATGGAATTTCGGTGCAAGTAATGAAAGGCTTCAAAACTTTAATCAAGTAAAAGCGTAGTAGAGAGAGTGAAAGGGTAAGAACGGAATAAGGAGAATAGTTTTAAAATTTTTGCTTTGAATATATATATGTTTATTTAGCTAGCCGCCACAAATACCCAAAAAAAATAATATAATTTTTTTTAGAAGTGGACAAGCACTACAAAAAATATTAAGTGGAAAAATATAAATCAAAATAAATTAGAGCCGACATATAATTTTAGAAAAGAAATCCAAGCCGACACAAAAAAAAATAGTTCATTTAAATAAATGAACCCTAGTTTTTTTTTTGTTTTTTTTTTTTTGAGATAAAATGGAATAAATGAACCTAGTTAAATCCGATTGAATCACTTCAACATTGAAAAGTTGACTTAATTAACAACCTAATTGGTGAAAGAAGTGGTTTTAAGGCTAATTTTCCCAGAAGACATTTAATAATGTTTGTCTTTAAAAGAATTAACATTTTAAAAAAGGATTTGAAGAAGTGAAGGCAAATTAATTAGGGCTAAGAAACAGAGATAAGGACAAAAAAATGGGGTCCGATGTTAGTAGTCATAAACGACATGTAGTACCATTCCGGTCGGGTGTCGTCCTCCATTCATTAATATTATTTTCCTTTTTTGTTTTTTGTTTTTTTTTCTTGAGATGGCATTTCTACTTCCTTTCATTTTCGGTACTATCATTTATCATATGACATATGAAGCTCTCAATTTATCATCCTCATATATTTCCTAATTTTGTTTTTGTATATTCATTCTTTCTATCATTTCTAATTTAATTCAAAACATAAATTACATAAAATAGGTTATTGTGTTAAATTTGAGTATTAAGTCTATTCAAGAATAACATCGAGCATAGCTGGAGAAAAAAACAGAGGAAAACTGTTGCCCTATATATATATTTTGCAAGATGTCTCTTCCAAAAAAATTGTGGCTTCAATACTATTATTATTATTATCATTATTATTATTATTATTATTATTTAAAGAGTTGTGGCTTCAAATCCTTACTCATTAGATAAGGCAGCAATATGTCTCTTCCTACAAAATTTGTGGCTTTTTTTTTTTTGAGATATTCGTGACTGTCCGAGCCAGTTTTGTGTGCACCTCGACTATTATCACGGGACATACCGTTTGATCCTACAAAATTTGTGGCCTCAATGTTTTTTTATAATAAAAATGAGTTATCTTACCAATTATCAATTGAATTTGAAATGAAATTTTATATAATCTAATATTACATTTGTTGCAAAAAGAAATGAAGTGTTTTTGTACTGACAATTAGATTAATGGTTGTTTAACTTGTTTTTGTTGATGAAATTGGCCGAATAATTATATTAGGTTGGTTGTAAAAAAGATCATTATTAGAAAAAAAAAACTTTGTAAGCTTTAAAATTACACGAGAGAATAATAAACTAGTCTGAAATTTAAGAGATTATAAATTTAATTTAGTGATCACTTATTTTAAAATTAATTTTTTACCAATTTATTATATAAGTTGGCTTAAATTACTTATGGATATATTAATAATATAAAATTTAAAAATAATCATAAATGCTCAATTAAAGAAGATATTACTCGTAGTAGTAGGTGACATATTAGTTTTATTGTTTAGTGGGAATTTAGTTCAACCTTAAGATCATCAGTTTTATTACAATATGAAAATAAAATATCATAGGATTGTGATAGGTTTTTTTTTCCCTTATGACTCTCAACTCTAAAATCATTCATAGAATGCGTGAAGAGGAAGGAAGGAATGAAGAGAGGGGAAAAAAATGGAAATTGTAAATTAAGCAGAAAAACATTCCAAGAATTTCAGTCCATTTTTAAATTGGAAATGACCTTTTAAAGTGAAATACTCTTTTAATAAACATTTTTGGAAGAGCATCGATTAAAAATTACATCATTTTGAAGTTCCTTAAACAAATTTCAAGTAGTGAAAAACTATTTACTCTTTCAAAAATGATTTATGACACTTTAGACCAACAACATTGTTCATATTACCCCACTTTTCTTTTTCTAGATCTCCTTTGTTTGCTTGATTAAGGGCATTTACTAAGTTGTTGTAATGTCTTTCCAACATTGCCCTAGCAAACATTTTCATAGGCTTAGACCTACACTAAACACAATTTTTGTTCTAGTATCTCCATTTTATTTAAACAAAAATAATTGATACAAATCTTCTTTTATTAGTTAGTTGTATGAGTGGAAGATCGAACACCCTTTTTAAAGATCGTATCTCCATTAGCTTGGATACTTCGACTAATATTATGGGACAAATATCACCTTATCCTACAATCCTAAATCCCTAAAAAAAATTAGATCGTAATTGGTGCTTTATTCACAAAGGTATCTCAAATTTACATTTTGTCTAATAGAAAGAAAATATTTAGGATAGAGAAATTCAAACCTACCATCTTTACGTTTGTGGTTCAAACTATTTATGGAAAGCAAAATTTTAGTGTAAGTTTCATTTTAGGATTCTAACCTTTCACACTTAATCTCAAAATATATTAATAATTCTTTTTATTGTTAATAAGCTATGGAACACAAATACTTGATCAACATAAACACTACATTGAGTTGGGTTAGTTTTGAAGTTTCCAAATTAACATTGGACTCTGATGTTTAAAACATTTAAATTTTTTTAATTATATACATGTAATGTTTAAAAAAAACAAAAAAAAAAAAAGAAAAAAATTTAGACCAATTTGATCATCATTTTAAATTTTTCTATTTTGTTTTTGAAAATGGTAATTATTCAAACTATTTATATTCTGTTCTAAAAAACGTTTCTGAACAACTTGTTACAGGTTTCAAAACATAATCTATATTTTGACAAGATTTGTGAAAAATAAATGACAAAATAAAGAAAATTCATTTGTAAAAGTGGAATTTAAATGTTAAAAATTTTACGAAGGTGTAAAAAATATTATGTCGATGAAATATACATTAGATTCCTCTTGTGCCCTAAAAAAATCTTAAAAGCTTGAAGTTGTTCCCTAGTTGTCTATCCATGTTGATTCTTACAAAAACATTAAAACCTCAAAATCTTCACACTGTCTCTTTATTCTATTATTGTTTTCTCAAAACCAAAAACGAAGGGAACAATATTATAGCTATTTTTCATTTCAAATTTACAAAAAAAAAAAAAAAAAAAAAAAACCATGATGATATTAATTATTACGAGACATTAAAAACAAGAAACACTATATAACAGTAGAATTAAGTTGGAAATAACATAACTTTTCATTAATTTTCTACAATTTTAATGCATGTGAAAGAAAAGCAATTATTATCATAACTTCTACTATATGTCACACATTGGTTTATTCATCCCTTTCATTGTGAGACAAGAAAAAGCATTCCAACTTACTGGTAGGTAGAAATTCCTAAATATTTGTTTATAGTGATTTATTTGCATTTATCTATTTTTATTTATAAAAACATTTAAAATACTAGATTGGCATAAATTAAGAATATTATATATTTAAATTTATGGTGATAAAGTAATTTCTTATGGACTTCCTTAACAATAAAATGTTATTATATTTTCGGGACACTAAAAAATGTATAACAAAACACAGTTCGCAGTATTACTTCTAAGCATTTCATTATTAATCTTTATTGAACAAGTTATTCCAAGTATTTACTTATTATGCATCTAATAGTTTCGGGAGTAATATTATAGTGTTGTTACTCTAATAATTTCGCCCTCAATCATTTTTTTTTATTATTATTATCTCTCTATGTTCTATTTTTAAGATAAACTAGTTATTTGAGTTTTAAAGATTCTCCACTTGTCTAATGTGTTCTTGATTTTAAAATAATATCTAATAAATTTCTAAGAATTTATTTAAAAAATATATATATTTATAAAGTTTTTTTTTTAATTGGGAGATGGACCTCAAAACCTATCGAGAAAATAGTACTTCACTAAAATATAATATGAGAGTCAAATACTGATTGTGTTGTAATCTCAAAAAAAAAAAAAAAAAAAAAAAAAAAATATATATATATATATATATATATATATATATATATATATAAAAGTGAATTCGAAAATACTAAAATTGCCTGCTTTGTGTGGCTTCAAAGAGTGAGAGCTATACTGATTGATTACTAACTTCCAAGAACAAAGACAACTAAAACTCTATCATTAATTTTTCTCCGAAAAAAGTACAGCTTATATATAAAGAAAAAAACCTGTAACAGAATACTGGCCATTGAAACAAAACAGGATATTGTGGATAGCAATTATTCGTTTCAAATAATAGCTGGAAAAAAAATCAAGCAAAAATATTTATGTAGAGACAAAATCCAAAGTCTATATAAGGCAAATTCTTAAGAAATTAAAGATCAAAATACTCAGAGAAAAAAATCTCCCAAACTAAATTTTAAATAAAAGCTTCATAATTTCATATTGAAAGAAGATGGTTTGCAAGGTATCATCAGTTTCATGCAAACGCCTTCTTCAGCTATTCGGGTTCATCGTTCTTTTCCTTCTCCTTATTACAACCCCAGGTACCAATATCAAAACTCAAATTCAATATATATTTTTTTAGTTAGGGTTAGGGTATTAACTTGTTGCTATTTACATGGTGTTTAGGTTCTTTAGCTCGACGGAGTTTGCTCGAAAAGACACGACAAATCGGGGAGGATCCTCTAGCTGAAATCCATGGTGGAGCTTTGGAAAATAGTAATGACTTGGTGACAATGGATTATACTCCAGCGAGGAAGAATCGTCCAATCCATAATTAGGGTTTATATAGGTTATATTTTGTGAACTAATATATATATATATATATATATATATATATATATATATATATATATATATATATATATATATATATATATATATATATATCTGTGTGTGTGTGTGTTTGTGAAAATGAAATATATATAATTGGTAAAGTTTTGAGGAAGGTTTAAATTTGATGAAATACTATATGGAGAGGGTGAAAACAGAAAGCTAGTTGTAGTAGTTAAATAAATTTATGAAAGGGTGGTTATAATAATACTTTTAAAATGATTTGATATTTTCTACCTTTATATAGTTTGAAAATAGGAAATTAAAGTACATGATTTGATGTTTTTTTTTTAGATTACAACAATTGGGGATTGGGGGTGGGGAGACTCAAACCCATGACTTCTGGTCATTGGGCATACACTAATGCCGCTGAGCAACGGCTCAAGTTGGCACATGATTTGATGTATTTCCTCATATTGAGATACAATATATATTCATAAATTATATATAAAAAAGAAATAGTATTCATAAATATGAAGAAGAGAAATCAGATCATCAAATCAAAAAAATAATTGTGTTCTTTTTTATACGACAACAATATTTGTAGATTTAAGGTTCAAAATCTACAATCTATAAATAGAAAGATATAGGATCACTATTGTTAGACTCAACTTATTTTTGTTGATAATCAAACTATAATATATTGAAATTTGGTTTTTTTTTTAGTACATATCAGGGGAGGAGGGAAACCGTGACGCTGGTGTTGAAATGAATAACCAACCAAACAATGAAACTATTGCAGCACTGATCCATTTGGTTTTTAGGATATGATGCTTTCATTAATTTAACCGTATTCAAATGAATCGAAATAAATTTTTGTTGGTTGATATAATTAAATTTATTGTAACCCATCAATTTAATCTTTTAGTTTAATGGTTTGATATAATTCATCCAATTATAATGATCTCCTACGCCATGATTCTAATTCATTTAAAAAAAAGAAACAAAATTATATTGGGTTCTCACAAAATAATTAGAAAGGTAAGAAAATTATCATTCATTTATAATTACTCAAAATAATTACACATTTCTAACCATTCATCTCTAGCTCTTCAAAGTAATAATTCATTTCTAATCACATCCAAACCAGCTATAGTCTACAATTCTTCTACAAAAATTATCATTCAAACTAGTTATTAACTGCAACCTCTCTATAAATAACAACATCCGAACGTGCTGTTATCAAAACTTTAAAAAAAAAAATTTGATGATCAAAAACTCAAATTTCTTATCACTCAAAATAACTACTTATTTATAATTACTCAAAATAATCATTCTACAATTAGACATCAATATTCAAACACCTTTATAAAAGCTATATGATACATTTAAATATAACATATTATATATTTAAGTAAACAAAGTATTCTAGTTCCACCCATTTTTACATATAGAACGACCATTATAAATATAATATGTATTGAAACATTCTCTTACAACTGGATCTTGATTTAAGTAAATAAACATAGTATAGTGCAGAGCTTCATCCCTTTTACAGCATTTAGAACGACCTTTACTTATTTTCTTACAAAATCCACAAGCATAAAGTGGAAAATAGAAAGACAAAGCTCAAAACAAGATATTAAGGGCTCGTTTGATAACGTTTTTGTTTCCTGTTTCTAGTTTCTTGTTTCTTATTTTTTGAGAATAAGAAACAATAATATGTTTGATAACCGTTTCTGATTCTTGTTTCTTAAAAAATATAAAAAACAGAAACAAACTTGTTTGATAACTATTTCTTGTTTCTTGTTTCTTATTTCTTGCTTTTTGTTTATATACATATATATATATATATACATATACATATATATATATGTATATATTTAGGCTTCTAACAAAATATAACATGCATTAAAATATGACCATTGAAAGTTTACATTTTCTAGTATAATTAAATCTTTTATAATTAAAAAAAAATCTTAATATAGAACTAACCATAAATTTAATATGCTATCTCTCACATAAATTATTTTTCACAAATGACGTGTTTAAAAAATGTTGTGAGTGTAAAATATTAAGGTAGTGTCAATTGTATATTTTAGTGAACAAATTTTTCATAATACCAAATTTTTTACCGATTCCGAGTGTATTATTAACTTAAATAATAAATAAATACACATATACAAAATTTTCAAATCAACCCATAAATTAAAAATACATAATTCCATTAAAAATATAAACAATAAAAGATTACAAAATTTAAAAGTAAAAAATAAAATGGTAAAAAACCATACAAAATAAAAAGAATTAAAAATTGCAAAATATAAATATTGCAAAAATGATTTGAAAAAAAATACAAAGTTGGGATTTGAACCATGGACTTGGTCAACTTCTGGACAAAAAGTTGACATCACAACCATCACACCAAAGGTAAATATTGTTACTCTTTTGGAACGCATAATATAAAACTAAAACAATACTGGGTTTTAGAAGAAAAAAAAAAAGAACGGAACAAGAGAAACAAGTTTTGAGAGTTTCTCATTTTTTCACATAATTTGAGAAACGTTTCTTGTATTTTTTGGAACAAGAAACGGGAACAGTTATCAAACAAGACTGTTTCTCAATAAATAAGAAACATGAACAAGAAACAAGAAACAGAAACGTTATTAAACGAGCCCTATATAATTACTTAAGGTGAGATTCAATGTCCTTGGTGATACCACACATGAGATCAAGATACTTGTAAAGACAAGGACAACTATCATCAAGTTTCTCGTATTCTAACGTTAAAACCGCCGAGCAATGCTTTGGTCCCTTTGGCACAACTTTATATGTCGGCTTGAATATTTTGTAACGCTTGAACACATCTCCTTCCAATCCGACCAAGATCACTGCCAGATTCTTGTCGTCGTATTCTACTCGTTCCTTGAAACTCTCAGCCTTACCATCTTAACAACAAACAGATGAGCTCATCAAGAATCATTCATATCCAAAGTTATCAAAACAAAAAACGAGTATTGCACTCGCGATTTTCAATCACCTTCGGTTAATTTAATAGTCAAGAGGGTTTAAAAAAACAAAAAAGTCACGAGTTTAATTCATAGTCGTCACTTTTGTACTTTTATTATAAAAGGGGCGAGAACTTCATTGCACCTTTTTCAATATCTCCAATATATTCCCTCAAGATGATTCACTAATTTTTGGTTGGATCTAAATTTCTGGACCAAAACATCTGTTTGGGTTTGATTCGTATACCCAATTGAATTTAATGAACATTGATATCATATTAGATAAAGTGAGATTCTATCTCAAAACCATTTGAAATAGTGTCCCTTCAATATGATGTCTTGTTTGGGTTTACCAAAATCTTGGATTAAACCCAAATTTGTGAATCGAAAGATCCACTTGGATTTTATATAAATATCTACTTGAGTTTAATGAGTTATGATTGTCATGATACATAACATGAGATTATATTTTAAAATCAACCGGTGATGAGAGGAATAGCCGACATTTCTTACAAAGATGGCGAAAGGCTCTTCTCTATTTCAATGTGAGATAAGTTGGAGGATCTCCAATATATATATAGATTAAAACAGTTTATCTCATAAGAATAGTCAAATTGAAAATAATTAGTTGACTCAAATAATTGCGGTTTTGTCGTTACGATTATATATACGTACCAACGGTGTAATTCCAGGTCTTGATGGAGCCATGACCATGGTTGTTCCAATCTCCTTCATGAACTTTAACATGTTGGATCCATTTTGGAGAGATTTTGGGAACATGAGAAATTTCATGTTTGAAAATCTTGTAGTATTTCTCAGCAGGTGCGTTTATGTCTAGTTCACTCACAATCTTTCTAACACGAGACATGATTTCAAAACACTCACACAAATTACAATACTCTATATTCCCCTTTTTATACATCCTAAATGATGAACTATTGTATTATTGAATATTACCTTTTATTAAAAATAAAAAAATAAAAATTGATCACAGCATATAAATATATTATTAATATAGTGCATATATATTCGTTCATATATACGTGTAGGGATAGGGATGGAAACAAATTGTGTACTACGCACCATTACCATATTCTCTATGTTTCCACTATGTTTTTTAGTTTATATCAATTAGATTTTGTTCCAAGATTGGACCTTGAGATTGCTTAAATTAGGTGGTTAAATTCATTTTAAATTCTAGATGAAGTACCTACCAGAATAGTATAGTTGGTCAAACATTTGGATTTTGAAAGTATATATTATATTTGAATATTCGAGACAACTTGTCATCAAAGAAAATAATGTATTGATGAAGTCCCTAAAATTGAACTTTTACATAAAAAATATCGAACATTAAAAGATAAAAGTGTTTGCTTTTTGAAATATAATAGTTTTTATTTTTTTAGAATTGAAATATAATAGCTCTACGCTAAAAACTTAAGTTCCAAAAAGATATATTTCCCGAATTAATTTTAGAACCATATAATTGAAGTGGATCCAACCTAATTTTGTGTAAAAGAAAGTTGATTTGACAAAAAAATAAACGAAAAAGTATAAGACATCATTTAATATCGCATAAAAAAAATTATAATTCAAAAAAATTAATTTATATTAAAAAATTACAAGTTGGGAGAAGGAGAATTACAAATATTAATTTTAGAGATTGAATCCGTAAGCGTGGAGTGGAAATGGATTAACATCAAACTATATAACCAATTTATATGATATCGAATGGTGCTACATTGTGTATAAGTAGAGTGTTCCCTACATTCGATTAATATGAAAACTTTTTATGTGATCAACTTATCATATACCACATTAGTGCTAAAAAATTTTAGACCTCGGAATCATTAGTATAAGATGTCTATCTATGTTTATTTTGACATTTAACATAATAATCAAGATGTTAAAGATTCGAATTCTTCATAATTTTGAAAATTGACGAATATTAAATTTATTTCATTTTAGGTACTTTCAATAAAATTTAAAATTAATATATTTTTATTATTAATATTTTTCCAAAACAAACATATTCTATTTATCTTTTTATGTAAACTAAAAAATTAGTTCACATTATGTATATCTTTCACATGAAAAAATATATTATTTGTTTATACCAATTTCAATGAAAAGAAATTATTAATTTTGGTAGAGACTAACTTGAGGATTTACTAATTTATAAGTAAAATTCAACATTTGAAAATATAAATATAATAGAAATGAATAAAACTTAAAATATAGGAATTAAAATGATGTTTTAATTAAAAAAAATGTACTATTTGTTAATTTACATTATGATAATGTTCAGCATTTCTCGGGGTTTTTTTTTTTTAAGTACATATTCTCGGGTTTTCGAGTTAAATAGATATGAGAGAGAGGGAAGTATATGTTAGATAGAAAAAAATGTTTTTTAGACTTTTCAAATAGAACATTCGGATGTGTCTAATAAGTCCATATCTTTTTATTTTCAAATAATAATAATAAACCCATATCTTTTTATTTTAAAAACAATAATAAGCCCATGTCTTTATTTTTTTATTTTTTTATTTTTTGAGTACTATCTTTAATAAACAACACTATCTTTTTTTATAGAATTATGCTTCTTCTTTTTTATTCAAATTTGATTTTAAGATTAAATTTAAAATTATCTTTTTTTTGGAATAAAAGCTGTTTTGAGGAACTTTTTATGACCAAAAAAAAAAAAAACAAAGGCCATGACTTTAAAAGTGTGTTTATGAAAATAAAATTTAACAAATTCAGACTTTTTGTGCACTAAATCATGTACATATTAGGTAGCATTATTTTATTTTACGCATGTATGTATGTGATTTTTTTTTAATTCTATAATAATTGGGATAAAAAAATTGAATATTATAATTATTGAATATAATGTCGGTGAGTTAGGTTGTTTGTTGACGTATGTAGTTTTTTTTTTTTGAATTATGTGTAGTTTTTTTTTTAATTGTTCTAAAAAACTTCATTATTCTTCGGCTTTTTGATCGGTATTTTTTTAAATATGGCAACAAAAACTGATTCTTGGAATAACTCTTTTTTAAAAAAAACAAATAAATTGTTTTAAATTACATTTCTATTTTTGAACCACTTGTCTTTGGTTTCTCCAACTTTTTCTTGATGCGACCATAAATATTTCTCCATTCAACATATTCTCATTAACTTCACACACATCTTACTCCTACTTTATAACAAAGTAATCGTAATTAATTGATTAATTAAAAATATATCCAACAAACTACTTTTTTATAAAAGACAGAAAATTCATTTTTTATTTTAAGTTTGTTAAATTATATGGTTTTCAACTTTATCAGATATTTACCCAAAATTTAGATAAGTAATTGCAATGTTAACCCACATTTTTCTATTTTCCAAAATGATGTCCTTCATTTTTTTTTTTTTTTTTTTTTTGAGATATCAAATTTTGTTAAATACAAAACTATAAAATTTCAAAGAAAATAATATTACTTAAGTACACTCAATTGTTTTTTCTCTTTTAAAAAATATGTAACAAATGATGATATAACTTAGAAATTCCTATATTTTTCTCCGTTTAAATTTTGTTAGCTTTTAATTTCTTATTCGGTAGGAAGTGGAATTAAGAAAATGTTAAATTATAAAAATTAAAAATTAAAAAAAAAAAGTCTATAAACTCTGAATGGGAATTCGTTCTTGTATGAACCTTCCCAACCTTCTAATTGTGGACTTTTCATACTTGAGTAATATATCGTATCTTTTTAATATACATACATATATAATATGGAGTATGTACCAAAAATAGTATTGCGTTATTTTTATGAAACCAATTCTCTATGGAGACATGTTTATTTAAGTTAAATATTATGAGTAAGGTTGAACATGCTTTTCTTTTTTTGGTACAAATAGGGGAAGGAGACCACCCAATTCTATACAAATGGTATAACTACTTTAAATAAATAAAAAAATTTAATATTCATTCTCAAGATCAAATCTGTAATATTGAATTGAATAAATACCAATAATTAAATTATTGAGTTACCAATCCTTTTAATAGGATTTACATTCTAAATTTATGGATACGAGATTTTCTTTTAGCACCAAATCTCTAAAGCACTTTCTTTTATGTATTTCATCCATGGGCCAACGATACCTCTTTCAATTCCCTTTTTTTCCATTTATGTGTTAGGAAACAAATATTTTAACTAGTATATAATATGTTTTTGCTTACTTTTGCTTAATAAGACAGTCATATCCTATTAGTTCTTATTTCTTTATTTTTCTAGAAGAATATAATATATTTTACATTCGAATTATTTAATTTTAATTATTATTATTATTTTGAAACAATAACCATGCCAGTTTGCCCGGTATCGGAAACATCGAACGAGCATCTTAAAACTCACGTCTTCAACTACTGCACCACCCCCTTGGGGATAAATTATTATTAAACTAAAAAAAGATAAAAATGTTTTTTTAAGAACAATTAACAACAATTAAGATGAATAATTAAAATTCATAAACTTTTAACTATAAACACCTAGGGTATGTTTGGGCCCCGTTTATGTAAACGGCCGATTTAGTTATAATAACTCAACCGATGTTTGCCCTTAAACGGTGGTTACCTAAACTTGCGTGTCCGTTTATCTAAACTTACGTATCCGTTTATCTAAACCTTACATATATTACTTTTTGTTATATAACCAGCCCCTCAAACACCGTTTATCATAATCCATGTTATAATAACTTGCCCCTCAAACACCCTTTATAATAACCTAATGTTTATCATAACCCACCGTTTATCATAACCTTTCGTCTATAATAACCAAACCAGTGCTTCAAATGCACCCCTAATTGTTATTATTTACTCCAACCACATTATCAAAAAAGAAAAAGAAAAAATTGTATCAAGCATTATTAACCTCAATTCACAAATAAGTAGTTGATTACTCTACTAAATCACAATCCTCAAAAAAGTGGTTAACCACTTCAAACTACTATTAACCATTTATTTTCCCTCCTCTCCACTCTTTTTTACCAAAAACAGACACAACCTAAAACAATTAAGATTAATTTTACGGACAGTTTTCAACTCGAAAATGAGTAACTCACACGTATTTTATAAATATGTCGAAAATTTCTTACATTTTTAATGTGGGATAAGGGTAAAGATTTCTAACATGCCATCAAGATAGTGTCATATTAAGAACACCATTTTAGATTAAATTTGAATTTTGTGGATCGAAATACCCGCTTTAAGAATTTATGGATCAAATACCCTCTTAGATTTTACTCGCTTGGATCGGATTTACCAAATTAGATAGCATAAGCATCAATCTCAAAACTAATTGATAAATGAAAGGAATAAACCATGTATTGAGAATTCTTTACCTTTCAAATGTGAGACAAGAAGAGAACAACCATTCAAGTGAGACATACTACTTGATCCAACAATATTTTAATGTCAAAAAAATTGTAAGAAACTAATTCTTAGGAAGGTACCTAGCATGAATTGAATTCATAACCTATAATTTCTTAAGACTTTTTTTTACCAATAAACTACTTATGATGATTGTTATTCATATGTATACATATTATATATTAGTTGTCTCTTGTACTAGGTCTTAATTAAACGACACAACAAATGTATTTTTATGAGTAAGAAATTATAAGTTTAAATCTTCCGAAAGTATTTAGAGCAAGGAGATGATTGTTTGAATGTGAATGAATTGAATATGGGAGCAACTATTTTTGGGTCCAATTTGTAAAGCAGTATTATGAGGCGACGGAAGCCACCCTTACAGGTCCAGGTTAATCCTCTTCTATATATGGAAGCTTCTTATTCCCAAGTGATACAAATTTCATATTTGGGACTCATGGGATAATTTCAAATGATATTATTCAGAGGGAGGAATCCTAGGCATTTGCCTCATTCCCAATTGGTGCTCTCCACCATAAATTTTTATGGGTTATTATTATTATTTGCTTAACCCAAAATGATACTTTTCTATAACCTCGGAACTTAAAGCTTTGTTCCTCTAAATCTAGAGCACTACTAACTCGTTTTTAAATTGTAATACTGGAATTTATTGTACAATCGAAAACAATAATTGAAGTCTCCTAAAAAATTAGTTCTCACAATTGTCTTGAACTTGAGATCTAAGGGCTGTTAAATAATATTAGAAAATTCTAGATCAACTATCCTCTTATTAGATGGTAAAGGAAAAATCTAGATCATACATATTTGTTCAAGATTGATGAAGAGAATTGTAAAACATCTCTTTGTCTAAGATTGGCATGAAGAATGATCTAGACCATGTACATTGTCCAAAGTTAAATTGTGTCAAAATTGAGACCACATGATTTGCTTGATCACCAAAAAAAAGATATGGCCAAATTATGAGCACATGATTTAATTGGAGCCCAAGTTTACGTGGGCTATAAATAGGTTAGTGTCCATTATAGACAAATCATCTCAAATCTCCCTAAACATCTCATATCCAAATGAGTGAGAGTGTAATATAAAAATAGAGAGAGTTTTTAAAATTTGTAACTTTTATTTTTAAAGTGAAAGTTATCGCTAGTGATTATTACCCTAAATTGTTTGTGGTTTTACCCTATTTAATCCACGTTAAATCATTTTGCGTCATAATTTTTCCTCTTCTTCATTATTACTATTGTTCTCACTTGTTATAGATGCAACTCTTCTCTCTATGCAACAAATGGGAAGCACACCCTCAAATCTCAAACACTCAATATTGCGCCGTCTTAAGAAATTACCGAAAATGATTTCATATAAATTAAGATGTTTGTCCTTTTTAATAAACTCAACATGGTGCGAATCTACACTTTATTAGTATTCTCAAAATACTTTTAGTGAATATCTTGCTGTAAAAAACTAAAATGGAATGATAAAAGAAATGGGACTGAAATAGTATTTTTTAAGCAAAAAAAAAAAAATGTAGATCTTATCAAACAATCCATCCAAATTAAAAAAATATTACTACTTTTGATTTAAAAAAAATAAGAGAGAAGAACGAATAATATATACTTTTAAAAAAAAGAAAGGGTAATTAACTAATAAAATAATATATCACTAGGATGTATTAATAGGCAAAGGGAGTATTGTGTGTATTGTAAAGCAATCTACTTGTGTGTGAGTTTTGAAACCATGTCTCCTACTAGAAAGATTGTGAGCGAACATGACATAAATATATCCGCTGAAAAATACTACAAAATCTTCAAACATGAAATTAATCAATTTCCCAATATTTCTCCAAGTTGCTTCCAAAAAATTGTTGTTCATGATGGCGATTGGGATAGTCATGGTCATGGCTCCATCAAGATCTGGAATTACACTGTCGGTATGTATAAACGATTATAACATTTTCAACGGTATATATTAGAGCAATCCAATTCAATTCATATATATTTTGGATTGAGTTGAATGACTAGATTGTTGGATATATATGTCCCCAAGGGATGGCGATGTGGTTGAAGACTTGGACATTGAGGGTATGCTCCCTTCAAGGTCCCGAGTTCAAATCTTCCCTGTGACAATACTAATAATAAATTGAGGTATGTGAAAGCTCATTTAAACATTTATGGATATCAAAATAATAATAAATTATAGTTAGTTCAGTTAACCTAAATTAATTTTAGGCTAATCAATGGATCAATTTAATCTACAAAATTTTCATTTATTTAACCCTAATTCAATTCAAATAAGTTATAACCTAATTCAAGCTGTTAAATCGAGTTGAATTGATCGAGTTTTTCGAGTTATCAGGTTCTATTAACACCCTTGCTCATTTGTTTGTTTATGTTATATATCTTGATGATGAAGATGGTAAGGCAGAGGTTTTCAAGGAAAAGGTAGAATTCGATGACAAGAAATACGAAGTAATCTTGAATGGATTGGAAGGAGATGTGTTCAAACATTACAAAATCTTCAAGCCAATATTTCGAGTTGTACCGAAGGGACCAAATCATTGTTCGGCAATTTTAACGTTGGAGTACGAGAAACTTGACGATGGCTATACCTGTCCTTACAAGTACCTTGATATCATGAATAAGATGACTAAGGATATCGAAACTCACCTTAAGTGATATAATGTTTTATATGTTTGAATTCGAGCTTTGTCTTTCTCTTTTTCCACTCTCTATGTTTGTGGATTTTGTAAGAAAATAAATAATGGTTGGTCTTAAATGTAAAAGGGACGAAGCTCGACTACCTACTGTCACTATGTTTTGCTTAAAAGTATAATATATAATATGTTATGTTTTAATGTAAAGCATTGCTTTTTTTTAATCAATATTTGGAGAAAATGATTTTATTCCCTAATAGATTAATCCACCTATCTCATTAGCATATTTTTTTATGATCGGGAAATTGAAATTTCACTCTCCTATATATATGAGGTACTCCTAGCTCATCTTTAGGATGTGGCACTGGAGGGTTTTCGATATTAATTAAGTTCAATAAAGGGTTTCAAACTTGGTATCTCGAAAGAAAGTATGCTCTCGAAGTCCGGGCTAACCTTCGATCAATTGGACTGCTCCTTGAGGACCGTATGAAATTTATTTCTTGGTAAGTGACCACAATAGATTGAACTCATCACTCTAATGTGATAATTACAAATTACATGAATTATTTTTAAATTTTATCAAACTACAAATACTTAATTTTAGTTTTTTTTATTTGAAAGACTAAATTTTATTTTTTAAAAATCATTAAAAAAAACATTCTGATTTTATTTTATTACAACAAATTCTTACTTCATATTAACTATAGAAACCAAGTCCTAGTTTTTAAAACAATATATAAAAACTAAATTAACAACTTTCTTCAAGTTATAGCAATAAATTTATAATTTATTAGAGTGAGAGTTTTTTTTTTTTTTTTTTTTTTTGAAAAACCTCTATTAGAGTGAGAGTTAAAGGGTTGTTTGTTTGACATATTTAGGTAGGATATAGTTTTATGTTTTATTAAACTTCTACTCCAAAACCTACACTCAAACGAGTTTTTATTAACTATTTCTCATTTTTTACTTTTAAAAATAACTTTCATTTCTAACCATTCATTTTTAATAATTCATTTATAACTACTCAATCATTTCTATCCATTCATTTTTAATCATATCTTTCAAATCAATCAAAATAACTCATTTTAATCTTTCATTTTTTAAAAACTAAAAATAACTACTCATTTAAAATCTATATCCAATTTTTAACTATAATTCTCAATTTTTAACTATTCAACATAACTTCTCAATATAACTCTTTAAGCTAATCTCATCTAAATATGTCAAACAAACAACCCTAAGGGAGTATATATTCAATAGGATTAAAATTGTACGAGGTGAATTGCGCGATTGTCCCTTCACCTTCTTCTTCCTATCTACAAAGAACAAACATCTTCTTTAGAAAAACTTATAAGATTAGTCAAATTCAAAAAATAATTATAAATATGATCACCTTTAAAAAAAATAGTAATTATAGTCATATATATCAATAATATTATGCATAATAGTGTACTAATAATAAATAATATTATATTAATAAATATTAATAATACAATATTGAAAAATATTAATAATTATGGAGGTAAATATTTTAAAATTTGACTACAGTAATAATTATTTTTTATTTCTCTCTTCTTTATTCTTTCCTATCCCTCATCAATGACCTATCTTCTCTTCTTTCTACTCCCTCTCAATATTGGCATAATTTACCTTCTTATATATTTTTATCACCTACAAAAGAAATTTTGACTTGGTTTCTCACGTAGACTTGTTGTTCTTATTGATATTTTGAGAAAGTTACAAATAAAATATTTGCATCTAAATGCGAGTTCGTACTTCATTTCTTTTCTTTTTTTTAGCAAATTTGTACTTCATTTCAATGTCTATAATATATACTCAGGGGTAATTAATGTACAAAATTATCTTCTTCTTTTTTTGATAAAATGTACAAAATTATCTTGATTCATATAAAAAAATTAAATTTTTTACGCTTTAATCAATTCAGCTAATAATCCATCACTCAAACAATTTAATGATAATCTCTAATCAATTTGGTGATGACATCAATCATGGATAAATTGTAAAGTACTAAACCAAAATTTGCTATATACGTAAAAAAAATTTAAAAAAAGATTCTATAATTATAAATGACAACAAAAGTTGCTATGTTTTTTCCCATGTACATAAACAATTAGGGGTGCAACAAAAAATTGAAAAATCGAAAAACCGAACCGAACCAATCCAATCCAATGGATCGGATCGGTTTTCTAGTTTAAAATTGGACATATATTACCGAGACATCGAAGGAATAGTTTTACAAGTACGTCTCGAATCTGGGACCTTGAGGAAAGCATACCCTCAAAGCCCAAGTCTTCAACCACTGCGGCACCTCTTAAGGACATGGTTTACTTATTCTTTGTGCTTAACTTTTGAATAGTTGTATGATATTTTAATCATCGCCGATATACTCAAAGGAAAAATGTATTTATGATTAGAGAATTTATTCTTCATAACATATTTTTTGCTATTCATTATAATTATAGCACATTTTTAAAAATAATTTCATCCATAGTACATTTTTTAAAAATAATTTCATCCATAGCATATTTTTCCCAAAATTGTTATTTTAACATCATCAGACTTCTATCAGTTCAATTGATAGATTTCTATCGCTTCAACTAATAGACTTCTATTAGTTTAACCGATAGACTTTAGACTTCTATCAGTTCAACTGATAGACTTCAATCGATTTTGAGTGATTGACAATGCAAATTGATAGACTTCAATCATTTTGTACCACAAATGAATAAGTTTGAGAATTGTCCTATACATGAAATTATTTTGTTTTTTTTAATATACATGCAAAATCCCCTTATAATAATACTTTGTGAATTTATCCTCCATAGTATATTTTTTTCTCTTCATTACGATTGTAGCCCATTTTTTAAAATAATTTCATTCATAATACATTTTGTCCAAAATTTCTATTTAGACTTCTATCAGTTCAACGGATAGATTTTAGATTTCTATCAGTTCAACTGATAGACTTTAGACTTCTATCAGTTCAATTGATAGACTTTTATTAGTCAACTAATAGGCTTCTATCAGTTCAACTGATAGACTTTAGATTTCTATCAGTTCAACTGATAGATTTCAATCACTTTTGTGCCACAAATGAATAAATTTGAGAATTGTGATATACATGGAATTACTATTTTTTTTTTTAATATACATGCAAAAACCCCTTATAATTATCTCATAAAAAATCTTACAAGATTGCATTAAATAATAAATTCTTAAATAACCCATTACGCTTTTTTTTTTTTTTTTTGAAATAAGGGCAACCACCCCATTCTTAATTCAATTACCAAAGATATCAAATGAATGATGTTACCAGTGAATCTCAAATCAAAGATCAGCGTTAGGTTGTATTACAAATGAATTATTACTATTATTATTTCATATAGATTCTCCAATTTTTTTTATCTCTATTCTACATATTCATGCTCACATTTTTCTTCGCGCTCACATCTCTTTTTAATGTTTAGCGTAGAAGTTTTAACAATTTACTATAAAAGTAGTTGTCTCTATCAATAACTTTTTGTTCTTTGAATTTTACGTTTGATTGGACTTAGAGGTTAGGAGACAAGAGGAAATTGTCTAAATCACATATTTGTTTGGAAGAGAGGGACAAATATCTATTTTCGAGATCGAACCTAGTATTGACTTTTTGAAATTTAGATTTAATCCAATTGCTTTTATGACTTTTAGAATATTAATTATAGGTTCATTCTTAATAAGAACAATTATTTTAAGTAATATATATTTTTTTAAATGTTGGCCATAATATTAAAATAAAATTATTCAAACTGTTTTTTTTTTTTTGTCTAAAATTAACTTTATTGATATTTTTTGTTAGCATTCTTTTAAGATTAATGTTAATTTTGATATATTTTTTAAGTCAATCTAAAGAAAATTTATTATAGATAATAAATTTTAGTATTTCCATAACAATTATGACATTTTTTTATCAAAAAGAAAAATGACATTTTTTAAAAATATTTCGCACTTAACAAAAATATTTTCATTATCATTTTTTTTCAATTACACTTGGTTGTTTTCAATCAAATTAATTTAATTGAAATTGATTGAAAATATTAAATTTATAAATTTGATTTGAACTATCCATTTTTGCTATATATGACTTTTGAAAGAAAAATAATAATAACAATTGAAAACTCCTTTTCTTATTATTCATGAAAAATTCTCGATGATGAATGTGTTTTTTTAACAATTTTTAAAATATGATAATGTTGCATCAAAGTGCATAAGCTAAGATCAATAAAAGAAGGGGAAACTCGTAGAATTAGTTGAATGTAGAAATAATTACCAATATAATCACTATTTTGTTTAAAAAATGTATAATTATAGTCATGCGTATTAATAATACTTTCTTATAATATTGTAATAATATATAATAGTACTGTATTAATGCTTATTATAGTATTTATGACCACATATATTAATACTTTAAAATTTGCCGATATATAATTATATTAAGAGAATAGCACATACAATTTCCATAAAAGTAGCTCAATTTTGATTGGAAAACTTACAGTCAAATTGAAGATAATTATAAATATGATCCCTTTAAAAAAATTAGTAATTATAGTAATAATTATTAATAATAATAATACAATATTAATAATATATAATACTGTAATAATACAAAATAGTGTCATAATTGTATTAATAACACATGATAGAGTATAAATAATACATAATAATGAATATTAATCATACGGTATTGAACGGTATTTATGTGTATGAATGCAAATATTTTCAAATTTGATTACAATGGTAATTATTTTATTAGAATAGTTTGTAATTTAAATGTGTATTTTCAAATTTGATTACAATGGTAATTATTTTATTAGAATAGTTTGTAATTTAAATGAACACATTAGCATAAATTTACTTTTGATTTCACCGAAAAGGATTCATATATTAATTGAGATGATTGATATCCATAATCTTCTCCTCAACTAATCAACTTAAAATACTTCTATTTTGTATAAGCCAAAGGTGATTAACCTAAACATAATAGAAATCTATCTTCGACCTAATTTCAAATCCTCCAACTCCATGTTTTAATTCGCCCTTGAGTGCAATTTGGGTGCAGTCATGGTTGCACCCTAGAGACGATGTTATCCAATGTCTAAGCTATACATTTTTTTTTATTAAAAAAAACAAAAATGAAATAAAATGTGTGGCACCAGAAATGTCACATAAGTAATATGAACTCTATGCAACCATGCAGCTAAATTGAATTTAGAAGCTCCATCTTAATTTCCCCTAATTTTGTAGTTTTTAGCCTACCACTTTTCTCAGATCGCATGTGATCGGTGCTTAAATTCATCGTTATGGGGAGTCATTTTTAGCAGTATTGTTGTTAATGAGAAATTCCCATGTCGAAAAGAAAGCTGATAAAGTAGGAAAGCTCTTTGAAGTCGGATTAGTTCACAATTTTGACTGTCTTACTCGAGGAATTGTGTATAAAAGTAAACAATTTTGGTTAAGGCTTTGAGGCTTTCAAGATGCTTTAGGTTCAATCCTCACAAGTGAGCTTATTTGTAAAATTTGTTGTTATCTTCTGGTCCGGGCTTTGAGATGGGCGCAGATGCTCTCAGATAGAGGGGACTCATGCTCCAATTTCCCGGTTTCAAAAAAAAGTGTAAAATTTGTTGTTATCTTTTTTTTTTTTTTTAATTCAACCATAATTAGGGACGGGGATTAGAGCTGGTAAGCTCTTGGTTACCGAGTTATACAAGATGCCAATAGAGTTCTGCTCGTTTGGCTGGTTTGGACTTATTAGGTCGTTATAACATGGATGTTAATGTTTCTCTATTTTCTTAAATAGAGTCGTTGTAATGCAGATTGATTATGATTCCAGCTACTTAACTGCATTTGTAAAGGTCTCTTTCATTTTTCTTT
Source organism: Sicyos edulis (assembly GCA_036507275.1). Taxonomy (NCBI): domain Eukaryota; kingdom Viridiplantae; phylum Streptophyta; class Magnoliopsida; order Cucurbitales; family Cucurbitaceae; genus Sicyos; species Sicyos edulis. The sequence continues at coordinate 45,873,823 of CM071850.1, forward strand.
TTTAATCTGCAGTTCTCTTTTCCAGCTTGATTTATCGACTGCCCTCTTGGTCATGGACGACAAGGAAATGAAGATAAATTCATCACAAGTATGTATTCCCATAATGGTGGTACTTTTTGTTTTGCAGTTTCTCAAATGGGGTTGTTAATGTTATTATGCTGTTTAATTGTGATTATAGCTACTTAATTGCATATGTAAGAATCTCTTCCATTTTATTTTCGCTTACCTTTTTAATCTTTGGTTCTTTTTTCCAGCTCGATTCATCGGCTGCTCTCTCGGACTTGAGAAGCAAAGAAATAATCAGAAATTCATCACTAGTATGTGTCCCCATAATGGCTGATTCCGCGGCTTTGATGATTGCCAATACGCATAATGCAAAGAATAGTGGTGCTGATCTTGTGGAGATACGATTGGATAGCTTGAAGATTTTCAATCCACAAGAAGATCTCAAGACTCTTATAAAAGAATCTCCATTGCCTACTTTATTTACTTACAGGTTTTCCACTTGAATCTATCTTTGATCATAGTATCATACTATACTTGCTAATCTAACTTTTCCGTGTGTAAGTGAGATTATATTCATAGAATCAGTTCTGTTTCTTTCTTGGAGTTCAGTTTCTGAAGATCGAGTTAATGAAAGAGAATCTTTATCATTCTTGCATTGGGGGAGTGGGATGTACGGTCTGTTTGTGAGGGGATTTTAGAAGGACTCTAGGGTGCCTTGAAGGGTAAGGAATTTTGTGGACAATTGTGTCTGGAGGAGAGATCGCCAACTCTCTCGAATAGCTGGGCGTTTGGATATATAGTCTCTTAGTTGACATGCTCTTGCAAGACACAGGGACATTCCATCTCTTCTCTTACTATTCTTTTCTTAAGGAATCACCCTTTTAAGAATGGGAAGAAGTTTCTAGGATCAACTTTGTGTATGCATTTTTTTTATGATGGTGGATGGAGCGAAAAAACAGAGCTTCAAGAACACTCAAGCTCAACTATCATTCAGGGACCTTATTGAATTGGTTACTCATACGACTCTTCTTTAGAGTCACCATTCTCCCCTTTTTGTAACTATGATTATCCACTTTATTTCTTCAGATAACTGACTTTTATACTTTTTCATACATCGATAATCGTTTTTTTATTTCCTATATTCATAATGTTTCTCTCCTAAAACAAGCTATTTGGGTAATAGAAAGAGAATAGTTCTATACATTGTTGAGAATTTCTCTCATCTTTCGTTTTCTGAGTTTTATACATTGCTTTTTTTCCCTCCATTGTTAGTGTTTCCTTTTCAAAACAAGTTATCTGATTCTAGATGATAAAAAGATAAATAGTTGTTATCCACTCTCTTATTGTAGGTTGCCCGTGAGTTTAATGACTCCATTCGAGGAAAGAAGCCAGAAAAGTTCAAAGTTATTGTTTCTTCTCACAATTATCAAGAAACGCCATCTTTAGATGATCTTGGTAAGCTTGTTGCAAGAATTCAAGAAAGTGGAGCTGATATTGTGAAGATTGCAACAACTGCCTTGGATATCACTGATGTATCACGCATTTTTCACATAATTGTGCATTCACAAGTAAGCAAATCATGCTTGATAGATATTCTTGTTTCCTATCAGCTGGGAAGTCCAGGCTTGCATATTATGTGGCTATATTTTTCAAAGGGAAGTAATGGAGCAGTTAAAGAACCTTAGTTGGAAAGTCATTTTTTTGTTGACTGCTTCATTAACAGTTCAAATCCTGTTAGTTGCTTCATAATTGTTATACCAGAGCAGGAATGTGGAAATATGCAGATATTGGAAACTTTTGGTGTTATTTGGCTTTAGATGATGGAACTATATGTTTTTATTGAAAATTAAACTACCAGTGTTATACAATGAAACCGACTGTGGAATGTCGGGATATGTTGAATGCCAATTGTGTTAAAACTGCATTTATTCTGTCATTTATTTTTTTACTTTACTGAGGGCAAGATTTACACCTTTAGAAGTCATATTTATAGGGTAAGTTCCCTGTATGTGTTATTAAGGTAATATTTTAACTATGGCCTGTTTGAATTCAGGTTCCAGTAATAGGGCTTGTAATGGGCGAAAGAGGCTTGATTTCACGGATACTTTGTGCTAAATTTGGTGGGTATCTTACGTTTGCTACCCTCGAGGCCGGAATTGTTTCTGCTCCTGGACAACCAACACTTGGAGATCTCTTAAATTTGTACAATTTTAGACAGATAGGGCCTGATACAAAAGTATTTGGAATCATTGGAAAGCCAGTGGGCCACAGCAAATCACCCATGTTATACAATGAGGCATTCAAGTTAGTAGGTTTCAATGGGGTTTATGTGCATTTCTTGGTGGATGACATAGTAAAATTTCTCCAAACTTACTCATCCTCAGACTTCCCTGGATTCAGGTTCAATTCTTTATCAAATACATTCTTGTTGCATTAGGTTAAATCACCCATCAATCTTAAAGGTTAAGTTAATGGGTTAGGATAATTTAATTATATCAACAAACATTTTTCCTCACTTGTGGGTTTGAAAATTTGAAAAGTGTCCTACAGGTAGAATTCAATTTAATTGGGGAGGAATACAACTCGAGACTTAAACTCTAGACCTCTACCTCTTGCTCTAATACCATGTTGAATTATGGTAAACCGCATATCAACAAAAAATCTTAAGTTGACGGGTTGAGGTAAATTTAATTATATCATCTTTGAATGATCATGGTGTATATGATTTTGGAATACAATCTTTTTTGTCTCTCCTATTTCACTAAGATTACAATTTCTAAAGTTTCTCATCTGGTAGTCAACTCCTAGAATTTTATTGAATTCAATATAGTTATTTGGAATTTATGCAGCATGAATTTGTTTTCTAATAATGATTGTTATCTATTTTTTAATTTCATCAGCGTGTGAAAAGGGAAGAAAAAGATCAAATGTTTTTTCTTGTTCAATTTATAATATGTTGGGAGGACAATAGTAATTCTTGTAAATATATTTGAAATGTAGCTGTACAATTCCTCATAAAGAGGTTGCTGCGATTGTTTGTGATGAAGTTGATCCAGTTGCAAAGGTATTGTGTTGTTATGATGATGCAGAAAGTATCTAGCTTCATCGCTTTTACTGGGGAATGAAACTCTGGCCGGTTATTCATTTTTTCTAGTTATGTTTGTGACTGTTGTGCGTTTTGTTCAATACATTAGTCAATTGGTGCTGTTAATTGCATTATCAGAAGAGACGATGGAAAATTATCCGGTTATAACACGGATTATGTCGGTGCTATTTCTGCTATTGAGGATAAACTACGAGGTGTGTATAGTTTGCTTGATCATCTTTTCCAGTTTCATTTTTCTTCCTTATTTGATCCATTATTCATCTTGGCAGGTTCCTACCTTAGCACTCAATCTGGCTCGCCCTTATCCGGGAAGCTATTCGTTGTGATCGGTGCTGGTGGAACAGGCAAGGCACTTGCGTATGGTGCGAAAGAGAAAGGAGCGAAAGTTGTGATTGCCAATCGTACATATGGTTAGCTCATAAATTTTATCTCTCTTGCTTTCTACTGTTTGTTCCTTTTTTTGCAATTAGCGTCATTTTTTGTAAAAACTTTTGATAATTTTTTTCTTACTATTCTTTAAATTTTAATCAAACACTACCGTTTTTATAGAACACTCTAGTCTTTCCATTTTGTTTGAAGGCATGCCTAACACAAATCTCCCCTTGAGATTTGGTTACTTTTCCCATTCCATAGTTTGAAGAATATTTCACTTTTCTTTGACATCTAATTGTTGTTGGGTCTGGCGATATGTCATGTGAGAATAGTTAAGATCGTAAACTGGTCCGGACGTTCACGAAAAAAAAAATCACTTTTTTATTTTACCATGAAACAGTTTTTCATTAATGATATGAAAAGGAAACGTTTAAGAAGATACCGACTGTACGAGAGAATTAAAAAAAATAGAGAAATGGGACATTAGACTAATAAACTCCAAGTAATACATATATACTATATATACTAACAAGAAAACAAAGATTATACTTATATATATATAAGTAATAATTAAGCATAAGAGATAAGAACATAGTTTTAGAAGCAGTATGTTAAGTTCAGAAATTTATTTTGACTACTGTACTAACTGGCAAGTGTTCTTTCTGTACCATATTGAGTACTTATCTAACCCCCTGTTTCAAATATTGACATTTTCCTGCAATGTGCTTATAGAACGAGCAAAAGAACTCGCGGCGACCATTGGAGCTGATGCTATCTCTCTTGCTGATTTGGATAACTTCCATCCAGAGGAGGATATGATTCTCGCAAACACAACATCTATAGGAATGCAACCAAAAGTTGACGAAACGCCAATTTCTAAGGTCTGTGACAATGAATGATGTGTGTAAAAAGTACTTCATAGCAAACCACTTTTGATCCTTAATTTTGCAACTTATGAAAATGCTTCGAATTTATTTTCTAGTGAAACCTGCTGGGATCAAAGTTACTCGATTAGTGATTTCTCACCAGGGTCTTTTTTAGTGTTTTTTTAAAAATCTTTTTTACTCCCGAATGTGTAGAGTATGCAATATTTTTTTTGAAACAAGGGTAACCATGCCCTAGGCCAAGCACTGGAGACATTGAAGGAGTAATGTCACAGGTGAGTCTCGAACTCAGGACCTGGAGAGGAGCATACTCTCAAAGCCCAAGTGTTCAACCACTGCGCTACTCCTTGGCGAAGTGTCTATTTTCTCATAGAAAGCTAAAACTTTTCATTGATGTATGAAAAAAGTTACATAAAACCTACAGAAACAGTTGCAAAACAAACATCTCCAATGAAATATGTGTGTGACGAGAGTCAATTATAATCACAAAAAAGGGAAGTCCATGGGACCAATAAATAAATGACCCAAATAATATATTCGTCCTCAATCAATTCATTCTCAATGAAATAAGTGGTAAATTCTTGCGTTTTTTGTTTTGCAGCATGCTCTAAGATATTATTCATTGGTGTTCGATGCCATTTACACGCCGGTGATGACAAGACTCTTAAAGGAAGCTGAAGAATCTGGAGCCAAGATCGTTACTGGTGTAGAGATGTTTGTTGGACAGGCTTATGGACATTACGAGAGGTTTACTGGGTTGCCTGGTATGTTTACTTGTTTATGATCTTTCATATTTTTCTATAAAGTTTTCTCTTTTTAAGTTTATACCACATATTGGTTATTAACTCTTAAACTTATTCTATTTTGCTCCTTGGTCCCTGAAGTTTAAAGCATTTATTTTAGTCCTTGAACTTCCATGTTTTTCCTAAACTCTTAAAATGACATTCAAACCTTTGAGCTTAAAAAATAGCCGTTGCCATCCTCACTTTATTTTATTTTTAACAGATGGATAGTGCAACTTTGAATCTGTGTATTTATGTGTTAACTTGAACATGAATGGAAACATAGATTGGTTGAGGTGAGTATTATATTGAAAGCAGGTGGTAAAATACAAAAACTGACTAAAATGATTGTTTTTTTTAAAGTTCAAGGACTAAATTGACACTTTGAAAGTTGTGAAACCAAAAATAGTTATTTTGCTTTGACAAGTTTAGTGCATAGAATTTCATCTTTCAACCTCCAAATATATTTAAACTTGATTATTTCTTTGTATTGAACTTAGTTTTGCAATATATTTATATTTGCTTATAACTTTTTTTAATCTGCAGCACCCAAGGAACTCTTCAGGAAGATTATGAAAATTGAGTCCAAAATTTAGGCTGATGAGATGTGTGGTGTGGCTGAGTTTCTTTTCTTTGTTTGTTTGAATGGGTGAAAAATGCATGCATTATTTATGTTTCCTCTTGATGGTAAACACTATTGATGTTGCTTTGCATTTCCCCAAACCATAGAATTACAAGTTCATTTATTTGGAATAATGATTTGCACAATAATTGATTATCTTTATGAATTTTTTATGTGAAAATATTAGATCGAATTCTAATTTTCTATAAATTTTCGAAGTCAGCAATTATGTGTTGAGATTTAAAGTTACAGCAGTCTAAGCATGAAAAGTATCTCCAACCTACCAAATGGGTTAGTGGTGCAATAGTTTCATTGTTTAGCTGTAAATCAGTTCAACACCAGCGTCGTAGGTTTGATCCCGATAATTGGTATTCGTCTCCTCCCCCAATATGTACTAAAAAAAAAAAGTATCTTCGACTTAGGTGGTGCATATTTGAATCCTCTAACCTTCATATATTATTGTTATACAAAAAAAAAACTTGTGTTGTCTATTTAAATTTTTAGTTTAAATTGGAGAGAAAAATACAAATCTTATATAGAAGGTCGATTTTCAAGATCAAATCGGGAACACGTCCTTGCTTACATTTACACTTATTTCGTCCAAATTACTTTACATTATGTAGCACTAATTATTAATTAAATTAAAATTGTTTGGTGTAGTGTGAAATTATTTGGCTGAAGCAACGTGTCTTAGATCACGTTGACATTAGACGTGGAAAGAGACCAAAAGGCCCACCCATCTAAACATACCCGTCTTAGCCACGTGATTTTAATACAATTTTTAATTTTTTCATTTCCAAAAAACAAAATTCTTTTTTATTTTATTTTATTTTATTTACTTATTTCTCTATTCCCTCTTTTATTTGTACACGACGGTAGCCCCACTTGTGTTGCCTTTTGCCCATCATTCATTTAATGACCTAATTTCTACTTTCATCATCCCCACAAATAACATCTACCATTCTTCGCCCCAATACTGACTTTTTAAAATGTAAATATTTTTAGAACCATAATTAATATCAGCATAAATTGGAGCGAGACCACAAACTCAACCTATGATTGTTATATTGAAATAGATTATCACTGAATAATAAAAACAATAAATTACTTATCCTTTCGATGCTAAAACATATATTTACAATTAATCAATTAGACGTTTGAGATCTCTCTATTGTTGAACTCATTAAAGAAATTAGTCATTACTCTAGTTAGAGTTGTGCTAGCAATCAAAGAGTGTTTCTCCAATAGTTAGGGTCGATTCACTATGGAAATTAAAGAAGTTTGTAATAGACATTCGTTATTAGAGCAATTGTTTTTATTGTTCTTTAAATTTTGTCAATAACATACAAAAAACCACCCAATTTATAAGTAATAGACGAGAATTCAAATTCATGACCTATTAATCATAAGTATACAATACAGCTATTAAACTATTGCTATTATCGGCATAGAAATATCTTCTTAATTTGATAACAATTATAAACAATAAGAATTTTTGTTTAGATTGATCAAATTATAAGGATTAAATTGAGATTTTTTTCAAATATATGAGAACAGATTTATAATTTAACCTTATTCAGTTTTTTAATGTTTTGAAGATTATGTTTACTTATTAATATTTATTTTTATGTTGTAATCTTTTTTTAATATCATTGTCAGTTCTTTTATACAAAAAAAGAAAAAAAGAAAAAAAAAGTAGTTTTGAAGAATATAGGAACATTCTAAACCTCAATAAACTTCAAGGCTTGAAAAAAAACTAAAAGAAAAATATAGATGTGCGTAGCCTTTAACTTCTAAAATCAGAAAACTATTATCAAATAAAAACTTAATATTTTGCTATAAATAAATTTTTTTTAAAAGTTACTATGATTAAAATAAGAACAACCCAGTTTCAAAAAAAATCAAGTAAAAAAAAGAATAAATATCCACAATGAATATTGTTTTTAGAGTTAGGAGAGGAGTTGATGGATAAAAACTCTCCACACATATGGTTCTCAAGTTGATGTAGTAGATCCACAAATTTTGGCCACTTGAATGGGAACTTTGTATTTGTTGTTGATGCTAAGTCTTTGAATTGGGTGTTTTGGTTTGGCCTACAAATCTTGTATGCCTCTAAGTTGTTCCCTTCTTTCCCACACACCTCAGGCCATAGCACATGAAAACATTTATATAAAAAACCAAGCATATATTTATTATTATTACAAAACCCTTTTTTATATCTTTTCTTTTCCATCATTAATTAACTTATTGAAGTTAGGGTTAGGTTTATGGGATATTCAACCATAAATGACTCTTCCAAAACATGTGAGTCTTAGAGAACAACAAACAATTGCATTTGGGTTTCATCCCTTTTCTTGTGACCATCCTTATGAATGGAAAAGTTGATTAGAAAACATTTCTATTGGAAATTAAGTTGATGAGAACAATATTTAATGTTTGATTAAACATAACACTTTAAGTCTTTTTGATTGAGCTTAATTAGTACTATAATGATAAGGTTCACACATAGCCACACATATATTTATCCTCATTCAAATTTAGCAAATATATTTTATTTGCTAAGATTTTGAATTTCATATGATAGTTGATCAAGATATCTATTTTTCTACGGACCTTGAGAACAATATTAAGGAGTGAAGTATCAAGTTATTGTGCTATACATTGAAATAATTTCTTACAATTTTTTTTCTTCAGAAAATAGAAACTATATTAATGAGGCAGGTTAAACATTGTTTCATGCAAAAATAGTCAAGATACGCACACATAAACATACTCGAATACTCTATATATTATGAAAAAATAAAAAATAAAAACTTAGTTTGTTGTTTTTTATTCAACAATTTTTTAAATGGAAAATTTTGTACTCTTAACCTCTCTTGATTACTAGGTTTACGTTGACACTTCTTTTATTGTTTTAAATTATCTAATCCACGTTTTGAAAAGAAATCATATGCATCTTAGTTCAACTTTATCTTTCCTTTTGGTTTTTTGGAGTTCTAACTTTTCCACTATAAGTTTGAGAATTCAAACTCAAAAATGAGAATCAATAGTAAACATTTAAGATCCGTTTAATAATCATATAGGTCCCATTTAATAACCATTTTGTTTTTCATTTTTTGTTTATGAAATTTAAGCTTACAACGATTACCTTACTATACTTTTTTCCTTATTTGGATATCTACATCTTACCTATATTTTAATAAACAAAACCAAAATTTGGAAACAAAAAAAAGTAACTTTCAAAAGCTTGTTTTTGTTTTTAAAATTTGGTTTGTATTCACCTACTTTCTTAAGGAAATATGGATACATTGTAAGAAAGATGAAGCACATGATAGGAAATTTGAGTAGAAATAAACTTAAATTTCATAAACTAAAAACAAAAAACCAAATGGTTATCAAACGAGTCTTTAGTTTTTTGTTTCTGGTTTTTAAAATTTAAATTTATTCCTACTTTAATTTTCTACTATGTGTTCCATCTTTTATATAATCAATCCATCTTTCCTTAAGAAAATATGTGAATGCTAACTAAATTTCAAAAACAAAAATAAGATTTTAGAAACTACTTTTTTTTCTTCCAAATTTTGGTTTTGTTTATAAAAATATAGGTAAGATGTAAATATCCAAATAAGAAAAATCATATGGGTAAGATACTTGTTATAGGTTTAAATTTCAAAAACAAAAAAATAAAAACAAAATGGCTAACAAACATGATCTAAAATATTTAATATCACCTCACCCTCAACCCTACCTAAGTTAAAAATCCACCTAGTGTGAATTCTCTTCATATGTCTATCCATTATTTATATAAATTACGAGATATACCCAAAATGTCATGAATTGTTTTGTTTAATTTCAAATGTATTTTTTTAGGATTTTGATTGAAAAGCTTAAATTTAAAGAAATGTTATGACAAAAAAGCATTAATATTGGGTTTGTCAAGTTTTGTGTTTTGGGCATTAATTATAAGATGCTAAAAGTTGGTTTTTTTTTTATCAAAAATAATGGTTCCTAATTTGGCTGTTCTTAAACACTCCACATTATGAAAAGCTAAAAAAAGCTCAAACCCTAAATTTCAATTTCAACTACAAAGGCCATGTCTCAACCACAAAATCCCATCACTTTCATCACAAGACACTCACAAAACATTGACAACATAATTCTTGTTCTCTTTTGAATTGTACAAATTTCAAGCTGCTCCACATGTGCCTTTGTACTCAATTTTCAATCAATTAACTTCTCTTTTCAACTCTCTATAAAATAAACTCCTCAACCTCAACACCTTCTTCACACAAAAACAAGCCTTTCCATTTTGTATCATCACAAGAACAAAATTCAAAAAGGCAAAACACACAAAGTCTTCGATGGCTGTGCTTCCATGCAAACGCATCCTCGTCCTCGTCTTCGTCTTCCTTTGTTGTTTCTTAAACACAACTATGGGTATATTTCTCTCTCTAATATTTTTTTCTTCTTTGTATTTGTTGGGTTATGATAAAACTAAATATGATAACCCGATTACAAGAGAAAGCTCAATTGACATGATGTATGATCTAGGACTGAGAGATCATGCATGTTGAAATTCTCTCCCCCAAATATTGTTAGATATTTTTTAAAAAGAACATGATAATTATTTGACTATCATAAATTGTATTGGTTTTTGTGTGTTTTTATCTTCTCCCTTTGGGTAAATGATAAATTGAAATAAGTTTTGTGGCTGTCTTATGAATATTTTTATTTTTTTTAATTCAACAACATTTAAAGAGAGATTGGAATAAATGAATTTTAGTTATGTACAGATATTAATGTAATTTAAACTATTATTCTTATTGGCGTCTTCCCCGTTTCAAAATACATATTATTTTAGGATTTTTTTGTTTACCTTTTGCAATATCTCATATAATATAATTTTTACGGTATAATACTTGTTAATTTATTCATTATAATAAATAAGATTTGTTTTTTTTTGAAAATTTTCTCTTGTCCAATATCTTGAATTGTACGTGTATAAGCTAGATTCATATAATTTTTTATTCGAAAATTTTGAAAGGTGTGTGTGCCATACGTAGATATATTCAAATACGAGACAACATATATTTTATCGATATAAGTTTTGAAATGTTTTGTGAAGTTGTATGAGAACTACAAAAAGAGAGAACAAATAAACTTTGTAATAGTCTTAAATAATTAAAAAAATAACTAACATGGAGAGGCAAAAAGAGCAGTAGTTTAGAAGTATCCCGTGTACACCCAATGATCATGAGATTATACGTTCAAATCTTCAATTCTAAATTGTTGTAATCTAAAAAACAATCTGACTATTTAACTAAAGAAGAAAGATGTCTTAGATAGTCTCTCAATAAACTGAGCAAAACTATATATATATATGTGTTGAAATCGGGGAATGAGAACTTTGCTCTTATAAGAGTCCAATATCATGACCCAAGACTGGACCTCATTTTCTAGTTTAAATACTTTTCAACTAGATATTCAAAAGAGCATGATCTTTTACAAATAAACTACAATCTACAAAAGTTCTATTCCTTCTCTTTGAAAACCCAAATTAGATGTAGAAAGTTCGAATCGAATCAAGTTGTTAATCGGGATTTGCGATCGATTTGTGGTTTTGCAGCAGCAAGAAGCTTGGGAGTACCTGAGATTAAGAATAACAATGATGTTCATGAGAATAATGAGAAAGTAGATGGTGATCTTAAAGTTCATGGTGAAGAACACTTCACAAACACTGATGATTTGGTAACAATGGATTATACTCCAGCTTCCAGAAAGCCTCCAATCCACAACTGAGGCATAATTTGTACAAAACTCAAACTCAAAGAGAGTTCTATTTTATAATTAATTTGTATCATATATTTTACATCTGTATTTTTCTTTTTATTTTTGTTTATATTAATGAAGCTTCGAGTAATGAATTATACAGAAATGGAATAAATATATGAGCTAAACATCAAACAATGGGGTTTCATACATGTGCAAGTGTTTCCAAACATCTTATCTTCATGTATGATCTTTTTTTTATAGTTAAATTGAATAATATTTGCAAATAAAATTTCATCTTGATGCCACATATATTACACATTCATATGTAGGTAAATATTTGTCAGTGTTGTTTGAGCTAAAAAATTACTTCAATTTAGTTCATTTTTGGCCCCAGAAATTACTAATGCTATACATTAAAAAATAAAAATAATAATTTAAGTCGGTTTTATGCAGTTCAATTCTCGTGATAATGACATCACATGCAAACTATAGTAACCTAGGACCTTCACCGCGATATCTCGATGCTACATACACAATGCCCCCTTGCACTACTAACAAACTGGTTAAGGAATTTTAGTCACTCATTGGAATCTTATTTTTTCTTTTTGATATTCGTGACCGTTTTAGCCAATTTACATGCATTCAATTATTATTTTAAAACACATTGTTTGATCCTATAACAATTGAATATCAAAAAAATTAATCAGAATAACTTTTTTGATAGGGATAGTCATGATGGTTTAAACCCATTACTTTCTTAATAATTCCTCGAGATCTTTTTGATGATTAGATCACAACAATAATCTTGAAAAAGCTCAGATCCATGGAATGTGGTAAGTAAAAGACATCTAAAGCTAATCAAAATTAGTGAGAGATTTAAACAACACTCCAGTCTCCTTTCTTTGACCTAAAATTACACCTTCTAATTTAAAATATCCAAACAAAATTTGGGATGGGGTATGATATTCTAAAGTTAATGAATTAATTACGGTTAGGATAGGAAGGAAGGACAATATGCCTTTTAATTCAGGTGTATTATCATAAAATATAAAAAATAGATTGAAAATAACATTAAAATATACCTCTAAAGAAAAATGAATCAAGATATAGTGAAAAATGTAATTTAACATATCAACTTACTTTTTTTTAGAAATTCCATAAAGAAAGGATTCTTCATTCCAAACAATTCATTTCTAATCATTCATTTATAACTACTCAAAATAACTCCTTAACACTAACCACTCATTTTTAATTATTCATTTCTAACTCTTCAAAATAATTAATTTTTAATCACTCATTTTTAATCATTCTTTTATTAACTATTCATTTTAAATTTACATCAAAACAACTTATTATCTGTAACTCCTCGAGATAAAAACCACAACCTGAGAAGCTTTTTGTTACAACTCTCTATTTCTAACTATTTAAAAAGAGTATATTCAAACTAACTCCTCATCCAAACACATTTAAAGGTTGTTTGTTTGACATATTTTATGTAGTATTTGAGTTAAAGAGTTATATTGAGTAGTTAAAAATTGAAATTTGTGTCAAAAACTTGTTTGGATGTAGTTTTTGTGTAGAGAAGTTAGAATCAAAATCTTGTTTGGATGTAGATTTATAAAAATGAGTAGTTATTTTTAGTAGTTAAAAAAGAAATGATTAAAAATGAGTTATTTTGATTGATTTGAAAAGAATGATTAAAAATAAGTGGTTAGAAATGATTGAGTAGTTATAAATTAATGATTAAAAAGGAATTGTTAGAAATGAGAGTTATTTTTAAAGTAAAAATGAGGAGGAGTTAATAAAAACTCGTTTGAATGTAGGTTTTCGAGAAAGAATTAATAAATCCTAAAACTAACTCCAACCTAAATATGTCAAACAAATGCCCCTTTAGGTCTTGTTTTTAAAATATAGGGGCATAATGATAATTTTGTAGAACTTAAAGGGTAAAGTTGCAAAAAGGAGAAATTCTTGTTGCACAAGTTTTGTTCGTTCGGAACAAAACTCATCGGAATCTGTCTTTACTTCGATTAGGGTTTAACTTTGCACCGCGGAGGGCTTGCTCTGTGATTCACAGTTCTCTCTAATCCGACCTGAAAATCAATTGGCGCATTTCCAAATCCGATCGAAGAAATGGTACTTTTTCGTTTTTGTGCTTTTGAATTTCATTTTCAGATCTGAATCTTTGTTCTTTTGTTGCCATGATTTCCGATTATTATACGCATTCGATGTTGGATCTTGTGGAGTTTCAGGAAGGTGAACGTAATTTAGAGGCGGCCATTGAGCAGCTGCTCAATGTTGAGAAGCAGATGCGGCTCGCCGGAGAAGTGGCCGGTACCAAGAAGGCCGCCACTGACATTTTACAGCTCTGCTTTGAAGCCAAAGCATGGAGGACTCTCAACGACCAGATTGTGCTCTTATCCAAACGCCGTGGACAGCTCAAGCAGGTTTCCGGATAAAAATTTGTGTTTCTTTGTTTTCCACTTTCAACCATTTGGCGTTCTGAGCAGCTATGTTTCAATCGTCTTCAGCTTTACTTTCCTATTTGAACTGTTCTGTAGTCTCATGGCTTCTTGTGGCTCGCTCATTTAACTTGATTATTTTCATCGAAGCATCGTTCTAAGTAATTAGTTTAGTCGTGTATTGAAATTCACATCAATTCCAACTGTCAGTCAGGTACTTTTGATTCTTTGAATTTGAAGTTCTTACATCTGGCTGTTTAATTTTCATTTAGGCTGTTACTGCTATGGTCCAACAAGCAATGCAGTACATTGATGAAACGCCAGATATTGAGACCAAAATAGAGCTTATCAAGACGCTTAACAATGTCTCTGCAGGAAAGGTAAATTTGTTGTAGTAGCTTCAATTTTTTTTCTTGAAGAAGGAAACCATTTTTCATTTAAGGGTACCCGGTTCAGTATTTTATATTTCTATCTTTTGGTTTGTAGATATATGTGGAAATTGAGAGAGCTCGGTTAATCAAGAAATTAGCAAAAATTAAAGAAGAACAGGGGCTAATTGCTGAAGCTGCTGATTTGATGCAGGAAATTGCTGTATGTGTTATATAGTTTAGGGATAATGAGAATGTTATCATTTCAATCTTCTATATGTTTCTGATACTTAAGATCACAGGTGGAGACTTTTGGTGCCATGGCTAAAACTGAGAAAATTGCGTTTATTCTTGAACAAGTATGCTTCTGTTAACTGGTTCTAGGTTATTCTTGCACTTATCTGTACCTAGAAATCTTTTGTTGACTGTTGATTTGTGACAAGACCATATCTTGAATTTTAATTGCAGGTTCGTCTTTGTCTAGACCGTCAGGATTATGTTCGTGCTCAGATCCTATCAAGGAAAATCAGTCCAAGAGTTTTTGATGCAGATACTACCAAAGAGAAGAAAAAACCTAAAGAAGGTGATAGTATTGTTGAGGAGGCTCCAGCTGATATTCCTTTATTAATGGAGTTGAAGCGTATTTACTATGAATTGATGATAAGGTAATGGTAGCTTCCACTTTGTCTCTTATGTGTAGTTTTCTTCTAAAATTTTGTAATAGCCCTTATAATCTTGTAGTGGATTTCAGGAGAGTCAATCATAGTATATGGTATACCTTCTTTGGATTATCGAGTAAATCTCAATTGCAGGGAAACCTTAGAACTTTTAGTATGAGATGTAGCTAGGTAGGCTGATATTGCCCTTTTTTATGGGAAACATAAACCTTCCATTGATAATATGAGAAGATACAAAGTAGCCTATCGTAACAATTTACAAAAGATAACCATTGGATAAATTCCTAAGCAGAATGTTAATTCTCGTTGAACTTTTAGATTTTCAAACATCCCTTTTGCAAAGGTGAAGAGAAAGCTAGCTTTGTTGACAAGGATTTGAGTGTAAACAAACCGGATACCTCCAAAGATCATAATCTAGAATTAGCTAAGGAGCTAATCTTCTAAGAAGAACAAAGACCCAAGGATAAAAACATCGAACTTCACTTTATAAGTTTCCTAAAGACCAAGTTCCATGATTAAGTATTCTGATCCCACCAGTTTGGCTCTCTCCCATTAAGAGAAGAAGAAAGGGTGAAAGACTGCAGAAAAAAGATCTTTCAAAGGAGAGGCACAAGCCCAAAGATCATTTCATAATGAAATCCAACTTCCCATTCACAATTTGAAAGTAGTAAAAGAGCATTACCTGCTGCCAAAACTTTGAGATGCTAGTCCAGGGACTTCTAAGACTCATACTTTGCTTGCGTGTGCCAAATCAAAAGGGAGAATGGCCACAGATGCTCACAACCACCTTCCTTAAGAAAGGATGGCTTCCATGATTCCATCATTATTCTCCACCCCCAGCTAGCATAGAATGCTTCATTTTCATGCTTTGCAAGTCCCCCATCCATTGGGACTTGGTGACTAAGTTCCACTCAACCAAATGAGTTGACTCAGCGTTTTAAAAAGCCCAAGGCATAATAGGTCTCTGGGGCTTGAGGCTCAAGGTGACCAAAAGGCACAGACTTTTTTACATAAGGCGCACTATAGAAAAAAAACACAATTTTTTTTTTATATATATGTGTGTATACACAATAAAAACATTTCCATAGATATAAATGAAGTTTTAACCAAGGATAATATATAAAACATACATTACATTTAACTACTAACCTTCATTTCATGGATAGAAATGAAGTTTAACTAAGAATCTAAACAAAACATACATAAGATTCAACTATTAACCTTTCATTTGAAGCGAATGTTGTCTTTGTGAGTTGAAGAATTAAGTTATTTAAGGTATTGAAATGTCTTGAATCAGTTATGTCGCATTTCAAATAACTAGTACAGGGGTCTCGCATACACCCTAAAAAATCTTAAGGAAACAGAAAAAACCCACAAGGCGCGCGCCTTTTAAAACACTGAGTTGACTTACCACTTTCACTTTCTTTTATAGGAAACAAAAATAAAATTTATTGTTCATAGAAAGTGTTACATAGGAATCTATCGAAACAAGCGGAAAAGAAGAAATAATAGCCGAAATACAATGGTTGATAATTGATTAGAGGACAATAACAAAGAAAACAAAACAAAAGAAAAAAACAAGCCTTTATATCTAAATAACATAGAGAACTTTCCCTAAAGAGAAAGAAACCTAAGGTGGGTGTTGGCAAAGCTTGCGTGTAAAGATTCCGAGAAAAACAGTATGAGCGACTCGCGACTCGCGACCCTCAAATGTCGAAATTTGGCCGGTGGATAGTGGAAAACGCCAATGAATCAAGAAATAAATCCTCGTACAAACATCACATTCGACAGCAAGTTGCCAAATCAATGTTGCTAGGAAGGCCGAGATCAAGCTTGAAAGTTAGAGGTGGCGAATGGAGTAGAAATATGGTGTAGAGCTTGTGAAATAGGCGCACAAACTCCTTTATTGATGCTAGGGGAGAATAGCTTGGAGCCATTTGCACGAAGATCAAGTTGAGCAGAAAGCTCATAACAAACAATTAGTGGGGGAGAGCTAAATGAGCTCACCAAGAGCTTTTGGGGAAGGTAACATCCAATTGCGTCAGGTTCTGCATATTTGGGGAGTTGTTGCAGTTGCGGATGTGATTCTTTGTCGCAATAGGTAACGATCCATACATAGAACTCATTGTCTTTTGTGATTAGGTTGGGTATGGAGGCGAAGCATGAAAACGCGGTTGAGAGGAGGACGATACAATAGAGTCTTTGGTTGAGTGCAATGCGGAAGCACAGTTTGGAAGAGGACGTACTGGAAGAGGAGAGATTCTTTAGTGCGACAGTAGTAACTTGTCGGTCCATAATCAGATGCAAGAAGAGAAGATTTGTTTGCACGAATGTCGGATTAGCCACGATCGGTATCAAAGGGGTTAGTTTGTGTAGCTACTGGAAAAACCATGACCAAGCAAATGCCGAAAACGAATCGGTTGAGTGCGACAAGATTTGTGTAACACGAACGACGAGACATGCAAGTAAACCTCAAAAATAACTTTCAGTGAAAGAAGGTTAGGTGGGTAGCAAGCGTCGATAAATTCGGGAAAGCCAAAAGTCTCTTTTGTAGTTGGCAAGGTGTGGCAAGGAACAGGGGAATGTTTTATGATTAGGGTTTCCTTGTTGAGAGTTTTTTGATATACCACCTTCACTCTGAAAAGAAAAAAATAAAAAGAAAGGATTCAAAAGCAGTTCAAAGAGACAAGTTAAAAATTAAACGACAAAAAGTGGTTGTCGGAAATGGATGTTGCTGCTCATTTACCTTCACTAAAAAAAAAAAGCTTTTGCATTTCTTTTTTGTTGGCGATTCTTCTTCTTCGCCTACTGCTCTCAATGTTGTCCCAATGTAACGTTCTCAATTCGACGACAACACCTTGTAGCAGTGACGGCATCTGGGCATTCAACTAGTATTTTCTGGTGGTAATAGCACGTTTCTGGCAGGTTCTCATCTCTGTTATTTGTGTCAGTGGAATTGCTGTTCTTCCTCCTTCAGCCGACACCTTGCCAGCTTTGGCTTCTTTCTTTGAGCCATGTGGTCGTTGACGACCACTTCCTTCATTGCATGCATATTTTTAAAAAAAGCATGAGTAGGAGGGAAATATCTTAGACATTGATGACGGAGTTCAAAGACAATATTTTTTTGAGAAAAAGCATGAGTAAAAGAGGAATGTCTTAGACATTGACAACGAAGGTATAGCATATTTGGTTTTCTTTTGCAATGAATATTTTTACAGGTCTGTTCATCCATTGTAGGTATTATTCCCATCACAAAGATTATCTTGAAATTTGTCGCTGCTACAAATCAATATATGATATTCCGTCTGTCAAGGAAAACTCAGCTCAGTGGATACCAGTAAAGCCCTTTCTCCCTTTATGTAGTCCCAGTTTATGTTTTTCTTTTCTAATTTTATCACTGTAGGTCCTGAGGAAAATCTGTTGGTACCTAGTTCTATCACCACACGATCCCATGCAGTCGAGCCTTCTTAATTCCATCTTGGAAGATAAGAATCTTTCTGAGATTCCAAATTTCAGGTATGTCGTTCATTTTTTGGTTGCTTATTTCCATTTACAAGGATGTATAAACATAGAAATCTTTTATTTCATCATTCAAATTTCAGGGAAAGTGAATTGAAATTTCAGATTGATATTATTTAGTATTTATCATAGGTTACTTATTTCATATTGTCGTGTGCTGCTAGATTGTTGTTGAAACAGCTAGTTACCATGGAGGTCATCCAATGGACCGCCCTATGGAATGATTACAAGGATGAGTTCGACAGTGAAAAGAACTTGTTAGGTGGCTCTTTGGTTGAGAAAGCTGCAGAAGATCTTAAACAAAGGATAATTGAGCATGTATTTTATCATGTTCCCTTAGCTATATTTCTTTACTTTGTTTAGCCATGTACTGCGGTCTCATTGTAATTTGACGTATTTTTTTCTTCTTAGAATATTCTTGTCGTGTCGAAGTATTACTCAAGGATTACATTGAAAAGACTTGCTGAGTTGCTGTGTCTCAACCTCCAGGTTTGTAGATATGTTCCAAACTTGCTAAATTTTCCTCTCTTCTAGCCTTCTTTTTCTTGATCTGTTTTGTTGCTACCGTCTTTTTTTCATTCAGGAAGCAGAGAAACATCTTTCTGAAATGGTTGTGTCAAAGGCTTTAGTTGCAAAGATCGACAGGCCGAAGGGCATTGTCAGCTTCCAGACATCGAAGGACAGCAATGACATTCTAAATTCATGGGCAATGAACTTGGAGAAGCTGCTTGATCTTGTTGAAAAGAGCTGTCACCAAATACACAAGGAGACCATGGTTCACAAAGCTGCTCTTAAAGTTTGAGAAGGATGATTACGAGCCATGTGTCATTGGTATACCGCTCACTCTTCTCATATTTAAACTTCACCTGAAAAAAAGAAAAAATTAGATTAGAGTAAAACTCCCCTACACATGGATGTGTAGGGGAGCCCTACACTTTGAGTATGTGGCACTATTGGGTGCCACAAAAAATCATCTCATAAATGAAAAAAATATCTATAAAGGAATTTTTGTGGCACCAATGGTACCACTTGTAGGGCTCCCCTACACATGATGTGTAGGGGAGTTTTACTCTTTAGATTAAGATTATGTTTGATCCTGTACTTTCATGGGTGAGACAATATAGTCCATGAATTTTAGCATATAACGACTTAGTTTTTGTGATTTAAAATTTGTAATGATTTAATTAAATTCTGTTGATGTGACATATGGTAGCCACCTAAGTTGTCTTGTGAGATTACTCAAGGTGCATCTAAGGCAATTCCTTTTGTTTTTGGGCACAACTTTTAGATACACGTGGGATTTCAAGTGGTTGTCATGTTAGCCCTCTCTTACATCCTAACAAGAAACTCTAGGGACCTAAGTTGATTTAGGGGGGATGTTTGTGGGAAGGGTAATAAGAATGATTACGAGGAGAATAGGAAGGAGAATGACTATGGGACGAAGAACAATTATTTATGTTTGTGAGCGAAGGAAATGATTATGGAGAGAATGATTATTAGTGTTTGGGGTGAAGGGAATGATTATGAGAAAAATAAAATAATGAGTATAATGAAAGTGAAAAGTAGTTAGGAGGAGAACAAAAATGTGATTATGGAGAAATGTAATTATGGAGAGAATGATTCTGATAGGTTTGAGGCCTTAGGATATTAAGGAATAATATGGGGGTATATTAGCAATTACTTGGGGAGCAAGTAGAGGCTTGTGGTTATAAATAGTAAAGGTTGTGTGAGGGGAAAGGTATCCATATATTTTGAGTGATTATATTTTGGGCTCTAAGAGATGATTCTCTAGAGAAAGGGTGGCTCCAAGTCCTATTCAAACTTGGGTTATTTTGTATTATTTTTTGTTTATTTCGTGATACAATTCAGATCCTATCAATTTGGTATCAGAGCAGTTCGATCTATTGTCAACCATAGAGATGGATTATGAAAATGTGGTAGATGTTTATTTCCAAAGAATGATGAGAGTGTGGGATTCGTTTGAAGCTAATACGAAGGAAATCCACAGAAAAAGAAGAGAAGGTATTACAACAAGTTTAAGGGAATTTGCAGAGAGTTGCAATCAGGCAGTAGAGAGATGCAAGAAAATAAAAGAGGAAAGTGAAGAAGAAGCAGAGGAAAATGAAGAAGTAGTGAAATCAGATATGGATTTCAAAGAAGTTCCACAAACAGAGAAAAATGCCAAGCCAAAGAAGACGGAATACAGAAGAGAGGAAAGTATGAAAGATCTGACGGAGAAAAGAGATCGACCTGCTTATCGGAGGAGGCTAAGGAAGAGTCGTCTTCAATGGAATTGAAGAGAAAGCACGGAAGGAAGAGTTGACTTCAATGGAAGACGAAGAGAAAGCGTCGCCGTGCGAAATGGAAATGGGAGGGAAAATACCGTCGTGTGAAATGGAAGATGGAGGAAAAATTTTGCTGTGCGAAATGGAGGAAAAAGGCAAATCGTCATTCATGCGCTGGAGAAGACGGGTCATCGTTTAGGAGTGCCGAAGAAAGGTATTGTTCGTGCTCATAGTGGAAATCGAGAAGAGATCCATCGAAGCTTTGGGGAAGAAGACGATCATGGAAGCCTGGAGAAGAACTTTCATTCATTGTTTAGAGATGAGTTTTTGTTAAAAAAAATAAAGAGAAAAGAAAAAAAAATGCAAGGAATAAGGCGGCTAGGGGTTTGCAAAGGGTAGATGACATTTGGGCTTGGTTGGCTTGTGGGCTTCTTTTGGAATTTCTGAAAATGGACCACGAACTAGACATGGGCAAAAAAATTTAATTGGCCTTGAACTACCCATTTGTTACAAGGACTAGAGGGCTGCTGATTTTGGGTTTGAGTTCTGTGTGGGAAAAAAAAAAAATCTAAAGTTTCATTTTAAATTTTTAGTTGTTTGTTTCCCACACCTTGAGGACAAGGTGTGTTTTTAGAGGCCGATAATGATAGGTTTAGGGCCTTAGGATATTAAGGAATAATATGGGGGTATATTAGCAATTACTTGGGGAGCAAGTAGAGGCTTGTGGTTATAAATAGTAAAGGTTGTGTGAGGGGAAAGGTATCCATATATTTTGAGTTATTATATTTTGGGCTCTAAGAGATGATTCTCTAGAGAAAGGGAGAGGTTCCAAGTCCTATTCAAACTTGGGTTATCTTTTGTGGTCCAAACACCAAGAATCATCCTCCTTTTTCCATTTCATTCCCTTGCCACAAACACTCCTTAATGATCTTGTACTAAAGTTAAAGGATTAAATTGATTAAAAAAATTAAATTAAAAGAGACTCAATGTGTTTTGTTAACCCAATTAAATGAGGCACTTTAGAGTATGTTTATCTTTATGTGGTGCAGGTGACCAAGAATTCGGCATGATTGGCTGTTGTTGCCCAACAGATCTATCCAGAATTTGTCCCTTTTTTCTAATGTTAGATTATTTTGGTGATAAGGGAACATACAACTTTGATGTGTTTCTTATTGAAATTGGAAGTAAAAAGATTGTTGTATAATACTGAACTAGGAATCAGAACCAACCTTAATACCTTTTCTTATCATTAATTTTTTTAGTTTCAGTTTAAATTCTTATGCCATGTTTGCTACATTCAGCTACCATTTTATCCAGTTTAGTTTAAGTGGCGTGATGGCCTTTTTTATTTCAACCATCTTGGTGCAGAACTGATTGTTCAGTTTTCTATGTTTGGGCTTAATGTTTTTTTGTTTTAATTCAAAGATAACTTTTAGTTATTTTGAGCTATGTTTTTGTTGGTTGGGAGGATTATTTTGAACATAGCGGGATTATTTTGTTGGATGCTCTCATTTTTCAATTCTCTTCTCTGTTATAAGTCTTCTGATTTTTCTCCCTTCGATAACTTTTACTTTTTTATTAGTTCAATCTATGGTAACTACCTATTTTGAAAAGGCCGTGGGGAATTAAGAAGTGGATGGTTTAGTTCATGTTGGTCATTATTTAGAAATTAAATGTTTACGATTTTGTTTGCACTAAAATGTTATAGGGTCGGTTAATATATCTTTGGTAATAGTGGAGAAAATAACTCTACTTTCTTAGAGCAGTTTGGATTAATATATTTTTTCATCTAAATATGGTCTGTTGAGCTTTTATCTGGAGAAAATCTGTTTTTGACTTTGAATTGGGTTTAGTTTACATTGGATCCCAAATGGTCAAATTGTTTCGTTGTCACTAAATTTTTACAAGTATTTGCTGCTAACAACATTACAGCTAATTTAACTTAATATTATGATTTAGTAAGTTCACTAGTAACTTTTTGTTTGGTGATGTGGAGGTTTTTTTAAATAAATAATGGTATATCACTCTATTTGAGATTGGATGAGAGTGAAGGAGAGGTTGGCAGCAGCAATGGAAGATGATTAGCAGTGGGAAGATAATGATGGCAGTCAGAGTGGAAGAAAAGAATATTGAATAATATCTCTTTATTTGATCAGAATAATGAATAGTATCTCTTTATTTGGGCTATCAAAGATGGTTATATTTGTGTTTCTCAAAAAAACAAAGATGGTTATTCGAAGGATCAATCAGGAACTCAGTGCCATACCGTTCCTTCTCCTTTCTCTCTCTCTTTTTTTTTTTTACATTTTTTAAGAAACGCATTTATTTGATAATCCACCATCTTACATTTCCAAAATTTCAATAACATTTTTGAAGTTGGAGACAATTTTAATAGGTTATGATTTTATATTAAAATATCCTTTCCAAATAACATATATCTTACCTTTGGTTGGTTTCATGGCCACTTTGAAGATCATTGAATTGTTTAGCCAGTTGAGAAAAGTTGATCAACAGTGACCCATCTCTCATATTGTGGGTTAATCAGTGCCTCTTGGATAGAATTTCACGCCTCATGATTGAGTTAAAACCGAACGAATAGATGCAGCATAAATTGTATTTTTACTTACCAATTTTACGTTTAATGTATCTATTTTGCAAGGGATTGACCTTAAGTACCATTTTTAGAGCATTGACCAATCTTCAAAGAGAAATCGAGCCAAAACTAGGGCTTCATACCAACCCTTCAAGGGTAGACCAAGAGTCAGCCAAGGCTCGATATGACCCTCCAAGGGTCGCCCCCGGCTCCATGCAATCCTCCAAAGGGTCACCCTAGGCCCATATGACCCTCCGAGGATTGGTCAATGGTTGACCAAATGGCCAAAATGTATAGTATCACTCACAATTAAATAAGTTAGTGGATAAAACATTTAGGACATAATGATCGATAATTATATTAGCATTCAAAGAAAATGTTTTCGGCTATAACACAAATTTAAATAAGAAAAAAAATGATCATTCACATTCGAAAAAAGTAAACTTTTCTTTTGACTAAACTCCAACTAGCGCCGTCAAGATTGTTTGATTACTCATTTGAGATCAAAGTAGTTGTGGCACACCACACGGGTTAGATTTCTCTTTTTTGCAAGCAAAATCTCCCTAGATAAAACAAATTTATTATTGAACATTTTTTTACAATGAATTTTTTCTTGAAGATATTATTTTTCTCGTATCTCTAGTGCCAATTTTTTGGAAGATTTTGGAGAGACTATAATAGATTTTGTTAACTAGAAAAAGTGAATGAGAATTTCTAGAGTTGGAGGAAAAAATAGGTTTGAGATGAAGAAGAGGAAAATGATGGATGAGAAGTCATCAACAATTCTAAACCTTCTAAAATAAGTTTGACCCTTAGGGGTTGTTTGCTTGACATATTTAGGTAGGAGTTGGTATTAGGAGTTATCAACTCCTCCTCAAAATCTACATCCAAACGAGTTTTTATTAATTCCTCCTCATTTATACTTTTAAAAATAACTCTTTTTTCTAATCATTCATTTTTAACTACTCAATCATTTTTAATTATTCCTTTCAAATCAATCAAAATAACTCATTTTTAACCATTTATTTTTAATCATTTCTTTTTTAACTACTCATTTTTAAATCTACATTCAAACAAGGTTTTGACTCTAACTCTTCTACACAAAAACTAAATCCAAATGAGATTTTGACACAATTTTCAATTTTTAACTACTCAATATATAGCTCTTTAATCCAAATATTACCTAAATATGTCAAACAAACAGCCTCTTACCTTCTTTGGAGACTTGGAGTAAAAGAATTAAATTGGGGCGGCTCATAATCATCATTCATTTTTTTTCATAATTACTATTTTTTTTATAATTGGGGCACTATTGGCATGTACGTCGAACGCAACACCAACATAAATCAAGGAGTGAGAGACACAATTGGAATTGTCTATGAGTTAATATCATTAGTATGTCTCGAAGCTGGGACGTCGAAAGAAACATACCTCAAAACTTAGACTTTCGACCCAACCAACCATAATATCTCTCGGGGACGTCATAATTACTATTCATTAGCCTTTATCCGAAGGAGGGTTTGAATTAGAAGTATATACGAAGAAGATACAAAAGCATAAAAATAATAGAAAGCGTGTGTAAGAAAGAAAAGAAAAAGGGGAGAAATGATTTGATTGAAAGAGTTGAGTTAGAAATATATGCAGATATTGCCGGGCGAATAAAGCTGAGAAGGAAGCTCCCCCAGCCACAACCACATAACCCTAATTTCTGACCTTACCCTTTACTTTAAGGCCATCATATCATATATTGTTTCTCACTCTTAAATTATTGCCCCTTTTTCACATGCCTTTGCTTTCCTTCTGCCCTCCCACATTTACTTGTCTACATATTTCTCAATAATATAGGATTCCACCTTATTATGATGTGGGATCTTTAAGGTGAATCTTTTAGGCTCGCTAATTTAGATGATATAAAGTTTCACTTCAAAATCAATTGACAATAAAAGGTTACCTCTAATATATTGTTATGAGTTCTCTGCTTTTTCCAAATATTTAACAAGATTTACAATTAAGTTCAATCCATGAATCCCAAACTTAACGGGATGATTAGATTTTGGAGTTGAAAAGAGGAGAGGAGAGAAAGTGGAAAAGGAAGAGGAAGTTGAGTGATTTAGGGTGTGTTTGGGGCAAGGGGAATGGTAATGAGGAGGAGAATAAGTAGGAAAATGATTATGGGGTAATGATTATGAGAATAATGATTATTTTTGTTTGAGATAAAAGTAATGATTCTGGAAAATATAAAATAATGATGTGATGTATGAAAAGTTGTTGGAGAGAGAATAAAAAGTAATTGGGGGGAGAATAAAAAAAGTGATTTTTGAAAAACGTGATTATGAGAGGAATGATTCCCGGTGGCCCAAACATGGGGAATCATTCCCATTGTCATTCTCATTCTCTCTCTTATTCTTGGTGGCCCAAACACCCCTAAGAGATATGAAGTAGTTGTTTGGAGATTAGTATTTTAGGAAGAAGATATTGTAAAAAAGTATTTATTTTATATATATATATATATTTTTAATGTAATCCTTGCATAAATAAATTTAATATATTAGTTGAAAATTAGATAAAATTTGAAGACTAGATAAAATATATTTTATATTATATGGTTGAAAAATTAGAAAAAGATTTGATGTGACATTTAAAAGATTAAATAATAGATTTGATGTGATATTAGAGGAAAAGATGAGAAAGAGTTAAAGAGTGGTTGATGTCCTAAAAACAAACATGAAGTTGTGAAATCTCAACTCCTTCCCCTTCCTCTCTTCAACACCAAATCTCAAACACTCCTTTAAGGAGGTGATTGGACTTTGGAGTTAAAAAGAGGGAGGAGAGAAAGTGAAAGAGGAAGAGGAAGTTGCACGATTTAGAGATATGAAGTAATTATTTTGAGATTGGTGTTTTGGGGACAAGATGTTGTAAAAATGATTTATTTTATATTGTTTTTTAATATAATATTGCATATTTATATTAATTAATTAATTTAATATATTTTATTTTATATTATGAGATTAAAAATTAGAAAACATTTGATGTGATATTTGATAAGATTAGATAAAAAATATTTTATATTATATTATATAGTTGAAAATTAGAAAAATGTTTGATGTGACATTTAAAAGATTAAATAAAAAATTTGATGTAATGTTAGAGGAGAGGTTGATGTCCTAAAAACAAACATGAAGTTGGAAAATCCCAACCCATTTTCATTCCTCTCTTCTCCTCAACACCAAATCCCAAACACCCCCTAAGACTTCCCATGTATATTATTAAATAAATAAAAATAAGGTTGAGAGTAATATTTACGGGTTTAATATTTGAAAATGATATATAAAAAATTAGCTCTTCATATATATTTTTTTACTAAGCTTTAGATTAAATTTGTTATTATCTATGAAAGTAAACGTAGCTCAATTGATATTTTAATTATATTAGGAATTACACAGAAGTTTTGTGGTTCGAGCTGCAATTATTTGTCACTTAAATTTTATTCATTTTTTAAAACTAGAAAATAAGTAGTTATAAATTTGGTTTAAATTTTTAATGCTTGTTTAAAAGAAGTGAAGATTATTATAATGAAGTTTGCAGAAAATAATCCCTAACATTTACCAATATGTGTACACATGTATGAATGTAGACAAGTTTGTGGGTTTCGACTTCACGAGTACATGTAGGTGGTACGAGAAATCTAATAAGTTTTTAATTTTGTAATTACATTTATATTTCAAATAATAGGTAATGTAAAAAATATACCCATATGTATGTGGGTCAATAATAGTAGGTTAGTTATATGTTCACGAGTACCATCCGCTTTATACCATATTTGATAATATGAAATTTGACTTGACAATTAAATTAATAATATATTGTTATGTTTTTTGGTTTATTAACAAAAACATCATTATAAAACCATGTTTTGAGAACCACCATGGTAAAAGGGAATGTTTTATACATTTATTCTATGAAACTTTGAAAGTAATAGAAAATTGAGATTTTTTTTTCAATTTTCATTTCTGATATAAATATCAGTGCCATGAAAACCAAATTGAAAAGTACAGCATAAACTCAAATTATAATATGAAAATCTACATAAATATAAGATTTATTTTCAATAAAAATTTAGTATGTACTAATAACTTATTTTACAAATTTAACCCGCATTATTTCACAGGTAAGAGTTAGTAATTTATATGAATGAAACTTTTTATATATATATATTTCATAAAATATAGTAAAGCAGTAGATTTTTTTTTATTCAATAATTCAAATTTGAACTCGTACCTATAACCATCATTATTATACAATATAGTTTCAAACAGAAAAGTAGTGAGAAAAAAAATTTGAATAAAACAATTTTTTTTATTATTATTTTGGAATGATAATCAAAAGAAAAAAAAAGTGTGAAATAATTTTAAAGAAAATTTGGGTTTGGAAGTGGAAGGAGAGGATGTGGTTCAGTGGATGAAGTGTTTGAAGTACACTGAACTCAACTGAACTTTTGTGTTTGTCCAAAATACAAAGAGAAACAAAATGTGAAATAATCTTATTCAATAACCAAACACCATGAGTAAAGTTTGAATTCATTTTAACCAAATTTAATATGAATTAGAAAGATCTCTGACTAACCTTCAGAAAAGAAAAATAAATGTCAATTAATCTATAAGGTTTTCTCTTCCAAAAAAAATAATGGTTTTACAAAATAATCTTCATATTTACCCCTTTCATTTATTTCTTCAACAAAAATCAATTGATCTCTTTCCCAATCTCCTGACTATAATAACAAATTCATCCTCATATTTTCTCCCATTTTCCTATTTTATTTCAATTGGTAAAGTTCATTGTCTTTCAAAAGAAAATCACGATCATCACATTTGTGTATATGACCTTTAGTTACTTACTCCATTCACTATCAATTGATAATTTTGATGTGGAACTCTAAATTATTTAATATAGTATCAGAGTTTTATGTTTTCCAAATTATGATTTGAACTAAACGAATATTTGATCTTAAAATTTTGGATCCAACTCAGGTAAATAAGCTTAAGAGCGGGTATTTGATTTTAAAATTTTGGATCCAAACACTTGTTTCATATCCCTTCTCTCTCATTCAAGCACCCCCAAACTCTCATTTTAAGTTTTTTTTTTCCTCCTCCTCTTCTAACTATCTCCATCCAAACACCCTATTATTCTCTCAAAAAAAAATTATTCCTTTAACTAAACTATTTTTTTTTCTTCCATAAATCTACGTACTTTCTATCTCTCTAAAATTTCTAAGACATAATCAATTACCAAAAAAAAAAACATTTAAGATTGTTCTCCAACTTTACTCTCTAAAATTTCACATTTTTCTCTTATTAAAAACATCTAAGATGGTAGATCTCAAACCATAATCTTTTTTTATTATCAAAGTCATATTTCATGCCAAAAACATTTATATAACTCAACATTAATTGATATTTAGGACGAAAGATTTGAATATTAGTTGTTTTAACTACATTTGTTTTGGTCAATATAAACAGTTGTTCAGCGGCACTAGTGTAATGTCCAATGACTAGGGGTCTTGGGTTTGAGTCGTCCCCCAACCACAATTATTGTAATCTATAAAAAAACTACATTTGTTTTGGCAAAATTTCACTAAGCTTAGTAGTAATTATTTGAAAGTGATAATAATGATAACACAAATATCTGTTCTCTCACTTTTTGAGGAAATAATAATAATTAGTGAGATAGAGATGGAAATCACGAGGCTACAGTAGAGGGGGGGAAAGTTGTGAAAAAGAAAGCAGGCAGAACCCACAACCTAAGATCAAAACAAATATCAATATCCACCCTGACCAACTCAACAAACTGAACAATGTAAAAGTACACACACAAAATTAACAAATAAAAAATAAAATAGGTCCTCAATAATAAATATTCCATTAGAAAAAGAAATAAAAAAGATGCATGTCATGCTTTTGCCCAAAGAGGTGTTTGGATGAGGTTTTTTTGAAGAGGAGATAGTTTTAGGAATTATTTTGAGAAATTATTATAAATAGTTAAAAATTGAGAGTTATAGCAAAAAAAACTCCGTTTAAATGTGATTTTCTGTAGAGAAGTTAGAGTGAAAACTTTGTTTGAATGTAAATTTAAAATGAGTAGTTATTTTGAGTAGTAAAAAAAAGAGTGATTAAAAATGAGTGGTTAGAAATGATTGAATAGTTATAATAAATTGTTAAAAATGATGAGTGATTTTTAAAAGTAAAAATGAGGAGTTATTTGAGGAGTTACAAAAATTCGTTTTGATGTAGGTTTTTAAAGCAAGAATTAGTAAATCCTTCTTAAATATGGCAAACAAACACCTATATATATATTTTTTTTTATTGAGCAATCTTTTACCTATTCAAATCTCAGGATTATGTTAGAAGAGCGAGATTCGAACTTATAACTTCAATATATTACTTTCATCATTTTCTTTTCATATCTCTAAAATTTTCACATTTCAAACACAATGTTTGAAACTTTATTCTTCTTTTTTACCTTTTTCTTTTTAAAAATATATTAGGGTTTAGGGTTCTTATTTCATTTTGCTAGTAATTATTGTACTTCACTTCAATTATTGTAGTTCAAGGTTTGTTCTCATCCATTTACATATTGTGAGTTTCAAACAACTTTAGAAAAATATTTTTTCTTCAAGTATATAAATATTTGTGTGAGTGCTCTCTATGTAAAAGCGATTTAGATTTTGTTAACTTACAAAAATATTGAAACCCACCACCACAATAACAATAAAAATAAATAAATAGAGTTCGTTCGATAATTCTCATTTGTCCTCTTTACCAATGTTTCTACTTTGAATTAGACAAATTGGTTTCTACTTTACTTCAGCCCCACTGAAAATCATAGTTAGTTGGTTTCAATCAAATAAGAAGACAAACGAGACACTTTTGGACTCCTTCGGTAATTATTTCGTGTTTAATTTTTGATTTTTGAAATTTAAACCTAACAATTATTTTACTATATGTTTTTTCCTACTTGAATATATACATCTTATCTATATTTTCAAAAACCAAATCAAAATTTAGAAACAAAAAAAGTAGTTCCCAAAAATTTGTTTTTTGTTTTAAAAATGTAATTTAACATTCACCTATTTTTTTTAAAGAAGGATGGTTAAATTATAAGAAAGATGAAACATGTTAGAAAAATTGAGTAAATTTAAATTTAAATTTTAAAAATCAAAAACAAAAAATCAAATGATTATCAAACATAACCTTAATTCGTAGTTTCTTACCTAAGTTTTATCGATGGTTTTTAAACCTCTCTATTTTTATTTTTATTTTTTGATATTTTTTGGATGGAGAGTTGCTCGGGGATTAATCCAAGGGCCAACTCCACATTTAAATGGAGTAGTTCCATAACATTTTCAAAATCTACCATAAAACTCAGTAAACTTTCACGTGTACCTAACACCATTTCTGTTATTACTGCATAACCCATCTATCCAAGTGAAATGTTTTTTTTTTTGGAAAGGATACAAATATATTCCAAAAGCACGCAAGAAATATGCACTAAGAACTACATCACAGAAAAGTCTTCCAATTAAGAGTAATGGAAGCTAAATCATAGTCTCTAAATAAATAAGATTTAGAACACCAAACAACGAAGTTTATATTAATGTTGTCCCAGATAATCTCAGGAGTCTTGTTGGTATGATTGCTTTCGAAAAATCTAGCATTTCTTTCTTTCCGGATATTCCACCAAGTAGCACCAAAGAAGCAAGCGACAAGACCTTTCCATTTGGTATCGAGAGAAACATCAAATGTTTTTTTTCTTACAATATCTCATAATCTTTTTATGCAAACAAGAAGTTTTGATACAACCCCTCATAATTCTTTTGCTTAGACAATGTTTTAACTCCACAATCTTTCATTTCCATTTAAATTCTTCGAAACCAAATGAATATTCATAACTCCTCCTATTGTAACTACTCAAAGTTAAACAGCCACACTCGCTTCTAATGACTTAGAATAACTCTTTATTTCAAAACCATTTCTCTAAATAAAAATTTGCATCCAAACGAGCTATTGACGGTAATTGATTCTTACAGAAATCAACATCCAAACGAGATATTACCACCAACTTTTCTACAAAAACTCACATTCAAACAAGCTATAACTATAACCACAATTTCTAATAACTCAAAATAAATTTTCATATAATTAATCATCCAAACATTCCTTTACTCGTTATTTTAAAAAACCTACTGAACAACTTTTTAAGATTAAATAAATAGTAATAATATATATTTAATATGTTTTTTTTGGTAAAATATAAATTTAGTTCCCATAATTTATAAAGAAAGTTAAAGTTGGTCTCCTAGTTTAAAAATTAGAGTTTAATCTCTATGATTTGAAAAAAAAAACGTTAGAATTAAGTCTATATAGTTGAAAGAAAAGTTAAAATTTAGTCGATAGAATTAAAAAAAAGTTAGAATTTAATCTTTATGATTTTACTAAAACCTAAAAAAAAAATTATTGTATATAATCGCTAAGGTATTAAATATATGAAGTTTATTATTTATGCATAGATAATATGACCTTTTTTTTATTATACAAGTCATTTAACTAATAAATTCATGACTCACACATGAATAACTCACTACAATTATTTAATTCATGACGAATATTTTTTAGATTTTATGAAATTATTGAAATTTATGCCTAGTTTTCAAAAGCATCTAAATTAAATCATTTATTTAGGTCTCGTTTGATAATTATTTAATTTTTCGTTTTTTGTTTTTGAAATTGAAGACTATTTCTACTCAAATTTTCTACCATGTGCTCCATCTTTCCTACGATGTATCCATATTTCTTTAAGAAAGTAGGTGAAGACTAACCAAATTTTTTTTAAAAAAAAAGCTTTTGGAAGCTACTTTCTTTTGTTTACAAATTTTTGTTTTGTTTATTAAAAGATAAATAAGAGGTAGATATTCAAATAGGAAAAAAAATATAGTGAGGTAGTTGGTGTAGGCTTAAATTTTATAAACAAAAAACGAAAAATAAAATGATTATCAAACGGGGCCTTATTTATTCGATCGGGACTTAACACTAGTTTTTTATATTATAAATATGAAACCCCTTTATTGTGAAGGACTCAATTGTTTTTTTATTTTTGAAACAATGTGAAGGTCTAAATTTATATTTATCTTTATATAAATATATATTGGTAGATTTTGATTGATCCTTGGAGACGCGTCATCTTCCAATACCTGAGCCATCAGAAAGATCCAACAATGTTTTAAACTAATCAGTACGTTTGTCCGCTTTGTTTTTCTCTTTTTTTTTTTTTTTTTTTTTTTTGATTGATGCGACCTTTGCTTTCACCCCAAGAAAAGTAGACTTTCCCTTTTCTTTTCTTTTTTTTTATTTGATTTAAAAAAAAAAAAAAAAAAAAAAAGATTTGGCGTGGAGCTAATTTCTGATGAACCCATATGAGACTGACAAAGTTGAGAAATACAAACAATGTTTTGAATCTCCTCATTTGCACTGTTCTCGTAACAGTTTTTCTTTTTCATTAAAACGAAGACAGATGGTCAACCCGCATTGGCTGTCAGCAAGACCACACATTGGTCAAACCACACAGATTCAAATCTATCTCTTGCCTGTTCACATTTTCATTTCTTTTTTCAAAAAATATCATTTTTTATAACTCAAATCAACTTTTTACAAATAAGACTATATTTTATTAGGGTGATTCATGCATGACACTGGGTAGAGTGTTTAGAATGAGTATTAATAATGAGTTGAATTTAACCCATTACTTTTTAAACACCCACTACCCAAGATTTAGAATGAATATTTAATAATTACTCCTTAAAAATCTCATTCAAACAAATTATTGTAACTACTAAAAATTACTTCTCTCTTTTTAACTATTTAAAATAATTTCTCATTTCTAACTACTTATTTCTAACCAATCATTCATAACCATTCATTTATAACAACTCAAATAACTTCTCATTTTTAATTACTCATTTTTAACAACTCATATATAATCATTCATTTTTAATTATTCAAAATAACTCCTCATTTCAACTTCGCATCGAAATAAGTTATTATCTTTAACACTTCTTTAAAAAAAAAACCCTCTCAAAGGAATTTTTTACTAGAATTTCTCAACAAAAAATTACATCCAAACAAATTATTAAAAAACTTCAGTTTTCAACCATTCAAAATATTTTTTTTATTTCTAACCTAATTATAACCGCGTGATAAAGAGAACTCTATTCCTTT
Source organism: Sicyos edulis (assembly GCA_036507275.1). Taxonomy (NCBI): domain Eukaryota; kingdom Viridiplantae; phylum Streptophyta; class Magnoliopsida; order Cucurbitales; family Cucurbitaceae; genus Sicyos; species Sicyos edulis. The sequence goes on from CM071850.1 coordinate 45,907,539, forward strand.
GATTAGACAATAATATTTTGTCTGTTTCAAAATTGTATTTTGTTTTTGTTATTTATTATTGTTATTTTTTTTTTTTTGAGTAAATGTGGGTTACACAGCCTACGTACAGATACATTAATGAATGGGCAACAATATCCCCTATACCGCGGCTGATGCTACGTTTCAAATCTTCGTACGGTATTTTATGGTACTAATTATTGTACCCAAAAAGTTTTGACATTGATTTATTCTACTTTTTTATTTTTCCATCTTACATTATGTATTTCATCCTTTTTATTAGTTTTTTCTCCCTTAAATTATTTAAAATACAGTTGATTACATAGTTTAGAAGTGAAGTTTGAATTTTATTTCAAAATGACTATAGAAAAATACTCATATAAGTGATCTTATTAAAAAAAAACAATAAAATATGGATATCACATCCAAGCATTGTGACACACTTGTGAAGTAAGTGAAGCAAACTCAAAAGACGCCTTCAATGTTTAACCTCTCAAGCAGTAAAGAATGTGATTAAAAAAAAAGCAGAAAAATAATTCAAATACCCCTAACCCTAAACCAACATCCTCAAATGTCATTGATTTGTGATTTAGCATTTATATTTGGAGTTGTATATTCAATTCACTAGTAGAATTTTCACTATAGATGGCGGGCATTGACCGCCATTATTAAACATCAATGGCGGGCACAAGCCCGCCATCAATGCCCCTGTCATCGTAACGTTTCGGTGGCGGGCAGGGAAAAGATGGCGGGCACGCCCGCCACCAATAGGGACCAATACAAAGGCGGGCCTTGCCCGCCATTAATAAGTTTTTGTGGCGGGCTTAAGCCCGCCACCTTTAATTTTTTTTTTTTTTTTTAAAACACCCCATTTATGCCCGCCACCTTTAATTTTTTTTTTTTTAAAACACCCCAACAAAAGGGGTTCGGGCTGTTTTTAAAGAATGGTCAATTATCGAGAATTTGATGGTCAATCATCGGGTGCCCGCCATTAAAAGACATTATATTTAAAAAAAAAACATAAAGATCAGAAAAATGCAGTACCCGCCATTAAAAGACACTATAGATATAATTTATTAAAAATGATATATATTACGCCCGCCATTAAAAGTTATTATACTTTATAAAAAAAAAGGAATATAGAGGCAGTCAATTCTAAACTATCTAATAACTATCCAATCCCTTATTAAACTCTAGTTTTTAATGAAATCAATCACCCCGCACACTAACTTATATGAAATTCTAACTTCTAAACATATATGCATGTGTTCTTAACACAATAATAGATATGCACACGAAATTTAATGACATGACGGGGGCAATAATGTGATCCCAAAAAATTTCACCTGTTATATAACAAAACTCTCCACCTGTATATGAACATAATGAAAAATCCAATACACACGAAATGAGACTTTTATCCTTCCAGAATCTATTAACATGCATCTAGCTATTCAATTAACATTTAAACTACAACTAATTCATTCCTCCATACATAAACACTAATTTTCTATCATATGTCTACCTATGTACTCTGCCCATTCAACTCGTACCTCATCAATATCCGCTTGAGTGAATGTATTTGGGCCATCTTTGAACTACAAAGTATTAAGACATAAATAAAAACACCAAATTAGTATATGTTCTATATGATGCTATTTAACATATAAATAAAACTTACAAGTCTCAATACGTGCGTGGATGTGTTGTATATCATCTTCCGTATGAATATTTGGACGTAAAATCCACATACTATTTATCCAATTTGTTGAGGGCACTGGGGGAAAAAATAGTTACATATACTTAGTAAACGATAATTGATCAGCATGACAAAAAAAGACTATAAACAAACGAATTTGATTTAACTTTACCTTCACCCATTTCCAAAATAATTGTTTCGGCCTCAAATTGTGTCTTAAATGCCAAACTCGGTAAGCACTATATTAATAATTCTAAACATTAGGATGATTAAATATAAATTCAAAGTCCAAAAGTTTTCTATTTAGAAACTTACGAAGTTATGATTTGGTATAAACTCTCATGGACCGGATTTTCGCCCAACGAGTTGAAAATGTATGTCGTATGTTCCGCAAGAATGATGACGACCAAAATCCAATGGTGTCTATAGAAATTAATTAACCAATGTTGAGTTTGATATAAACATAATCATAAGTATTAAAAATCCAAAATGTAGAACACATACCCAGTATTGAAGGGAAAAAATATTCGTTGATTCATATCAACCAACGTGTTGAACTTATCAACTACACGTTCAACTCGTTCTTCTAGATTTTGTTTCGTCGAAACCATTGCAAAATCGCCACCGTCTACTAGTATGTAGTTAGCCAGTATCTCTTTATCGCAAATTTCCCATGTGTAACTGAAATAGAATATGGAATCGTTATTAAAGTGGTATGCGAATATAATATTTGAGGAAGAAAATAGTTTACTTACTCGATGTAACAAAGTATGGAAGTATATCCAATTTCTTCCATATTACAATATTCCAAAATCTCGTCTTATGCAATATAACAATCGGGAAGAAAACCGGTTATGGTAAGTGGGATACGTACTAGTCCACCAACACCCAGTTGATCTCTAGCGTAGTTACGCACTAGCTTGATCATAATTGGAATGGTCGTGTTTGATTGATGGGATTGCGAATCAAACTGTCTTCTTACTTACTAGTAGTGATATAGACTTCTTAGTAGTCATTTTTTTGGGTTTAGATGGCTGACAATAAACATTTTCGATTATTAGTAAAATAAATATGTTACATATTAAATTAGTATAATGTATGATTATATATACCTCTGTTGTTGTAGTATGTGTCTTAATTAATGATTTTGGCCATGGCACGAAAGTGTTCCAAGCTTGCCTGAGGTATTGCATCTCCTCGTTTAAAGAGATGGGCAAGTATAGGTTCTCGTTGCCTTCAAGTATCAAATCGACCGTGACACGCGCATTGAATTTCCCCAAAGGCATACCATGTATCCTATCAGATAGGTCGCTCGATTCATACAATGTACCAATGGCAACAATGTCACCTCCGTGTTCAACGGCCAGTTTACATGCCGTACCCTTTAAAAAAAGAAAAAAAAATCATCATTAACATACAATGATTCAACTATATTATTAAAGTTCAATAATATAATACTTACTCCTCTGAAATCAACTGGGACATCATTAGGATGATCAATTTGTTCTTCAACGATGTCGACCCCTTGAAGAATTTGATTTTCTTCCCTTATGCCATCTCTATTGCTTCCCTCACACGGAGAGTTAAATCGTTGAGAGAAATCTACTTGAGGGTCTGGTTGAGTTGGTCGTTCACCCATCTTCGACTTCGGATGAGATATCTTAAAGAAAACTGATGGAGTTACAAAGCGACCAGCTCCCCTTACACGCCCACGATGTTCCGGCGTTCCCAATGCTTCAGCCAAAATATCTTGACCTTCATTTGTATGTTCCAAGTTATCCTGTTGAAAAAATATTTTAGATTCACATTCAAAGAGTTGAACCCAAACAATATACAAAAGAAATGAAACAACAACTTACAATTTTTTCGACCGTTTCAATTGTGTCTTCGTCAACGTAGTCTTTATTCTTCCCTTTTCGAGTTTGCTTTCCATAATTCAAAGACGGCTGAGGATTACTTTTGATATCTATATGCTACAATTAAAATTAACAAACACATGAGATTTAGTAAAGTAGAAAATACATGATAAGAAACATAAATTCTTAGGGTAGATAGTTTCTTACTAGTTCATGACCGAGTTGAGCATATCCTTTTTAGCCGTCACGATGATGATACTTTTGTTTAGCTTGCAATGCTTTTTCTCGCTCACTTTCTTTCTCAGATAACATATAATTATATGAATATATTGAAGGTTATATACATTACACTCATAAAAAAATAGTTGCCTTGAAGTTTTCTGACAATCTGATGTCTACAAACTGATCCCATTGCTTTTGTGTGATCGCCGTGTATTTAACAGGCGGTGTTCTTAATCTCTCGGGTTGGTCTAGAAATGGTTGGACGTACTTCTTGTTTAGATTGTATCTAAACGTTCGGAATGCCGTCGACATACACATCATGACATTATGTTTGGACATAGGATCAACTTGAAACGTCATCTGCTAACAATATAATAAGTTAGATTAATAATTTAGCCATGAAATACATAATGAAATTTAGATGATATGTAGTTACCTCTATAGAATCCCAGATAAACTCTTTTAGTGCATCAGGAACAGCATACCAATCTTCGTATGTGATAGGTATTTGGGCCCTAACACACATAACAATATAACTACGTAACTTGGTTGAAGACTCACCGATATCTTGCCCATGGAGTTGTACTTGCATAAAGGTCGACGCCTCTCTCCGCCATCCTGGTCTTGAGCAAGCTCGTGTAATACTGTAACTCCTCTGGTATTTCGGTTTCGAGAAGTCCGTCTGGCATTGGGAACATCATCGACATGATCGCTATCCGACTGAGACATAATGTAAACCTGCATAAGAAAGAATTTATGTTAATTACAAATAGAAAAGATTGTATACAGAATATGAGTTAAATAATCACAAAAATAATATCACAAACCTATTTATTAATCCATATACCATCACAATCGGTTCTAACATAGGTGTCCGAGAGTCATCATCAACAATATTAGGTAGGGATTCTATGATTCCATACCCACAATCTTGGCTAATATCAACTTCATCATGACTGTGTTCTACAACTATTCACTGTGAAGGCATTAGCACCACTGACCAACGAGGGTTAATTGGATCTTTTATGTAGAATACTTGTTTGGCTTGAGTGGCTAAAATGAAGGAGTCGGATTTATGTCCAATGCGATTAAGGTCTATGGTCGTAAATCCCATGTCGTCTACTTTAATTCCACCATTGTTTTCAACCCAATCACATTTGAATAAGACGACTTGAAAACTATTGTAATCAAGCTCCCAAATTTCTTGTACTATGCCATAAAAAGTCATGTCTGACATGATTGGATTTTTGTCTTTCGAACTAGAAATTTGCATAGTTTGAGTTGTTATCATAACTCCAATTGCTTTGCACACTTCTAAGATCATCGCGTTTTTGTGTGATATTGAATACCATTAACCATATAACTTTCATAAGTGGTAACTTCGAACGAGGTCCATGTGATATCCACCTTAATGTAGATGATATAGAATGTATTCGAACTCCTATAGCCAACCCAACACGTTCACGCAACCAAACTGCTAAAGGTACGATTATGTTCATCTTGAAGCCATTTTTATTTTTAGACTTAGTAGGATTCACTTTAGCCAACATTTCCATGTGTTGATCTATATATGGAAGCACTTCATCTACATTATGAAGTATATACATATGTGCTTGATCAATCATATCTTTAGTTGGTGTTTTATAATTGGAGGCAGATAATGGTCGATCGATATTTGAATCTATCATTTTGTTCGATGTTCGCAACCCTACTGATTCAACTCCTTGTAAGAATTCAGAACAAAACTCTATCGACTCTTCCAATATATAATTTTCTCCAATGCATCCCTCTGGACGATTTCTATTTCGAACATAACCTTTCAAAACTTTTATATACCTTTCAAATGGATACATCCACCTCAAATAAACTGGTCCACAAAATTTAATCTCTCTTACAAGATGCACCACAAGGTGAACCATGATTGTGAAAAATGCTGGTGGAAAGTACTTTTCTAATAGGCATAAAGTGATCACTACATCATCCTGCAATCCCTTCAACTTAGATGAATCGATCGACTTACTACATATAGCTTTGAAAAAGAAACATAGCCGAATGATCGCATATCTAACGTGTTTAGGCAAAACACCCCGAACCATGGGGGTAGATTGTAAGTAACCAACATAATTGGCCAACAGCTATATCTAGTACTTTGGTCACCATGTGGATTAACTCCATCTGTTGATAGGGTTAGGCGAAGGTTTCTCGTTTCTCCACTGAAATCAGATCACCTTTCATCTATTTCTTTCCATGAAATTGTGTCGACTGGATGTCGTATGCACCCATCTCGCTGCCGGTCCGTAGCATGCCACGTCAACAATCTCGCAGTTTCTTTACTTCGAAACATTCGTTGAAATCTTGGAATCGGAGAGAAATACCACATGACTTTTGCTGGAATATTTTTCACTCCTTCTTTCTTATTCTTCTTAACCATCCATCTCGATATTCCACAAGTAGGACCGCGATTCAGCATCGACAAGTTCTTTTCGATACAAACAACAATCATTGATGCATGCGTGGATCTTTTCATACTTCATCCCTAAGGTACTTAAAATATTTTTAGCATAAAGGGCGGATATCGAATTTCATTAGGACTAGGCAACAACATACTCAATAATTCTAACAACTCTGAGAAACTTTTATCGCTCCACCCATACTTTGCTTTCAAATTATAAAGCTTAATTAGTGTTGATATCTTGGTAAAATCTTTACAATTTGGGTACAATGGTTTCTTGGCATCCTCTAATGCTTCCTCAAATAAAGGGGATTTGTCATTAAAATAATTTTGTGCAGCCTCAAACATCCCTATTGGGTCATCCGGGTCATCCACATTCTCATCTACAACTTGATCTATTGGAACACTTTCACTATTTCTTTTTCTTGAAATTGATTCTCCATGCCAAATCCATGTGTTATAACTTTGATCGATACCATTACAAAATAAATGGTCTCTTATTACATTCACATTTTGGTACTTGGCATTCACACATTTCAAACATGGACAACAAACGACATTCACTCCTTTCGAATGTCGTATGGCATTGTTTATAAATATCTCAACACCCAATCCGTATTCCGGTGACATTCGATCCTTAAACATCCATGACTTATCCATAGTCATTTTAGTAATTCTAGTCAATTATAGAAACTTAACCTACAAATTTTTTCCAAAAAGGTAAAGTTGAGTCACACATCTCACTCGTATTGCATTGTTTATATGCTATCTCAAAACCCAACACATGCATGGAAAGATTTTTCATCATGCATTAATAATACAAAATTAACCTAATACAAAAGGCATAATGAAAATTTAAGTTTCTTAAACTAACTTTGGAAACAAAAATTTCTTAAATTATATAAAAAATGTCCATATATGAAACAAAAAAATTTGAAGCACATCTTGAGACATGGATGAGATTTGAAGCACATTATCACAAATTTGAGACATATATGAGACTTGAAGCACAAATGAACAAATTTGAAACATATATGGAAAGATTACAAAAATGCATCCATGAAAAATTTCCTTGGAAAAAAAAAAATCTTTCTTTAGAAAATGAAAATGGACTAGAAATTACCTAGTTTTTGGGAAGGAAATACACAAATTTGACAAAGGGAAACCAAGTGTGTGGCGGCGTGCAAGCGTTGATGGTCGAAAAATGGCCGGAAATGACCGAGGAGAAGTGGCGGCGCGGCGTGAGGGTAGGGTTTGGTTGAAGAGAAGAGAAGAGAGAAAAGGGGAAAAATGGCTCGGGTAGAGAGAGAAAAGGAAAGAAAGGAAAAGAAAAAGGAGGAAAAGAAAAGGTGGCGGGCGGCCCATGCCCGCCACCAAATCCCTTCTGAGGCGGGCTTGGGCCCGCCACCAAAAGCTAAGCCCGCCTCCAAACAGAAAAGGTGGCGGGCGTCCTTGCCCGCCACCAAAAGCTTTTAAAGGCGGGCTTGCGCCCGCCACCAAAAAATAAAGAAGGCGGGCCCAATTTCGCCCGCCACCAATTCCCAGGCCCGCCATCTTTCAACCGTGTTTTTTAAACCTCTTCTTTTTAGCCCGCCATCTATAGGGGAATTTGTAGTAGTGATTGATCCCTTGACTTGATGGAGCCTAATACTTCAAGAGTTATTGAAGTTAGAATAATAATTTTTAAGATGTTTTCAAAAATTGAATAATGTGATTGTTGATATTAAGTGTTTGCTATCTATTTACATATTTGTTGGTCTTTTTTTTTTTTTGAACAAGAAACGATATATTGATGAAACATGCTAAACATGTAAAAAGATATTACAATAAAGCATGCCAATTTCTGGCAATAGAGTCTATATTATAGTTAATAAAATGTTTTGATTTAATACACCAAGAAGCGGCCATAAGAATAACACTTTTCCCAAATAAACTTCGGAGATCTTGGTTTGTACTCCTCTTAAAAAATCCTTGCATTTCTTTCACTCCATAACCACCACAAGATAGCAACCTTCAAATTCGTACAAAGCTCCACATTTTGAGAAGAAGGATTTAAACAAAATGCTCCAAAGAGAAAGTACTCAATTGATTGGAAATTTGTAATAACATGAATATAATGGCTTGAGAGAAAATTCCACACTTGCCTCGCATATGAGCAATTAACAAAAAGATGATTGACGTCTTCCTCATTCTTGTAACAGAGGATGCACATGGATGGACTAAGGCATTTCAATGTCTGCCTTCGTTGCATAGTGTCTGCAGTATTCAACCCTTTGTAAAATAATGCCCATATAAAAACTTTTATTTTTTTGGCAATAGAGGTCTTCCAGAAAGTAGTTGTAGTGTGATGGGGGTGATGAACAAGGGAATTATGGTCATTGGCAAGCATTTTTTTAAAAGACCTCACAGATAAAGAATTATGGGGGTCTGGCAGTCAAACCAAAACATCTTCTGATTGATTACTAGGAGATGTCCAACCATAGCGAAGAAAGGCCGAATGGAAGGGGGCAATCAGCTGGCTGCTTCTTGGCCACGCCCCCCTACAACTAGATATGAGATACTTGATCTAAATTCGAAAATAGGAAATTGCATACCATTCGCAGAAATAACAACCCATCTATCAATTTCGCGAAGAAGAAGAGGTCTAAAAGGATTACAAGACCATTGTTTTCCATCAACAATCCACGCATCTTTGACCGAAATATACTTGTTCCAACTCAAAGCCAGAAAACGAGGATACTTCTCACATAATCTGAAATTTCCTGCCCATTTATCAAACCAGAAACTGATGTTGATGCCATTGTAAATCTGCACTTTCATAAGATTATCCATGACTTCCAAACACCTGAGAATAGTATGCCATGGGGAACGAAAATTTTTTAACTTACACATAGATGGCAACTTTTCACCCTACTTTGTTGTATATTTTGCATTAATAATATTTCTCCACATTAAGTTCTCTTTGCAATCATTAAAGAACCGCCAAATCTATTTTCCAAGCAAAGCACGATTCGTTATATTCAATTTCAAAATGCCAAGACTGCCTTCCTCCTTAGGGAGTGTCACAATATCCCAACGAACCAAATTTAAACCACCATTCAAGTCAATCCTTTTCCATAGAAAATTCCTCAAAGCTTTCTCAATTTGTTTATAGATCATGATAGGGGCTTTAAAAGTAGACAACATATAAGTTGGGAGATGGTCCAATACAACTTGTATCAAAGTGAGTCTTCCCCCTTTAGATAAATAAGAATACTGCCATTGAGCTAATCTTTTCTGAATCTTATCCACAGCAGGTTGCCAAAACTGTATAGTGCGGGGATTGCCCCCAAGAAGCATACCAAGATAAGATATAGGGAGGGGAATAACAGAATAGCTCCAAAGATCAGTGAAGTTCTGGCATTCAAGCAGGCTGATATTCAATCCAGACACAAAAGATATAACAATATTCAATCTGTTTACATAGCAAAGGTTATTAAATAATTTTTATGGATTGGTCCCCATTTCTATAGAAGAGGAGAGTTCCATAATTTAGAGGGAGAATCTCCCCTGCTTATTTGCTTCTTTATCTTGACTTTATAAAACATTAAATTTATTGTGAAATATGTATAAAATATATATTTAAAAAAGAAGAAGACGAGAAGACAAGTAATCTATATGTAGCACTATAAATCATGATTTTTAATTCAAAACATCATTAAATAAGTTAGGTCCCGTTTGGTAATCATTTTGTTTTTTATTTATGAAATTTAAGCCTACAACAACTACCTTACTATATATTTTTCGTTATTTGGATAGGTACATCTTACCTATATTTTAATAAACAAAACCAAAATTTGAAAAAAATATATATATCTTCCAAAAGTTTGTTTTTGTTTTTAAAATTTAGTTAATATTCACCTACTTTCTTAAGAAAATATGGATACATTGCAAGAAAGATGGAGCACATGGTAGAAAATTTGAGTAGAAATAAACTTAAATTTCATAAACCAAAAACAAAAAATCAAATGGTTATCAAACGAGACCTTAATAATTTATTTTTTTAGTCAAATACAATTAAGATAAAAAAAATAATAATAAAGCTCATAACTTTTTATTTTAAACTAAAAATTAATTTATATCAATTATTGTCAAGTGAATAAGTTTTAAAACTTAAATAGATAAAAAAATTAATTTCTGTCATAAAATTTGTGTTAAGTTATTAGAGAACTTTCTTCCGTGTGGACATTAATAAATGCCTCATAAATAATGTTAAATTAGACATGGAAAAGGAAGTTACGTGAAAAAGTTTGCATTGATTCGTTACCAAAGAAAATATCAACTATTTTATCGATGACAAATATTTATATTATTTAGGTCAATTTTTCTATTGTCACAAAATCTCCATCTATAATTCGTTAAAGATTTTTTTTTTCTTTTCCATAGAAGTTTTGTAAGTAGCTTTCAATAAATAAATAAACGTTTTTTTTAATGCCAAGAAAATTCGTGCGCACTTCAACTATTGTCACGGGTCTGACTCTAACATTTGAATGCCAAGAAAATTCGTAGAAAATTAATTTTTAGGTAGGTAATCATCATGAGAATTGAACTCATCCCCTTATGCACCACAAAGTCTCAATTCAGCCACTTCATAATGGTTTACACCTTTCTTAGTATAGTTATAGTTTGAGCCTTTTACCATGTATTGATTTCCAATTGTATGAACATACTTCAACGTCGTTCACATCATAATTTGGAAATGATATAGGTTTACGAGTAGTAATTTATTAAATGACTTATATATATAATTCTATAACAATTGAGATCAAATATTTGAACTCGTTTCCCAAATTATTGAACTTACATTAATATCCTTATAATAGTGTTCTTGGTGGCAATGATAAAATGACATGTTGAGATACAATTAAAAATGTTACAAATATGAATTTTATATCTCCAAACATGGTAGTTGTAATAAAAACTTACTATTATTATTAAGAAAATTGAAATAATAAAATATTTTCAACTAATTTTTTTTTAAGAACTCCACCAACAATTGTTAAGACCGTTGCCATATTCGTTATAGGTTCGAGAGATTGTAATATATACACTTTTAATCAATAATTCAATTGATAGAATTCATGATAGACTAAAAAAACAAAATAAAATAAAATAAAACAGCAGAGGGTAGTTGTTCCATAACTAAAAATATAAATACAAAAAGACTCCTAAAAAGATAGATGACAAAATTGAGTCTTTTTCTACTTAATATGACACAAACTTAACCTTGACTGGATGGACACAATCTAATCAAGCCAAACCCTAGCATTAAGTTAAAAGCCAAAAAAAAAAAAACATAAATAACAAAACTATAATAATAAAAATAAAACTAGACTCTCCTACTTAAAATGAAAATGGCGCAACAAAACAGGCGATAAAAAGGAAATACTAAAGGCCACGTGTTTTGACGGCAACAGCACGAAGAGGGTTTTTCATTTCGCAGGATAGCTTGAGCAGTTCGGTTAGGTCGACGGGGTGGGCCGGGTCGGGGGCCCATTTGAAGTGATTAACCAATTGGGCCACCCAAAGCGTGACAGTGACAAGCCCGAGGTTCTTCCCCGGGCAGACCCGCCGCCCTGCCCCAAACGGCGCCAGGCGGAGGTCGCTGCCCCTGACGTCCACGTCAGCCCCCCGAAACCTCCCCGGGTTGAACACGTGTGGATCCTCCCATACGTGCGGGTCGTGCGTGATGGCCCACATGTTCACCATGGCGGTTGTGTTCTCCGGGATGAGCATGCCGTTGCTGAGCTGGACGTCCGCCGAAGAGAGGCGGGCCCACGACAGGAGTGGGCCCGGGGGGTGCAGCCGCAGCGTCTCCTTCACCACCGCCTGCAGGTAAGGCAGTTTCGCCACGTCGGCGTCCGTGAGGCTCCTTCCGTCACCGCCCACCGCCCTCGAGATTTCCCTTCTAACTTCCTCCTGAACGTCCGGATTCAAAACCAACTCCGCCATCGCCCATTCCGTTAGCAGCGCAACCGTATCCGTTCCTCTGAAAATCATTTCCTGCAAAACATTCAAATAAATAAATAAAACATTGTTTTAATGAAACAGAGATGCAATTGCAATGGTGAGAGCATACCCATAAAACGGCGACCATGTCCTCGTCGGAGAGTTTCTCATCGCCGTCAAGATGAAGCAGAACGTCGACAAAATCGGAGCCGTCGGTGAGGGTTTTACGGCGGCGGTGTTCATTGATTACGCCTTGAACGAAGTGGGTGACTTTAGGGACAAGTTGAGCGCAGCGTTGGTTGATACGGCACGGGTCGTAGAACCAACCCAGCCAGGGGAGGTGATCCGACCAATTAAACGCACCCAGCAGCTCGAACCCTTCTCGAACCAAACCCCGAACCGCTTCCAATTCCGAATCCATCGGCTCGAACCGCTTCCCGAATACGCTCCACATAACGTTGTTCAGCGCCGCCGCTTGAAGGTGCTTCCTCAGAACGACACGCCCATGGTGGGTTTGGTCGGCGTCAATGCTCTGTAGCATGGCGCCACATTCCGTCTGCCGAGCCGGCTCGTGCGCCGCGATGCGCTTGGGAGAGAAAAGATGGGTGGAGGCGATTCGGCGCAGTAGGCGCCAGTAGGCGCCGTTCGGTGCGAACCCAATGGCTCGACCGAACATTAGGCTTTTAGCCGACTGCTTGAGCGGGCGGTCGGCGAAGTGAGCGTTGGTTAGGATTTCCTTGGCCACGGTGGGGTCGGAAGCAACGACGACAGGGGTCGAGCCGAGACTGAAGGCCATGAGCTGGGAATTGGCTCGGGCGGCTGCCATGGAAGCCAGGGCCCGGTGCGGTAAGCCGCGGCTTAACGTGAACAAACTCCCGACAATTGGGAGGCCACGTGGACCGGGAATGGGGACGCGGCCTTTCCCGGTCCGTCCATGGCACCAGGCCGGACCCCCGGTGGCGAAAAGCCAAGTGAGAAGGGCGAGGGTGAGAGAGGCAAGGAGGAGAGCCAAACAGGAGTTTTCCCAACCAAGAACGTAGGGAAGGGTAAGGAGGAACCAGCTGTTGTTGTTGTCTTTTGATCCAATCTCCATTGCGTAGGTGGTGTTTGGGAAGGGGGATACTTGAGGATGTGTTTGTTTGCTTGGGTTCCTCAAAATGCCCTTTTTATAGAGAAAGGGGAAAGAGAAGGATGGTGTTTGCAACTTTGCATGATAAGGGTATTGTTGGCAATAAAGTTGCTCAGCCAATATTGATGGTAAGTTTTAAGTGAGTGCAGGATCGTGGGGTGGGGGTTAAGCTTTCCATTCAAATAAATGCATTCATTGAGAGTTGTGAACATTTTAATTAGTTTTCATTTATTTAACAAAATAAATTCTATCTTGCCATTAAATACCCCCGTCTTGTCTTTTCATTTTTTTTGTCATTTATATACTATATGAATACAAAACTATGATTTTCTACAAAATAATAGTGATAAAAACACTATGGCCGCCATCATATCATCATATTATAATATTAGAAGTGATTTTTAACGAATAAAAAGAATTATTCATTTCAAAATTTACGAAAAAAATTTAATTAAAAAAAATTCAATAATTACAAAAATTAAAAACGAAACACCCGAGACATTCTAATTCATAAATTGATGAATTCAATCAACAATAAAAATTGAAATATTTTGTTAACATTAAATTTTTAAAAATTGTTAAAATTTACTGCCTAAACAAATTCTCGAACACATAAACTTCCGTTCTTAATACCAAGGCAAACATAACTCAAATGATATGGGTAAATATTAAAAAGTAGGGAATTTGTGGTTACGTTCTCCAATCTATTCGTACTTAAAAAAACTCAAATTTTTATAATGATTTAAGAATTATAATAATGATTAAATGCTTTGATCCTACAACTTTTTAGATATATTTATTAAAAAAAAAAACTTTAAAAGAGCAAGAAATTATTTTTGAATTAGATAATCGTCATAAATCAAATTTATAATCTCTTAAATATTGAACTCCCTTTAATTACTACACTAATAGATGTTATTTTTTTATCATATTCATAGTAATTAAGCGAATCCTAATATCAATAATTGAACTATGCTCTAATATCTGTATACACTAGTTCTCAAAAAAAAAAAAAAATCATACACTATATTAAAAATAGACGTATATACTTGCACTATTGTAAATCAAATCTGATTTGAAAAAACCAATGTAAATCAAATTAAAATTTTAAATAGTAATTCATGATGGTCATCTTTCTAGGAATTAATTTCCTACGATTTTTTTTAATATTTAAATGTCGTAGAGGTCAGATGATATATCACGTGATATTAGTCGAGATGTGTGCAAATTGATACAAACAATAATGGATATTAAAAAAAAAACTAATGTTGCATTAGAGCCTACTAAAGAGAAACTTATAAATATAAACAAACTTTAAAGTCAAAGATGAAATTTAATTTTCAACATTAATCTTGATGCAACCAAGAAAAAAGTTGATTAAAAAACCTATAGGTCGAGTTTTACATCAAATAAATCATATGCCAATTGAATTATTTAAGTGAATTGAAGCTAGTACAATTTATGTCAATAATACAAAGATATTTACAGATATTTTACATGAAAGTTTTTTAATGGGTTTTTCAATACAAAGGGTAGAATATTAATTTATTTTTCCTATAATTTAGAGTAAATATAATAATTAGAATTTCGATAAGAATAAAAATGAGTTGGTTAACAGGTATGTGTGTCCATAGTGGGAAAGTTGGAGTTGGAGTTGTCATGTCAACGCGGTTACTGCAAATAATGGAGGGAGGGAAACACAAATCTCTCGTACAAATTTTGTGTGTTTATATGATAGCATTAATTGGTTTGCTTTTAAATTCAATGGCAATTTTAGTACCAATCCCACTTGGAATTGGAGTTTTGTTGTTTGCTTCATTACTAGAGATGAATATAGGGCATGTTTGGCTAGGATGGGAAAGGAAAGGAAAGGAAGGGAAAGAAAAGGAAAGGAAAGGAAGGGAAAGGAAGGGAAGTGAGATTAAATTAGCGTTTGGTGGAAAAGAAATGGAAGGGAAGTATTAATAAATTGATGTTTGGTGAGATAGGAAGGGAAAAGAAGTAATAATAAATTGTTGTTTTGTGGGAAGGGAAGAGAAGTGAAAGTATCTAATTTTTATTAAAAATATTTGAATATAAAATCCTAATTAAATACCATTTTTACATAATAAATAACTCAAATAATTAAACTTGAAATTTAAAATAATGGTAATCAAAATAATTTGATCAAAATAAATTTTATATAAATGAAAAAATATATATGTTTAAGACCTCAAAGGAAAATGAATAAAGATAAAAAATAATAATAAATTTAAATAGTTTTTTTTATAAATAAATTAGTTTAATTATTTAGTAATGATATTTATTTGTTAAAAATAAAATAAAAACTTAATTAGTTTTTTTTTTAGAAGAACTTAATTAGTTTAAATATTTAGTAATTAAAGTTACAAATTTCATTATTAATTTATTTTTATTTATTTGTATTATGTTAGAAGTACTTAAATATTATCCTAGAAATACAATTAATATTTAAATTGAAGTCACAGAATATCAAAAATTATTTTATAAAATGATTTGGAGATATTTTTTTTTTATAAAGGTATGATAAACAAATAATTATATTGAAATAATCCACGTGGCTTAAAAATGAAAAAAACAATATTACAAAAATCTTCTAGAATTTAAATTCTCATTGCCCTTCCGGAAAACTTCCGTGGTTATATTCGAATTTCAAACAAAAAATTTAAGGGTTGAGAGTATTGAAATCTTTCCCTGTAACCCTTATGCCAGAATCCCAAAGACCAATTTCTAGCTATCGCCGGAAAATTTTATTGAAGTGAAGCCGGCAGATTCTTTCTTTCGATTCATATGTATCGAAATAGTGTAGAAGGAAAATTGATTATGAGATTGAGGAAAATAGTGTAGAAGGCAAAAATATAAAAAAAAAAAAAAATCCATAGAGAATCGCATAAAATGAGGCAAACAATTGAGAGAGCAGAACAACGTTTCAAATCGCGCGCAAGAGAGCGTTTCAATCGGGTATTTTTTTCGCGTTCTCCTCTATCAACATGAGTGTTATTTTGCCAGAAAATTGATTATTGAAAAAATATAATTTAATTATTCAATCGCGGTGAAATGGATGGGATACTCGCTGTGTTATTTAGGAAATTGAAACGTACGCGCCCGGTTAAAACAACCTGCCCGCGATATTATTTGTTGGTGGGCCAAACACAGTGAAGTGCCCACTTCCCTTCCTAACCTGTCCTGTAACGGTGGGCCAAACGTGCCCATAGAGTGCAGAAAACAAGGTGGGTTATATATACTATTATATAAAAAGTATATATGATAGGGATTCAATCAAAGAAAAACACACCATTACTAAAGTAAGTTATCTCAAAAATACATAAAGTTATCTAATTTTTGTAGTATAACTAATTTGAACGTGGAATTGAATGGGATGATGGTCTATGGTTTCATTATTTGGTAGTAATCGAATTTAACTCCATAGTTACAGGTTTGATCCTAAAAATTAGTATTTAACTCTAATTTGTGAATTTAGCTTCAATCCAATCAATAAATGCCAATTAACAATGATTATGTGACTTTTAAATCTATTTAAGATTACACTTTGAAAAGTTGGATTCAGAAATCAAATCTGGAGTGTGTGTATATATATATATATCATATCATACTACCTTAAAGTGTGGCTTAAGAGTAAAATCACGGACCGCACGTGTCGCACCGCCTCAATGATATTCCCAGTGCCAGCCTCTCCCTTCGTCCGGATCATGGCCGCGCCCTCGCAAATGCGGCGCACCGCCTCGCCGAGGTTGCAGCAGCCGCAAACGAAGGGAATGCAAAAGTTGTGCTTGTTGATGTGGTTATCTTCGTTGACGAGAGTGAGAACTTCGCTCTCGTCAACGTAATCGATATCGATAGCTTTGAGAATCTGAGCATCAACGAAATGGCCGATTCGGGCTTTGGCCATGACGGGAATGGTAACGACCTGTTTGATTTCCTTGATGAGTTGGGGGTCAGTCATTCAGGCGACGGGGAAGGCCATGCCAGCGTAGGCTCCAACCTCTTCGACAATGCAAGCCTGGTCGGCGTTGATGACGTCTATGATGACGTCATCGCAGAGTATTTGGGCCAGTCTGACTTTGACGAAGAACAAGGATTGCTTCGTCTCTGTTAAATTAGAATGAGCCTGAACTTCAACTTAGTTAAGATAACAATAATTTAAATTAGAATATGAGTAGTAGATCCCTTAGAGTAAGAGATTGAAATTTAAATTTTGAAGAATTTTTTTTTAATTTATTTTATTCGAGATATCTACTAAGAATTTAGTGTATGAAACTTTTCTTTTAGAAAAAATTAGAATATGAAACTAGACTTAAGTTTGGACTTTTACGTCCATAGGATTGGGTAGTTAATAAAAAGAAATCACTTAGATAGAAAAGTTTTTAAATTTCTTTTTCTTTTCCTACTTATTTTGGAATCTAATTTCAATCTGGTTCTATGGTTTTAATATAAACATTTTACTTTTGACATTTTAAAAAATGCTCACGTTTAGTCCACATATTAAATTTATGTTAAAAATAAAATAAACAACTTATCAATATATTTATATTTAACAATTTTATTATTTCAAAGATTAAAATAAACAACTCCCTAATGTTCTATCTCATATATTTTTATCATTCTTTATCCCATTACATATATTGAGTTAAATGTACCTCCTTAAACATTCTCTTGCAACTTGCAAACTTTTAATTACCTCAAATATTTTTATTTTAATTCACACATATTTGTTTTCTATATTAAAATATTAATGTAAAATCATTGTTTAAATGTCTTCCTTTCAAAATGTTTATTTGTTACTCTAATTTTTTTTTTAATTTTGATTGTCCTTTTGTTTACAAATATCTTATAACTTCTTTTTTTTTTTACTTTCAATTTTTAACTTTTTATATTTTATATTTTTCTTTTAAAAAATATTTTCTTCAATTTTCCCTCATTTCCAAAATTTTATGGTCAATTAATTTTTCTTAAAGATGAAATATACCAATCAAAAATTACTTTTCTTTAGGTTAGTTTTATGATTTTCTTCTTATAGTTTCAATTATCTTTTATTTCAACTTACAAATATTATTGTCTACATTAAAATATATTTGTAAATTCATTCTTTGAACGGAGACTACACTCTTTCTTTCATTTCCAAATGTTTTCTTTTCAAAATTTGATCTTTAAAAAAAAAAAATATTAATATTTTCTAAATACTTTCTGTTCGCACGAGATTTCCGGAGAAATTTAGTTTCGAGATTTCCGGAGAAATTTAGTTTCGTGGATTCGTTCTCTCTGAATGGAAGAACAATATTTTCGTATTTAACTGCTCGTTTATGAAAATATTTGTCTTTCGAAGTAATTTTTGTCTTCGAACGAACCATGGAGAGACCTTAATAAATGTGAATTCCCTCTCAAGTTCCAAAATTTTCCACCCTTTGAAATGAAAAGAACTCCTCTATTTATAGCGTTCTCATGCATCATGGGCTTGGGCCATTATGGGCCAGGCCCATGGGCTTGGCCTTTTGGACTTGAATTTCATGGTTCGGTTTACTTGGTCTGATTTTATTTTGGCCCAAATTCAAGATAAACCTTTTTTTTATTTAAATTAATTTTTAGAAATATTGTCCCAAAATTTAATTTAATTTCGCCATTAAATTTAAGATAATTATGTGATAGGTGCCAAAATTTCTCAGTCAGCACTTTCACTTTTTATTTTCTTAAATATTTTTAGAAAGATTTTGATAAAATTCCCTAATTTTTCAAGTTTCTTTTCAAAATTTGTATTTCATTAGACTTTCCCTCCTAAAAGTTCTTTAACTAATTTGTATCGCTATTTTCATTTTGAAATTTATATTAACATTTTCAATAGAGCAATAGCTCAAGCGGCATCGATGTATACCTAATGACCTTGAGATCTTAGGTTTGAGTCTCTCCACCCCCAATTGATCCCCCCCAATTGATGTAATCTCAGAAAAAAAAAAAAAAAAAAAAAGTTTCACAAGCTTCTTTTTTTTTTTTTAAATAAAATCTCTAGAAAACATTATCCTTTATACTATTCGATTTTTAGTTTTTTCCTAAAATCTTACTAAAGAAGAATATAAACATTAACCCTTAAAAGTTATTTCTACAAATGTTTTCCTTTTGTTTTTTTTTTTTTTTTTTTGTAGTGTTTTGCCAACTTTAAACCAAAAAACATTTTCCAACTAAAAATTTGAACTTTTTACTTTTTAGATGATTTTTAAACTTTTTTTAAAAAAAATATTTTCCTCTTAATTTTTCTTAAATTTCTATTTTTTATTTTCGGCCAGCTTTTCCAAATCATTTGTATATACATGACTATTTGAACCCCTTAAAAATTGAATCGAAGAATCAAACCGAATTTGGTGATTCGATTCAATTTTTAAAAATTAATTTTGTTCATCGTTTTATAAATTTAGGTAATTGAACTTTTTCAGATTCATTTTTTAGTTTAGCATCTTAAAAATCAAATGGAATTCACATATATATATATATATATATAAATTTAATTTAATTTTTTAAATTATATTTGTTGAAAGTATTTCAGACCTACCTATCAACCCATTTAAACTCATTAAGCCCATATTCATACCACAACGCCTAAATTAAGCCCATGTGTAATTAGTTAATGTGAATTTTTTAAATTACATAAATAAAAAACTTAGGCACTATTCGATAACAGTTTTATTTTTTATTTTCGATTTTTGTTTTAAAATATTTAAAAATAAGTTTATTTGATAACTAATTTTGTTTTCTTTTTTAAAATTTAAAAATATTAAAATAAAATACTAAAAACTAAAAAAAAAAAATTGCAGACTAAAATTTCAAAAACCAAAAACTAAAAACAAAATGCTTATCCAAAAGGAATCTGAGAAAATCACTAATCTCTACTTTAATTTTATGACTTTATTTTCATCCTGTAAAACGAAATTTAAGAAAAGATGACAAAACAAAGAAAAAAATAGTTCAACAAAATTTGCAGTCTAATCTCACGTTTCAATCCAAATATTTAGCTTCCTAAGAAAATTGAAGTCACTTGTCATACTCTAATCCAAAATTAGTCTTTATCTCAAAATAGTTGAAGTTAAGTCTCCTACTTTAATCCAAAATTTTTCCGATAAAAAATTTGTCCGAACACATACTTTAGTCCAAATAATTCTTTTCCCAAGAAAATTGGAATCACTTATCATATTCTAACCCAAATTACTCTTATCTTAAAGTAGTTGAAGTTTCCCATACTTTAATCCAAAATTTTCTCCCATAAAAAGCTTGAAAGTCCAAACTCATACTTTAATCCAACATTCTTACATTTCTTGAAAGTTGAAGTTAAGTCACATACTTTAGTTTAAACTATCAATCATTAACATAGTTGAAGTTCAATCTCATACTCAAAATTCTCAATAAATATCTTCAATAAAACGAATAGGAATTCTTTCATCAATTTTTTTTTTTGAACATTTTCTTTTCCAATTATATTTTTAACTTATTTTAAGTGAAAATAGAAATTTTATAATGCAAAATTAGAAAAGGAAAAAGAAGTATGGTAGTTGAATTGAAAGTGTTTAAAAAACAAAATAGAAAACTACTTTAGAAATAAATAATTTTATTTAGTGGTATATTTGACATAATTTAAGAAAAATTAATTGATCAATAATTAATTTTTTTTTAAAATCACCTAAAATATACCATTAAACAAATCACTTATCTCCACTTTAATTTTATGATTTTATCTTCGCACTTTAAAAAATAAATATCTAAGAAATAAAATAAGTTCAAAATAAAAATAAAATAAAATTAATTAGAAAAGGAAAATAAAACAAGAGATATAATTAAAAAAAAATTATGTCACATAGTTGAAGTTCAATCTCATACTCAAAATTCTTAGTAAATATCTCCAATAAAACGAATAGGAATTCTTTCATCAATTTTTTTTTTTTAACATTTTCCTTTTCAATTATATTTTAAACTTATTTTAAGTGAAAATAGAAATTTTATAATGCAAAAATAGAAAAGGAAAAAAAAGTATGGTAGTTAAAGCGAAAGTGTTAAAAGAAAATTAGAAAACTACTTGAGAAATAAATAAATTTTTTTAGTGGTATATTTGACATAATTTAAGAAAAATTAATTGATCAATAATTACTTTTTTTTAAATCACCTAATCACCATTAAGCAAATCACTTATCTCCACTTTAATTTTATGATTTTATCTTTGCACTTTAAAAAAAATTACAGTATCTAAGAAATAAAATAAGTTCAAAATAAAAAAATTTAAAATTAATTAGAAAAGGAAAATAAAACAAGAGACATAATTAAAAAAAAATTAAGTATTTTAATATAAAACTCTTTTATCGTAGGGAGGTAGAGAAAGTCTCATCTCCAACATTTTCATAATCAAAGTCTAATACTTTAGTCTACACTACCCTATACTTAATATAGTTGAAGTCTGCTATCATTATAAAAAATCTTCAAAACATCACCAATCACCAATAAAACGATATAGAATTCCTTCAACAAAATTTGCAGTCCAATCTCAAACTTCAATCAAAATATTTCGTCTCCTAAAAAAATTGAAGTCACTTGTCATACTCTAATCCAAAATTACTCTCATCTCAAAATAGTTGAAGTTAAATCCCCTGCTCTAATCCAAACTTTTCTTCGGAAAAAACTTTGTCCGAACACATACTTTAATCCAAATAATTCTTCTCCCAAGAAAATTGGAGTCACTTATCATACTCTAACCCAAAATTACTCTTATCTTAAGGCAATTGAAGTTTCCCATACTTTAATCCAAACTTTTCTCCCATAAAAAACTTGGAAGTCCAAACTAATACTTTAATTCATAACTCCATTATCATATGAAAGTGGTAGTCGAAGTCTCATACTTTAATCCAACATTTTTACATTCCCCGAAAGTTGAAGTCTAGTCTCATACTTCGGTCTAAACTATTATAGTCTTTAACATAATTGAAGTTCAGCCTCATAGTCAAAATTCTCACTAAATATCTCCAATAAAACGAATAAGAATTCTCTCAACAATTTTTTTTAAATGCAAAAATAGAAAAGGAAAAAAAATTATGATAGTTAAAGTGAAAGTATTAAAAGAATATTAGAAAATGGGTAAGAAATAAGTGAATTTTTTTCGTGGTATATTTGACTTAATTTTAAAAAAATTAATTGATCAGTAATTATTTTTTTTAAATCACCTCAAATACACCACTAAGCAAATCACTTTATCTCTACTTTAATTTTACTTTAATTTTATGATTTTATTTTCACACTTTAAAATGAAATACAATAAAATATGATAAAAAGAGAGAAAAAATAGTGGAAATCTAAAAACACTAGATAAAAGAGTTTGAAATAATATTAAAAAAAAGTTGTTTAGAAAAAAAAATGAAACTTTTTAATAATAAGTAATAACAGTATCTAAGAAATAAAATAAGTTCAAAAAAAATTAAATTAATTAAAAAAGGAAAATAAAAAAGAGATATAATTTTTAAAACATTAACTATTTTTTAATATAAAACTCTTTTATCCTAGGGAGATAGAAAGTCTCATATCCAACATTTTCATAATCTCTTATAATTGAACTAAAGTTTCATACATCTACACTATCCTAGACTTAGCATAGTTGAAGTTTGTTATCATTATCTAAAGTCAGTCGTAACATCACCAATCGCCAATAAAATGAAAAAGAATCCCTTCAACAAAATTTGCAGTCTAATCTCATACTTCAATCCAAATATTTTGTTTCCTAAGAAAATTGAAGTCACTTAATAGTTGAAGTTAAGTCCCTTACTCTAATCCAAACTTTTCTCTGGTGAAAAAATTGTCTGAACACATACTTTAATCCAAATAGTTCTTTTCCCAAGAAAATTGGAGTCACTTATTATACTCTAATCCAAAATTACTCTTATCTTAAAACAATCGAAGTTTCTCATACTTTAATCCAAACTTTTCTCCCATAACAAACTTGGAAGTCCAAACTAATACTTTGATCCAATACTCCATTATTATATGAAAGTGGTAGTCGAAGTCTCATACTTTAATCCAACATTCTTACATTCTCTTAAAGCTGCAGTCAAATCTCATAGTTTAGTCTAAACTACTATAGTCTTTAACATAGTTGAAATTCGGCCTCATACTCGAAATTCTCAATAAATGTCTCCAATAAAACAATAGGAATTCTTTCACCAAATGAAACATTTTCTTTTCCAATTATATTTTAAACATATTTTAAGGGAAAATAGAAATTTTATAAAGCAAAAATAGAAAAGGAAATTTTTTTTATGATAGTTGAAGTTAAAGTGTTAAAAGAAAATTAGAAAAATACCTAATAAATAAGTGATTTTTAGTGGTATATTTGACTTAATTTAAGAAAAATTAATTGATCAGTAATTATTTTTTTTAAATCACCTCAAATACACCACTAAGCAAATCATTTATCTCTACTTTAATTTTATAATTTTATTTTCACACTTTAAAATGAAATACAATAAAATATGATAAAAAGAGAGAAAAAATAGTAGAAATTTAAAGAAGCTACACAAAAGAGTTTGAAATAATATTAAAAAAAAAAGTGGTTCAGAAAAAAAATGAAAACTTTTTAATAATAAGTAAAAACAGTATCTAAGAAATAAAATAAGTTCAAAATAAAAAATAAAAATAAAATGAATTAAAAAAGGAAAATAAAAAAAGAAATATAATTAAAAAAAATTAACTACTTTTTAATACAAAACTCTTTTATCCTAAGGAGGTAGAAAGTCTCATCTCCAACATTTTCATCATCTCTTATAATTGAACTAAAGTTTCATACATCTGTTATCAATATCTAAAGTCTTCGTAACATCACCAATCACCAATAAATGAATAAGAATCCCTTCAACAAAATTTGTAGTCTAATCTCATACTTCAATCCAAATATTTTGTTTCCTAATAAAATTGAAGCCACTTGTCATACTTTAATCCAAAATTACTCTTATCTCAAAATAGTTGAAATTAAGTCCCTTACTTTAATCCAAACTTTTCTTTGGTAAAAAATTTGTCCGAACATATACATTAATCCAAATAATTCTTTTCCCAAGAAAATTGGAGTCACTTATTACTCTAATCCAAAATTACTCTTATCTTAAAACAATTGAAGTTTCTCATACTTTAATCCAAACTTTTCTCCCATAACAAACTTGGAAGTCCAAATTAATACTTTGATCCAAAACTTCATTATTATATGAAAGTGGTAGTCGAAGTCTCATACTTTAATCCAACATTCTTACATTCTCTTAAAGCTGAAGTCAAGTCTCATACTTTAGTCTAAACCACCATAGTTGAAATTCGGCCTCATATTCAAATTTCTCAGTAAATGTCTCCAATAAAACAAATAGGAATTATTTTTTAAGGGAAAATAAAAATTTTATAAAGCAAAAATAGAAAAGGAAAAAAAAATTATGACAGTTAAAATGAAAGTGTTAAAAGAAAATTAGAAAACTACCTAAAAAATAAGTAATTTTTTTAGAGGTATATTTGACTTAATTTAAAAAAAATTAATTGATCAGTAATTATTATTTTTTAAATCACCTCAAATACACCACTAAGCAAATCACACATCTCTACTTTAATTTTATGATTTTATTCACACTTTAAAATGAAATACAATAAAATATGATAAAAAGAGAAAAAGTAGTAGAAATTTAAAGAAACTAGATAAAAGAGTTTAAAATAATATTAAAAAAAGTTGTTTAAAAAAATGAAAACTTTTTAATAATAAGTTCAAAATAAAAAAAAATTAAAATTAATTAGAAAAGGAAACTAAAACGAGAGATATAATGAAAAAAAAATTTAACTACTTTTTAATATAAAACTATTTTATCCTAGGAAGGTAGAAAGTTTCATCTCCAACATTTTCATAATCTCTTAAAATTGAAGTAAAGTGTCATACTTAAATCTACATTACCCTGGGCATTAATTGAAATCTGCTATCATTGTAATTCTTCGTAATATCACCAATCAATAATAAAACAAATAAGAATTCTTTCAACAAAATTTGCAGTCTAATCTCATACTTCAATCCAAATATTTGGCTTTTTAAGAAAATTGAAGTCACTTGTCATACTCTAATCCAAAATTACTCTTATCTCAAAATAGTTGAAGTTACCCCTACTCTAATCCAAACTTTTCTCTGGTAAAACGTTTGTCTAAATACATACTTTAGTCCAAATAATTATTTTCCCAAGAAAATTGGAGTATGTACCATTCTCTAATCCAAAATTACTCTTATCTTACAACTATTGAAGTTTCCATACTTTAATCCAAACTTTTCTCTCATAACAAACTTGAAAGTTCAAACTCATACTTTAATCCAAAACTCCATTATCATATGAAAGTGGTAG
Organism: Sicyos edulis; assembly: GCA_036507275.1. Lineage (NCBI taxonomy): Eukaryota > Viridiplantae > Streptophyta > Magnoliopsida > Cucurbitales > Cucurbitaceae > Sicyos > Sicyos edulis. The sequence continues at coordinate 45,933,292 of CM071850.1, forward strand.
TCGAAGTCTCATACTTTAATCCAATATTCTTACATTCCCCAAAAGCTGAAGTCAAGTCACATACTTTAGTCCAAACTTTTCTCCCATAACAAACTTGAAAGTTCAAACTCATACTTTAATCCAAAACTCCATTATCATATGAGTCGAAGTCACATACTTTAGTCCAAACTTTTCTCCCATAACAAACTTGAAAGTTCAAACTCATACTTTAATCCAAAACTCCATTATCATATGAAAGTGGTAGTCGAAGTCTCAAACTTTAATTCAATATTCTTACTTTCCTCGAAAACTGAAGTCAAGTCACATACTTTAGTCTAGACTATCATAGTCTTTAACATAGTTGAAGTTTAATCTCATACTCAAAATTCTCGATAAATATCTCCCCTAATAAAACAAATAGGAATTCTTTCATCAATTACTTTTTTAAACATTTTCTTTTCCAATTCTATTTTTAAATTATTTTAAGTGAAAATAGAAATTTTATAAGGCAAAAATAGAAAAGGAAAAAAATTATGATAATTAAAGTGAAAGTGTAAAAAAAAAAAAAATAGAAAACTATCTAAGAAATAAGTGATTTTTTTAGTGTATATTTGACGTAATTTAAGAAAAATTAATTGATCAGTAATTAATTTTTTTTAAAAATCACCTCAAATATACCATTAAGCAAATCACTCATCTCTACTTTAATTTTATGATTTTATTTTCACACTTTAAAATTAAATACAAGAAAAGATGATAAAAAGAGAGAAAAATAGAAGGAAGTTAAAGAAACTAGATAAAAGAGTTTGAAAGAATAAAAATAAAGAGTTGTTCAGAAAACAAATATGGAATCTTTTTTAATAATAAGTAATAACAGTATCTAAGAGATAAAATAAGTTCAAAATTAAAAATTAATCAGAAAATGAAAATAAAACTAGAGAAATAATTTTTTAAAAATAATTAACTACTTTTTAATATAAAAATCTTTTATCCTAAAGAGGTAGAAAGTCTCATCTCCAACATTTTCATAATGTCTTAAAATAGAAATAAAGTCTCATACTTTTTACACTACCCTAGACTAAGCATAGTTGAAGTCTGCTATCATTATCTAAATTCTTTGTAATATCACCAATAAAACACGAATAAGAATTCTTCATCAAAATTTGAAGTCCAATCTCATACTTTGAGGAGTCACTCCTCATACACTAATCCAAATTACTCTTATTGAAATGTAGTCTCATATTTTAATCCAAAATTATTTTCAAATTTGTATCCAATAAAATAATTGAAGTCCAAACTCATACTTTAATCCAAAATTGTTTTAGGACTTTTCTCTAGTAAACAACTTGGAAGTCCAAACTATGAAGGCACCAAGTCTCATACTTAAATCCAACCACTTTCATATCTTTGAAAGTTAAAGTCAAATCTCATACTTAAATCCAACATTTTCATATTTTTGAAAGTTGAAGTCAAGTCTCATACTTTTTTCTAAACTATCATAGTTTTGACATAGTTGAAGTCTGAGCTCATACTATAAATTCTCTAATAAAACAAATAAGAATTCCATCAAAACTTGAAGTCTAATATCATACTTTAATGGAGTCACTCTCATGCTCTATCCAAATTACTCTTATCGTAACAAAGTTAAATTTAAGTCCCATATTTCAATCCAAAATTCTTTTTAAACTTTTTCCCGATAAAATACTTGAAGTCCAAACCCATATTTTAATCCAACTTTCTCATGTCTCCCAAAAGTTGAAGTCGAGTCTTATACTTTACTCAAAACTATCATAGTCTTAATAAGTTGAAGGTTGGTCCTATACTCTAAATTTTCACTAAATATCTCCGAGTATAATGAATAAGATTTTTTTCATCAAAATTTGAAGTCCAGTCTCATACTTCAATAAAGCTAAACTTTAGTCCATAGTTTAATCCAAAATCAAAGAAATGGTAACTCTTTAGATAAAAACTCAAGTCCAATTTCATACTTTAATCCAAAACTCTCTTATCATATGAAAGTGAAAGTCTAAGTCTCGTACGTTGATTCAACATTCTCATATTCCTTTGAAAGATGAAGTCAAGTCCTATATTTTAGTTTGACCCACCCTAGTCATAACATAGTTGAAGTTTGTTCTCATACTATAAATTCTCTCTAAGCATCTCCAAATTTTGTTGAATTCAAGTCTCATACTCTAATCCAAAATTTTCTTATCCTAAGAAAATTGGAGTTCATTCTCGCACACTAATCCAAATTACTCTTATTCTATCATAGTTGATAGAAAATCTTCATTATCTTATGAAAGAGGAAGTCTACCTCTCATACTTTATTCCAACATTCTCATATGCTTCAAAAGTTGTAGTCAAGTCTCCTACTTTAGTCTAAAGTACCCTCCTAGTCTTAACATAGTTGAAGTCAGCTCCCAAACTTTAAACTCTCAATCAATAGCAAATATCTCCAATAAAAATAATAATAATTCTTTCATTAAAATTTGATGTCCAATCTCATATACTTTAATGGAGTCACTTCTCACTCTTTGATCCAAATAGATTTCATCTTAACAAAGTTAAACTCAAGCCGAATACTTTAATCCTAAATTCTTTTTAAACTTCCCTCCAATAAATGACTTTCCAAACTCATACTTTAATCCAAAACTCTCTTATCTAGGAATGTGGAATTCTACGTCTCTAACTTTAATCCAACATTCTCATATTTCTCGAAAGTTGAAGTCAAGTCTCATACTTTAGTCTAAACTACTTTAGTCTTAACGTAGTTGAAGTGTGCTCCCATACTCTCAATTCTTCGTAAACATCTCCAATATAAGGAATAAGAATTTCTTCATCAAAATTTGAAGTTCAATCCCATACTTTATGGAGTCACTTCTCATACTCTAATCCAAATTACTCTTATCTTAACAAAGTTGAAGTTCAACATTTTAAACTTTTCTCCAATAAAAAAACTTGATGTCCAAACTCATACTTTAATCTAAAACTCCTTTATCCTTTGAAAGTAGAAGTCTTCTCATAGTTTAATCCAACATTCTCGTATACCTCGATAACGAAAGTCAAGTCTCATACTTTAGTCTAAACTATCCTAGTCTTACATAGTTCGAAGTCCGATCTCAAACTCTAAATTCTCAATAAATTTCTAAAATACAAATAATAAGAATTCTTTGATCAAAATTTAAAGTCCAGTCTAATACTTTGATTCCAAAATTTTCTTATCCTAAGAAAATTTGAGTCAACTCTCATAATTTATTCCAAATCAATCTCTCATAATTTATTCCAAATCAATCTTTTATCCTAACAAAGTTTAATGATAACTTTTTGATGAAAAAAAAAACTTGGAAGTCCAATCTCATAATTCAATTTGAAACTCTCTTATCTTATGAAAGTGCTAATTTTCATATTCTTCCAAAGTTGAAGTCGAGTCTTATATACTTTAGTCTAAACAACCCTAGTCTTAACATAGCTGAAGTCTAGTCTCATACTCTTAACAAAACTGAATTCAAGTCTTATAATTTAATCCAAAATTCTTTTTGAACTTATGTCCAAAAACTTGAGACCAAACTTATACTTTAATCCAAAACTCCCTTATCTTAGGAAAGTGGGAGTCTAAACATACTATAATCCAATATTTTCATATTTCTACTTTAGCCTTAACCACCCTAGTCTTAACATAGTTGAAGTCTTTGATAAAATAAACTTGAAGTCCAATCTCATACTTCAATTCAAAACTCTTTTTTCCTAAGAAAATTGGAGGCAATTATCCCACTATAATCCAAAAGCCCTTTTGGCAACCCTCTGGCTAGATTATTCTCTAGATCATATTCCAAATAATTTACCCAGGAGGTTGTATTCTTTATACAAGAGCAGCTAAAGATCTAAATAATATCCTAGGACTTCGCTAAGACCTTCAACGTCATCTAGTCTTAATTTAGAATTGTAGTTATAGAGTGGAGGAGTTCTACCTACTCCCTTACATGGAAGGCTAGTTTACTGTGATTTGCTAGTTCTTTAGCCCTCCTTAGGTATGATTTTTCCAATACTCTCTTTGTAATAGTTTATTTGATTTCATTCATTTCACCTTTAATTGTTTTCTCGTACCATTGATCTCCATTTATCGTTCGTCCAATCAACGTCCAACAATAGTCCTTTGTCTTTTCACATCACCGTTCATCTTGTTTTAAATCTTTGATTAACAACCCCCAAACCTAAATAGTATAAAGTTTGGGTTGCCAATGTTGGAGAATTAACCAACTCAAAATGTTGAGTTGGTCCAAACTCTCAAGTTCAAAATAAATACAACCAGGGTAAACAATTATAAATTTGAAAAGACTTGTCAACCTTATAGAAATTTTCATAATAATTATGGTATAGGAACTAACCTTTTTATTGAAAAGGGTTATAGTTGGTACCTTCTGTCCATTGCAGGTGTATAATTCTTGCTAACTCCAACTAAGAAACACATTTTCTAGCCTACAATGGCAAAAATATAATGTAATAAGTGAGAAACCAAGATGATAGTTGATGTGGTGTAGGACGAAATGGCTTTTTAACCAAAATAAAATGTAATCCAACACTACCAATTGAAATGAGTTAATATTTACGAATGACAAGACAAGTTTTGGTATTACCTTAATTGCTTGCAATGCGGTAACAACATTAAACAACTTGCTGTATTGATCCCTTGCCTCAGGATATTGCACCATTCTCACCATTCTTCTGTTTGCTTTCTGCCCTGTTTTTAAAAGCCATTCTCTGTCACCAATGTATTTTTCTTCTTGTGTTTCTGGTTTAAACCCTCCTTTGCAGACCACTTCCTTTCCTTCTCTCCCACGCAAATCTAAACATAAAAGATAAATGTTATTAACAAAAGCTTGACTTTGGAAATGTTAATGTCAAACACACAGAAAACTAGAATTAAGACCTTATGGGTTGGGAAAGGTTAGACTTGAGTCCTAGCCTTTACTTTAAACAACTGGATATGGATGGATTTGAAACTTAACTCACACAATCAGCCCGTTTTTTTTATCAACACATACAATCAACTACTACCTTATAGACATCTCATAGAGAATGGATGATTAAATATGCATAGTGTGAATTTGTAAATATGTAATGTCTTGTGTTTTCAGGGAGTTTGATAACAGCATGGATTCGATAACAACCCAAGGAGGTCTCATACTTGCAGGTGAGGAATTTCCCTTCATTTTTTTATAATGTATACTAGCTGGTGAGGAGAGTAGAAGGTTACTAGGACGGAATGGGAGGTGGTTTAGGTATCAACGGAGAGACTTGCTCCATGTGGGCTTTGTTTGAGATATTCAATATTTTCTTTCTTTATGTTTGTTTGTCGACAATATATATTGTTGCAGGCACTCACGGGCGAACAACCACACAGTCACACCTCATTGGTTATAAACTATTTTGTTTGTAAACAATGTATAGACTTAGTACTTGGAGTAGTTTTAGTTAAGAAGTACGGAGTTTTGTGTTGGGGACTTGTATATATTTTACCCTGTTTGTTTGGATGATGTACGGGAGAATAGATTGTTGACTGGTACATAATATTTTTGGAACTACCGAGTATAGAAATATGATAATGGTATTGCTTAGCAGGTTGAGGTTTGTATGATTTATTTGCTATTGGTTTTATTGAAACTTTGAGCAGGTGGGGACTCACTTAAGGTGATGCAGAAGTCAGAGGTGAATAAGAAATAACCCTCCACGAGACAACCAAGAGAAACAATTCTACTTCTAGCATACCTGAATTTTAACAATCCTCTGTTGGATAGTAAGAAAATCTTTCTGTCCTTCCAATTAATCTCGAAATTCGTTTTCAATGCGAATGGCAGCAGAATGCTCATCATAATGTGGATTATGTCTTAGAATTGAACCCTCATAACCTCATGAATATGAGAAGCAACAACCACCCTAGCGAGAGAATATTTCGAATTCCCTGCACGTTTAAAATAGAGACCATCACATGAAGTACACTTCCACCAGTCGAGAAGGAAAAAAACAGACGCATATACTGTTACATGGGCATATTAAAAAGTTAAAAAAAATATAAAATTACTCTAGCGGTTTAAGTCTAAGAAATATTCGGCTAGCATGCAGTGAAAAACAAACAGGTATATATACATACATATCTTATTGCAAACAACAATTCACAATCACAACCGAAGAAGAGTAGACTGAACAGAACAAGTCTTACATGACAACTAGCTCTCCTACAACAGGAATTTGTAGATAAAACTTTAAGGTATTGAATCTTATTCCTAACTCCAAAGTAACCATCATGGATTCAACTTAACTTTAATCCATTTTATCATTAACAGTGAATTGCACTAATCACTAGGTCAATCCATATTAGTTACTAACCTTGATTGTAAAAGAACACTTACAGATCCCAACTTCATGGCTATAGGCTTACTAAGTAAGTGAAATGTGAGCGAAGGAGAGTATTTAAAGAATGTTAACTAATGAGTAGGCTTTTCATCATCTTACATTGGTGTGGTTTGAAAAAGACGGGAAGCTCTCTAATAGATTGAAGTTCGTAATCATTGTTGATAAAAATGCAATTCATGTTTAATTACTTTTAGCTCGTCATTAGCCAAGAGGCTTAAACAGAGTAGATCATAATTCATACCTTATCGTTGGCAGGTGTTTGTGCAGAATAAAACTTGTACAATTTCATCTTCTCAAATGCTTCTTTAGTTTCTTTGCTAATTTCCTCGATGCCTTTCTTTTGTGCTTCACTAGCCTGAGAAATGGTTGAATAAAATTGGTACATAATTGTTACTTATTACAAACATAATCATAACAATGACTAACGATATTTACCTCTCTATTATCTTTTTTGGCCTCTCTAACTTTTTCCTTAAAGAAATCTTAAGAAGTCAACAACACATCCTTTTGACTTGCCGGCAATTCCTCCTCTATCAATTTATCTATGAATCCTGAAAGATGCAAAAGAGAGCATAAAGATTTTACTCTAAGAAATTTTTCCAAACAAGAATGTACCACAAATTTACCACATTCTGGACTAATGCCCACCTTATACGTGATTTTACGTCTCCTTTGGGCAAGCTTATCACCTGATGTTGCAATACCATTCCACCCATAATCATCATCGACATATATAGCAATAACCTCTTTCCAATCATAATATTGCAGTCATTTGAAACAAGTCACTCTGTGGAGCTCTCACAAAGAAAGGAAACTGAAGGGCGGAGAGAGTGGGATATGTAGCAATAACCTCTTTCCAATCATAATATTGCAGTCCTTTGAAACAAATCACTCTGTGGAGCTCTCACAAAGAAAGGAAACTGAAGGGCGGAGAGAGTGGGATATGTAGCTGAAAATGAGACTAGAGTTCCACTTGAAACTCAGTTGCAACTTGGGATGAAATGTGGGCAACCACAGAAGATTGGAGGCCTATGATGGCAAATTCATTGTTAGTACTAAGTCGGGATTAGAAGAAAACTCTTTGTCAACACACACAAAAGAACATCAGAAAACTAAAGCAACAAAGTGGGGCGTTACCTTCTACCCAAAAATCCACTACAGTTGGCCAGGTTCTAGGAAGAATGGTGGGATCCGCACTCAAATCTTTTGCAGCTTGTTCAATGGCAATCTTGGCAACTTTTCCATTGGTAGAATCAGAAGAGAAAATAGCTCCAATGTTCACATAATTTACAGCTTGTTCAATGGCAATCTTGGCAACTTTTACACTTCATAAGGTAACGGCCTAAAAATATTAAAGATAATAATCAAGACAGTCATTTGAACTAATATCACGTACCTCGAGTTCATCTAGTTCTCAATCAAACTCATAGAAAACCTGCAGATAACAAAAAAAAAAGTTTAGGTTTTTACCCATTCTTTTATAATTTCGCCCATGAAAAACAAAAAAAACAAAAAAGTTGAACTTATACATTTACTTGATCATCCTAAACTCAATGTGCATCAAAATCTAAAAATATTAGCATACAAATTTCAAATTGTGAATAAGAATGCTCAACTAATCTCTTTCAATTACATTTTCATTCATGAGCATGAGCATGAGCATGAGCCTTTTAAAATAGCATAGTTAATTAAAACCTAACTGGCTTTGGGTCAACTGGATGACAATTAGAACCTTGGTGCTTTGATCAATTTTGTCTTCCTTAAAGGGCTTGTAAAAATCTGCCATAAAATAGCAGCATGAGATACGACAAACTTGAACTCAATCCTAGATTACACTAAAAATCAATGGAATTGAAAATGCATTGGTTAAAAAACTGTAATAAAGCATTTTTTTTAGAATGATATTTCACTTTTTCTTTTAAGTACTTTTCAGCTTTTTATAAAATTAACAATTAAAGTGGTATAAGAACTTACAAGGTAAGCAATACTCATATTTCTTGACACAGTCTATTTTTAAATGCTTCAAAGCAGCTCTGCATAAATAATTTGCACAAGAATCACACCATGTCATTTATAAACAAATCGTTGTTGAAAAGTAGCATTTCAAAAATAATAAAAAATTGGGTGGTTGCCAAATGGAATTATGGAGGAAGTGGGTCAATTGTATTGTACCTTTTCTCTTTCCAACTGAGGGTGAATATTTGAAACCTCCACTTATAAACTTAGCTATCTCTGTAGAAGAATTATATTGCATGGTCAACTAAAAAACTAGCGTTAGAATTTAAAAGGTGCTACGAAGAATTTACACATTAAAACCTTTTCTGCAGAGGAAAGTAAGAAACCAACCCATCTTCATCTGCTTCATGGGAATTGTCTCAAGCATTGTGGTGAGCAATATAAATATCAAAGAAGATATTTAAATTTCCTATAAAGTGAATCCTACCACTCAATTAATTTAAAGCAGCGCTTCCACCCACATAATTTGGTGGTGGTGGTGGTGGGCCATGTGAATAAAAAAGGAAATTTAAAAAAATCATTGAAAAATGTGTTTTTTTCACTTTCTTACTATGAATTTCTTTTTAGTTCAGTTTGTACACCAGGGTTACTTATGATTTTCTTTCATTTGTTCAACTTTCATTTTTTTTCTCTTCTTTTAGTTTTGATTATTCTCTTCTTATTTTTGTTGGTTTCTGTTTTTTTTTTCTCTTCTAAATACTTATTATTATTTGCCATGGTATTGTGGATGAGCTTCCAAATTTTGATGGGCTATATTGAGTTATTATTCTTAACGTTATTAATTTCTAAGTTATTTTTTGTGTAGTTTTAAAGAATATTATAGTGTTAAAATTATGCAAAGCTTAATATTTTATTATTTGATATGTTTTTTAATTAAAAAACTCTTCTCCAAGAAAAAACTGTCTTGTGGTTGCCTTAAGCTTTTTAAAGTATTGATCCTAACAAAACGTTTTGTCCCATCTTTAATCCAAAATTCTTTTTAAACTTTTCTCCTATCAAAAGAATGATAACTGTTTCATCAATATTCTTTTACTAATCCTAAGAAAATTGGAGTCTATTCTCATATTTTAATCCAAATTCCTCTTATCTTGACTAGGTTGAATCTAGTCTCATACTTAGATCCAAGCAACAATAACTCTTTGATCAAAACCTTAAAATCCAATCTCTTACTGCAATCCAAAACTCCTAGAAAATTGGAGTCATTTCTCATACTTTTATCTAAATTACTTTTATCCTAACAAAGTTGAATTTTAGTCTCATACTTTAATCCAAAATTCTTTTTAAACTTTTCTCCAAATGCCTTTGAGGATTGAAATCTAGTCTCATACTTTAATCCTAAATTCTCTTATCCTAAGAAAACTAGAGTCAATTATCCGACTTTAATCCATATTACTCTAATCCTAACAAAGTTGTCGTTTAGTACCATACTTAAATCCAAAATACTTTTAAAACTTTTCTCCAATCAAAAGAATATAACTCTTTTATCAAAAACTAGAAGTTCAATTACATAATTCAATCCAACATTCTATTTTCCTAAGAAAATTGGAGTCAAATCTCATACTTCACATACCTTAATCAAAATTACTCTTATCTGGACAAAGTTGAAGTTCAGTCTCATACTTAAATCCAAAATTTGAAATTCATTCTCATACTTAATCCAAAACTCTCTTATATTATGAAAGTGGAACTCTAAGTCTCATACTTTAATCCAATATTCTCATATTCTCCAAAATGTGAAGTTAAGTCTCATAATTTATTCTAAACTACCATAGTCTTAACATAGTTGAAGTCTGGTCTCATAAGCCAAATTCTCAGTGAATATCTCCAATGAAACAAATAAGACTTCTTTCATCAAAATTTGAAGTCCAATCGCATACTTTAATGGAGTCACTTCTCATACTATAGTCCTAATTACTTTTATATTAACAAAGTGGAAGTTAAGTCTCATACTTTATTCCAAAATTCTTTTGAACTTCTCTCCAATAAAATACTTGAAGTCCAAACTCCTTATCATATGAAAGTGGAAGTCTAAGTCTCATACTTTAATCCAAAATTCTCATTTTCTTAAAGTTGACGTCAAGTCTCGTACTTTAGTCTAAACTACCCAAGTCTTAACATAGTTGAAGTCTGTCTCATATTCTAAATTCTAAATAAAATCTCCATTAACACGAATAAGATTCTTTCTTCAAAATTTGAAGTCCAATCTCATACTTTAATTCAATATTCTCCGACTAATCCTAAGAAAATAGGAGTCTATTCTCATACTTTAATCCAAATTCCAATTCCTCTTATCTTGACAAGGATGAATTTAGGCCCATACTTAAATCCAAGCAACAATAACTCTTCAATCCAAAATTCTCTTGTCCTAAGAAAGTTGGAGTCAAATCTCATACTTCTCCTACCTTAATCAAAGTACTCTTATCTGGACAAAGTTAAAGTTCAGTCTCGTACTTAAATCCAAAATTTGAAGTCAATTCTCATACTTAATCCAAAACTCTTTTATCTTATGAAAGTTGAACTATAAGTCTCATACTTTAATCCAATATTCACATATTCTCATGAAAGGTGAAGTCAAGTTTCATACTTTAGTCTAAACTACCATAGTCTTAACATAGTTGAAGTCTGGTCTCATACGATAAATTCACAATAAATATCTCCAATGAACAAATAAAAATTTATTCATCAAAATTTGAAGTCCAATCGCATACTTTAATGGAGTCACTACTCATACTGTGATCCAAATTACTCTTATATTAACTAAGTTGAAGTTAAGTCCCAGTAAAATACTTTAAGTCCAAACTCCCTATCATATGAAAGTGGAAATCTAAGTCTCATACTTTAATCCAACATTCTAAGTTTTTTGTTAAAAGTTGAAGTCAAGTCTCGTACTTAAGTCTAGACTACCCAAGTCTTAACATAGTTGAAGTCTGTCACATACAATAAAATCTCCATTAAAACAAATAAGATTCTTTTTTCAAAATTTGAAGTCCAATCTCATACTTTAATTCAATATTCTCTGACTAATTGTAAGAAATCTGAAGTCTATTCTCATATTTTAATCTAAATTCCTCTTGTCTTTACAAGGTCGAATTTAGTCCCATACTTAAATCTAAGGATTAATAACTCTTTGATCAAAACCTTGAAATCCAATCTCTTATTGCAATCCAAAACTCCTAGAAAATGGAGGTTATTTCTCACACTTTAATCCAAATTAATTTTATCCAAACAAAGTTGAAGTTTAGTCTCATACTATAATCCAAAATTCTTTTTGAATTTGGTCCAAATGCCTTTGAGAATTGAAATCTAATCTCATACTTTAATCCAAAATTCTTTTATCGTAAGAAAATTGGAGTCAATTCTCATACTTTAATCCAAATTACTTTTATCCTAACAAAGTTGAAGTTTAGTCTCATACTATAATCCAAAATTCTTTTTGAACTTTTGTCCAAATGCCTTTGAGAATTGAAATCTAATCTCATACTTTAATCCAAAATTCTTTTATTGTAACAGCCCAGTTTCCTATTCCAGTTTTCGAGGTGCCTTCGGGTCAAGATTTGGTTGTTTGGTTGGGTTTTAGAGCCGTTTGGCCCCTTGGGGGTATTTTGGACTTTTGGCTCTCCGGGCAGGATTTGTGGTTTTCAGGGCTTCGAGGTAGCTCCTGCCTTTGTCGAGGCTTGTTTGTTGGTGGCTGCGAGTCCCGTGGTGTTTGGGCTAGTCGGTTGGATGCTCGGTTGTGGTTTGGGCTTTGGCAAAGTGTTGGTTGTTGGGTGTTTCCTTTGGGATTCGAGCCCGAGCCCTTAGTGTGCTTTGGGAGTTGGATTTAAGTGAGTTTGTTTGATTGGAAAAGATTGCTTCGGTCGGGTCTCGAAGGAGAAAGCTGGGAAATGGGATTTTGAGGTTTTAAGTGGATAAGGTTGGATTTTGGATAAAATCCCTTTTTCCTTTTTATTTTCCCATTTTCCTTTCTTTTCCAAATTCATTTTCTTTTCTTTTCTTTTCTTTTTTTTCTCTTTTCTCTCTCTCTCTCTCTCTCTCCCCGAGCACCCCCCCTAGCCGCCCAGCCCCTTGGCTCGCCCGCTTCACTTTGCCAAAATTTAAGCCCACCCAAGCTAGCCCGACCCCACTCGCCTCGCGCACATACCGCCCCGCGCGCCCTCGCCTCGCCTCGCCCGAAGCCGCCCAGTGTTGCCCACCCAAGCGCGCGCGCCCTGCCAGCTGCGCCCGGCCGCCACGCGCCGCTCGCCTCGCCCTGTCCGTGTCGCCCAGTGCGCAGATCAGCGCCGAGCCACGCACATGTCGTCGTCGCGTCGCCCGTGTCGTCCGCGCTCGAGTCGCGCGTCCCAGCGCCAGATCGCGCGCCCCCGCGTCGTGTCGCTCGCGCCCGCGCGCCGTCCCCTGTGCCGAGCCGCGCCGCGCGCCGTCGCCCAGCCGAGCAGCAGCGCCAAAGACGCCCCGGCGCCGCCCACGCGCCCACGCGCGCACTCGCGCCCAGCCTCCAGCTCGCCCCCTGCGCCCAAATTTTCCCATAGCCCGGCCCACTTTCTTAGCCCGTGCAGCCGGCTCGTTCGCGTGTCAGCCGCGCCTCGTGAGTTACTCCTGAGCCGAGCCCTGTTTATATTATTATTTAGGCCTATTGTGTGATTATTGATGTGTTTGTTTGGCTCGATATAGGTTGCTCGGGTTCGATCGCAGTTATTTTATTGTGTGTTGTTGCCTTCCGACCAAGTAAGGATTTCTTACCGGAGTTGTGTGGGCCTGCGATATTTTTCATGATATGCCTTGCTTGTTTGTCTTGTCAATTATGAGCATGATAGTAATAGATCGGCTTTGATTGATTTCTCGCTAGCATGTTTGCTTGATTTTACATGTTAGTGCCATGCTAGGTTTGTTCTCACAAAGATGCTTATGATTCCTGCTTAAGCTCGTAGTATCATGCTAGGTTAGTGTGATTGATTTCGGTCTTTGTTTGCTAGCCAGGAATCATTGCTTTTTACTCTGTACTTTAGATAGAGTTGTAGGGTTTGTCATCATCCAGAGGCTCATAACGTACTTTGTCCCCGATGCTCGTGCCGGGAGTAAAGTGTGCGCAGCATAACGTATCTTGCTACCCCCCCGACCCGCCGGTTGTGGACTTAGCTACCCACTTCGGCATAGCCTAGTTTGTAGCCTGCTAGAGCGGAACCCTGCCATCGGTGTAAGCCTGCCCTGGCCGGTTCTTAGCTTCAGGTCGGTGGATCATGCTGCACAGATGAGCGCCGAGGGCCTCGCGCTACTGTGATCAGTGACACCGCTTCCGAGTCATAGGCATGTGCACCTGGCCCGCGTAGTTTGCCCTTAGGCCCGCATTTACGCCGGTTGCGAGGAGGAGCATGCGGTGTGCGCGCACACACGCCGTTAGTTGCCGGCCGAGAGCTCTCCCGCTAATGTCGTGAGTACACCATTCCTTCCGTTAGAGCCTGACTTCGGGTACTCTCCCGTAAGTCCAGATTAGTGCAAGGGCAAGGAGGCCCTTGAGGACATTCTAGGGATCAGTGTATTCCCCCCGAGTGACAGATACCTCGGTGATGTCCAGGATTGGTTAGTGTATCCAATCCCAGCTAGGCCGGAAGAAAGAGACTTCCGATGACTCCAAATCTTGTTTTATGAGCTCGTTGAGCCATGATCTGTGTTGGTAGTTGTTTGCTTGCATGCTTTGGTACTAGATGACTGATTATATCGTATTGTACCCCGGTTGGGGATTCTTACTGAGTAATTCGTTACTCACCCTTATTTCTGTGGTTTTTCCACAGGTAACCATGGTGCGAGACAGGATGGCTGGAGGAGAAGTTGTGATCATGGAAACCCGTTGTTCAACTCTGAGTTTTATGTTTATGATTTAAATGATCTCTGAATGCATGTAGTTGGGCACGGAGCCCTAGGGTGTTTTCTGAATGTATTTCCGGATTCTAGCATTGTTGTAAAGTTTGTATGTTTTAAATGAATCTCTGATCATAGTAAGTTTTGTAAATGTATTTGACTTGGAACAGGTGCTTGGAAACAGGGACAGATTCCAGGAATTGATGTTGATTTTAAATGGATGTTTTATGTTTTAGTTTTTACTTAGAATCCGAACACCGTCTTGCAAATTTTCTGTAGATTTGTAATGCATGCATTGAGGTAACGGCCTAGTTAGAACCCTTTCGGGTCGGGTCGTTACATTTATCCTAAGAAAATTGGAGTCAATTCTCATACTTTAATCCATATTAAACTTATCCTAACAAAGTTGACAAAGTTGAAGTTTAGTTCCATACTTAAATCTAAAATTCATTTTAAACTTTGCTCCAATCAAACTGATGACAACTCTTTCATAAAGAACTTGAAGTTCAATCTCATATTTCAATCCAAAATGCTCTTGTCCAAAGAAAATTGAAGTCAAATCTCATGCTTCTCATACCTTAATCAAAATTACACTTATTTTAACAAAGCTCAACTTCAACCTCTACTTAAATAAAAAATTTGAAGTCCATTCTCATACTTAATCCAAAACTCCCTTATCATATGAAAGTGGAAGTCTTAAGTCTCATTCTTTTATACAATATTCTCATATACTTCGAATGTTGAATTCAAGTCTCATACTTTAGTCTTAATTACCATAGTCTTAACATAGTCTTAACATAGCTGTAGTTTGGGTCACATACACTAAATTCTCAATAAATAACTCCAAGAAAACAAATAAGAATTCTTTAAACAAAATTTGAAGTCCAATCGCATACTTTATTGGAGTCACTTCTCACTCTGTAATCCAAATTACTCTTATCTTAACAAAATTGAAGTTTAATCTCATACTTTAATCCAAAAAATTTTATCCTAAGAAAATCGGAGTCCATTCTCATACTTTAATCCATATTACTCTTATCCTAACAAAGCTGAAGTTTAGTTCCATACTTAAATCTAAAATTCGTTTTAAACTTTTCTCTAATCAAACAGATGATAACTCTTTCATAAAAAACTTGAAGTTCAATCTCATATTTCAATCCAAAATGCTCTTGTCCAAAGAAAATTGAAGTAAAAAATCTCATACTTCTCATGCCTTAATCAAAATTACTCTGATCTTAACAAAGTTCAACTTCAGCCTCTACTTAAATCCAAAATTTGAAGTCCATCCTCATACTTAATCCAAAACTCCCTTATCATATGAAAATGAAAGTCTACATACTTTATCCAATATTCTCATATACTCTGAAAGTTGAAGTCATGTCTCATACTTTAGTCTAAACTACCATAGTCTTAGCATAGTTGTAGTCTGGTCTCATACACTAAATTCTCAGTAAATATCTCCAATAAAGCAAATAAGAATTCTTTCATCAAAATTTGAAGTCTAATCTCATACTTTATTGGACTCACTTCTCACTCTCTAATCCAAATTACTCTTATCTTAACAAAGTTGAACTTTAATCTCATACTTTAATCCAAAATTCTTTTTGGACTTTTCTCCAATAAAATACTTGAAGTCCAAACTCGTACTTTAATCCAAAATTTTGAAAAGAAAATAATTTTGAGTATAGAAAAAACTAATGATTTTTTTTTTCAAAAATGTTTTGAAAATGATTTATCAAATAATCGAAAGTGAAACTATAAATTTTAATATGAAAAAGAATTAGGAAAAAATAAAAATATTTTAAATAAAAGCTTTTTGGGATAAAAGAAATGAAGCTATACAATGGTAAATAATAAATTTTTTAAAGCAAGAATAACTTGAGGCAAAAAGGAAAATTTTAAAGAAAAGTTTTTTTTAGAGAGGGTAGAGCACACCTAGACTAGTGAAAGAAAAAAAATTGAAGATGAAAAATTTTGAGTGGGAACAAGCTTTTTTAAGATAATAACTTTTTTGGACTATAATACGTGAAAAAAAATATATGGATTTCTAAACAATTTGAGAGGAAACAAAAATTTCCTAAAATCTTTTGCCAACCCTTGTACAAAGGAAAACAAAAGCTCAAAATAATTTGGACTATAATACGTGAAAAAAAATATATGGATTTCTAAACAATTTGAGAGGAAACAAAAATTTCCTAAAATCTTTTGCCAACCTTGTACAAAGGAAAACAAAAGCTCAAAATAATTTAAAACAAGTTTTTAAATGATTTTAGAAAAGAAAAGAATTTGATTACTGATCAATCAAATTCGTATTTCTTTTCCACTTAGTTTACTTCAAAAAGAAAATTGTAAGGAAAATTGATTGATTGATTACTGATCAATCAATTTTCCTTATAATTTGAAGATGAAAATCCTTTACGATAAAATTAGAAAAGATACAAATTTAAAAAGAAAAACATTTGAAAGTGAGAGAAAACTTTATAAAATACAATTATGAAAAGAGTTCGTGAAAGATTATAGGACAAAAACTATAAAGTTAAATAATAGAAATTTGAAATGTAAAATTTTTAGTAGGAACAATCTTTTTAAAATATCTTTTTTGATACGAGAATGTTGGAAATAGATTTAGAGAGAGAGAGAGATAAGTTTAAATTTTTTTTGGAAAAACTAGAAGGTGAAAACTTGAAATTTTGGGGGAAAAATCTATGGAATAAAAACTTAAAAGTATATTACATTTAAAAGCTCAAAAGAACTTGAAAGGATTTTTTAAACCCGTTTTGGAAAGAATTTAAGAAATAAGAAAGTAAAGTTTTTAAATTTAAGGATGAAAAATATTGAAAGAAACAAAGAAGTAAGAAAGGTATCTAATGTTGAAGAGAAACAAAATTGAAAGTAATAAGAAATTGAGAAAAAGAATTACAAAAAGAACAATTAATTATAAGATTTTAGGAACAAATTACAAATTTTTAAGAGAAATCCTTTAAAACTCAAAAAAACTAAAGAAAATGTAGGATTTTCAAAAGTAAAAAATAGAAATTTAGAGATAAATACAAAATCAATATTTAACATTTCAAGACAAAAAGTTGGAAAGAGAAATAATTGTGAAAAAACGAACTAAGAGAGTTTTTTTTTTTTGGGGGGGGGGACTTTGAAATACACGAGCGAAAAAAATAAATTTAAAATAAAAAAAATTTGAGAGAAATTAAAAATTTTGAAGATAAAAACAATTGAGATTAAAAGAAGTTTAAAAGAAATCTTATAAAAACAAACGTGAGAATAATTACAACAAATTATTTTTAATGAAACCCATTTGGAAATGAGAGAGAAAAAAATTATCGAAAATATTTTTGAGACACTATATTTAAAATATTTTAGGAAAATCTAAATCGTACCATTTTTTTTCTTGATGTTTTGATTTCCTTAGAATAAAAGTGAACTTCATTCTCATTCTTTTATCCTGAATATCTTCATCCTAACAAAATGTTTTACATTCTTTAATACATAACCACATAACACTAAAAAAATCCAAAACATAATACTTCGACAATCCTCTTTTTACCAACATAATCACTTCATCATAAGTGTTTTTCTCCATCCATAAATTCTATAAATCTCATTCATCCTCCCCCTTCACTTGTGAGTATCACAAGCATTTTTTTTGTCTTCAAGTGTACATGATTTCTAGTGTTACTTCAAATTTATTTCCACAAGGGAACCTATAGGCAATTCCAAGAAGTTACCTTACCTCCGTTCCAATGTCATAATACTTCAAGTCATATACATCGCAAATCATTGCAACCATTTTTCATAACTTTCACCATAAATCCTATAACTTGAGTCCAAAATTGTATTATCCGAACAAAAATCCTAATATATATTATTTTGCTTCATCTTTGAAAATTTTAGAAAATCACATTTCACCATCCCTCATTCTTTTTTATACCAATGCTTCTGCCGACCTTGTTCAAATAAATATCATCCACTACAATAATCGAATGGAAAATATTCATAAAGGTGATCTCAACTGCTATGTAAATCTTCTAGTATACTAACGAACTAATTTTCTTGTCTTTTTTATTGCATAATCAAGTGCATCCATCTACCATACCATACTAAGTGGATCGTTTCCCTTTTTAAATAATGTCTTAAGTCTTGTACTATCATACTTGAATCCAAACTTGTTTTATCCTAACAAAGTATCTTCCTTCTTCCTTACATGCATATAACTATTAAATTCAAAAAATTATTCAAAAACTTGTAATTCAAGATCATGTTATTACAAAACTTATACTTCAAGCATGATCCCTCAGTGAAGAAAGCCGCTGCTACCAAGAAAAAGAAGGGTGCTAGAGAGTTGGCTAATCTCTACTCAGATATGCAATACTCAAAAAAAGCTTCATCATCATGGAGGCTAAGATCGAGCACCTTACCTAACTCAACTTAGTCTTTCTATCCTACTTAAGGTTTTAGGTGAGAACACCTTTTTTATGTTCTTTCATAAATCCTTTCAATATTTGGATGTTTTTGTTGTATGTTTCTTTTAAACTGAGTTTACGTCACTTGTCCAAAATCATTTCAATAACATGTCGTGGTGCCATAATATGTACTTGCCAAATCCTATAACTCTTCATTACATCTTCACTTTTTTAACCTAACAAAGCCTCTACTTTCTTGAACACAATCATATAAACTCAACAAACAAAAATGTTGTATTTGATTATCAATCCAATTTTACTACCGTATACATCATATCATCATTCCTCCATTATTCTTTCTGAACTTGTGAGTTTCATCTACCCTTATTCAATGTCTTGTCAAATAGAAAATAGACCAATAATACATCTCCATAATACACTTCAACAAGGATTCATCGATGGCCATTGGGACGGCCTAAAAACTGCCAGGGATTCTTTTCTTGACGGCACGACAACCTAAAGGGTTTTATCCTTTTTCGTATAGTGAATTTCTTGTTTGGCAACTCTCTGACAAGATTGATACTCTAGATCTTGTTCTGAATAATTCACCACTGAGCTTGTATCCTTAATACGAGAGGAGCTAAAGAGTTTCGTTTATCCTTTATTCTTTATACTCTACACATCCTATGAGCTTCTAACCTTCATTATTTTGAAACAACTGGTCCTCCATTATTCTTTCTAAACTTATGAGTTTCGTCTTCACGTGTCCAAAATCTTGTCAAATAGAAAAGCATAACATCAGCAAGGATTTACTGATGGTCATGGTGACTGCCTACAAACCATCAGGGATTCCTTTCCTGATGGCAAAATGACCTAAAGGGTTATTCCCTAATATACGATAAAGGAATTTCACATCTCTCCAAGATCTTAGATCCAATTTTACTACCGTACACATCATATCATCATTCCTCCATTATTCTTTCTAAACTTATGAGTTTCGTCAACCCTTATTCAATGTCTTATCAAATAGAAAATACGCCAATAATACATCTCCACAACACACCTAAACAAAGATTCATCAATGGCCATTGTGACTGCCTAAAAACTGCCAGGGATTCCTTTCCTGACGGCACAACAACCTAAAGGGTTTTATCCTTTTTTGTATAGTGAATTTCTTGTTTGGCAACTCCCTGACAAGATTGATACTCTAGATCTTGTTCTGAATAATTCACCACTGGGCTTGTATTCTTAATACTAGAGGAGCTAAAGAGTTTTGTTTATCCTTCATTCTTTATACTCTACACATCATATGAGCTTCTAACCTTCATTATTTTGAAATAACTTGTCCTCCATTATTCTTGCTAAACTTATGAGTTCCGTCTTCACTTGTCCAAAATCTTGTCAAATAGAAAAACATACCACATCAGCACGAATTTACTGATGGTCATGGTGACTGCCTAAAAACCATCAGGCATTCCTTTCCTGACGGCAAGATGACCTAAAAGGTTATTCCCTAATATACGATAAAGGAATTACATATCTCTCCAAGAGCTCTTAGATCTAATACATAATCCTGAATGTTATTATATCACAATTGGACAACCAACCTTGAGCTATACCCATTGCCTAATTAGAGTCATTCATAGAAACTACTGAATTTGAAATAGAAAAGTTAATGTAATGTGTTGATTTGTTATTACTAATGGAGGAGTATACAAAAAGTAAACGTTTGAGAGACTTGTTTCTCTCCCAAGCCAATCCTCACAATCTCCCTACCCCTATCGGTAATAAAGAAATAAGAAAAGTTGTTTCTTATTAAGCAGGTAAAACATATTTCATGTGTTGTCATCAAATCTCTTTAGTTTGTGCAAGTGAACAACTTAACTTCCCAAAAAAACACTAACCTTGTTACTTTACCTGTAGAAGACAGATCGAGGGAAAGTACGCCTAATGAACTTGGCAATCTGCTTGATAGTGACGTTGCATATAATTGGAATTAAAGCAACTGTAATAAAAGAGAAACATTAATACCAAGCATAACGAAGTAAAAATTGTACAAAGATAAATTTATTGATACAAGACAAGGGTAAAAGGCACAGAAGCCATACATTTAAGGCAAAGATTTGAAGCTACAGTGATAGTTGACCTTTGTTGCAATGACCGCCTGGAAGTAAACTTCCAAGGCCAACATATCACGTGACCTGAAAGATAAAACAGGCCAGACAAACCTTGAGATATACAGAATATATCAAATGACCTGAAGGCAGTAGGCACTACTTACTCAAGCAAAAAACTTACCCCACATTTAATGAACGAGAATAACAGAGAGGAGCATGCAGTGCTCATAAGTGAAAGCCGATAAGCCCTATGTGAAATGTTTTTGGGTATCATTGCAAACAATACCACGAAAAGGTTGGATAAACCAGACTTGATTCTGCAAATAAAGTATGATTCTTCAGAGGGCTATTTGACACACTTCTAAAGCATTTAAAATGCCTAAAGAATAAAAGATTGTCTCCTATCGCTAATTCAGCATCCTAATATAGCTTTCCACCACAAAACTGGAGATACATTAATCAAGGATTAAAATTATCTCAACTACAATTATACTACTGAGAAAAAATTAATTAACCCCATTTCAACAATACTAATCGTCTGAACAGAACAATGCTAAATCACATTAGCCCAATCAAATACAATAACATATAATCAAGCATTCTAAAATTCAAAGCCTGAAATGAAGGAGCAATTGGAATTGGAACTAAAGCAACTGTAATGAAGGAGAAACATTAATACCAAGCGAACAGTTACAGGGCAGGGCAATTAGAACGTTTTGGAAAGGATGGAAAAAAGTAGAGGCAAAACCTGAAAGAAGACCAAAGTAATATGTGGGAATAGCCGAAACCCTATCAACCAACAATCTACAAGTCGCCGAGAATTTCACCTTCATCAGCTTCAACCTCCCAAGCGCCGTGAACAGATCGGAATATGCCCGCACCCCTGCTACACCTCCTGAACCGCCGTGAACAGAGCAGTGGCGTTTTCCGTAACTCCGACCAACGCCACCCTCGCCACCGTCGTATTCTGGCGACCTTGGTAAAAACACGCCGGCAAAAGCCCCTTCGCACAACTTCGATTTCTTGTTAGGGTTTTTCGCCATCAGAGTTAGGTTGAAATTCGCCTCTATTCAGTTGGCCGTTTCACGGCGTAACTTGCGATTTGTCGACGGAATACCAGGTACAGGACTCCGGCGACCGTTCCGATTAAAATCAGGAGGACGAAACGAAACCCTAATTGAAAGGAAAAACAGAACGAAATCGAAATGAAGATGAAGAACGGAATGAACTGCAAGGGAGATGAAATACTGGAAGTGGCGTAGAGTCGACGGAGAACTCAGGAGAGAAGCGGAAAAATCGCTTTAGATATGGATATAAACGTTAACCCGGTCAATGAAAAAAAAGAATCGTATAAAATCAGATTTTGTTTTTCCTAATATACTGATTTAATTGCCCAACAATGTAACGGCTATGTTGACCCGGTCCATTAAATCATTTTACCATTTTTTTTTCATTTAAATTTACTGTATGCATTGACACGAAAAGTGAACGCATTTATATTGAAAATATTTAAATAGAGTTGCAAACAATTTATTTATCTTTTTTAGATTAAATTAGGCAGCCTATAAAATCTATATATTAATGGGTCACTGACCTAACTTATAACTGCCTGCCCTGGTTGACTAAAGTTCTCCCACCATCCGAAGGTTTGTAGAAGAAGATGGGAGTTTTTGGGTTAATAGCATAGTGATTTAATAATATATGAATATAACTTATCGTCTTGAAAATACAAATAAAAGGTAGTCGATATTAATTAAATAAATGAAGCATATAATGGTATATAGTAGAGAAGACAATTATATTGACCTTTTAAATGAAATAAAAATAATAAAATTATGAAAATTTATATATAAAGTATACAACATCATACTAATATGAAGATTTGTTGAGGATTGTCATCCTCGATAGAGCTACATTACAAGTAATTTTTCGTATTTCTTATGGATTTCTTAAATATCTAAATATTGTAGAATGTGAGATTTGGGTCTAAACAATACTTTTGTATTTAATAAATGAATTTACAAGTAACATGAATCGACGTAAAATCTAACTATGAATCGTACAATCGATAAAATGATTTAGAAAAAAATAATGAAAATTATTATGAAAAGATTGATCTACTTATAGTTGAATATCAAAAATCATCATTCCATAATCTCATTTTTTTTCATAACTATTTTTATTTTTTAATTTTCTTTTCCCCTAACTCATTTTCATTGTCTTTCTATAACTTATTTCGATTCACTTCATATTCACTGTCTTCTTTTTCCATATAATTATTCTCTTATTTCAATTTTTCTCATATAATTATTCTCTCTTGGGAAACTTAACACATTCCTACTCTACGGTCATGAATTCGATCCCTATAACCGGTATTTGTAATTTTTCTTTCCCAATTCATACTAAAAAAAAAAGTTATTCTCACTTTAATCGTTCTTTCAAACTAAATTTATCTACAAAGTTTCATTTTTTGGTTCTAAGAATGTATTGATCTCGTCTCCAAGGGGTGACATAGTGATTAAACACTTGGACTTTGTAGGTATGCTCTCTTCAAAGTTTTGGGTTCGAGACTCACCTGTGTCATTACTCTTTCGATGTCTCAAGTGCCCATCCTAAGAACGAGCGTGGTTACCTTTGTTTCAAAAAGAATATATCGATTTCAACTAGTTGAATTATGAATACTTGCCCATATTACATTATTTTTATGATTTGATTTTCATCTAATTTTGATTGATAAACAGAAAAATGTTAGATTATATTGTTGTAGTAAAAATATGTGGTCATAATGGTGATAAGTATACTAAAAATACTTACTCCCTTAAGTAAAATTTGTTCCTTTTAAATTACTTATACAACACTGGGGCCCAATTGAAATGATGCACAACTAATACCTTTGACCCGAGGTTATTTTTTGCAAATATTTTCATTAATTCATTAAAATGAAAAAAAAACATACATTTTATTTGAAATAGATTTCACATTAGATATGGTAAGCAAAACCTACTATCCAATTTAAGACATATCTCTACTTCATCCTTGTGTCTCAATAATAAGGGGCAAAGCTCACTCTTTTACACACACCCCAAAAGAAAAAGGAAGAAGAAGAATCAAAAGGATCCTTGTCTTTCAAATTAAATTCCCCTTTTCAAATGTTGAAGGAAGAAGAAGAAGAATTAAAAGGATCCTTATCTTTCAAATTAAATCCCCTTTTCCAATGTCAAATGAAGATCATAAGAAGGATCTTAATTACTTCCCACAATTTAACTTAAAATCGAATCAATATCACCCATAAAGAAAGACATTCTATAACTAAAAAATGGTGAAAGAAACCAATGAGAGAGAAAATGGAATTAGTGGAAAGAAAAGTGTTCACTCTCCCTGTCAAAATTGTGGGAGTAAAAAATGTTGAAATGAGAATGATTGTCTTAATTCTTTGATAACCATTAGGCTCATATGACCTCTTATTTTGCATAGAACTCAGGGTTGATTGGACAAAGAAGAGCTAATTGGCATCATGTTGCATTCATAAAAGTGGTTTTCAAGGAAAAAACACATAGATTGAGTTTAGAAGGCACATGAGATGGAATTTGACACTACACAACTCCTTTGGAAAGTCATTCTTTTGATTGAGTTGTTTCAGTTGTGCGAGAATGTGCCAACTCAATTAATAAACTTTCACTTTTGCACGTGCTAAATATCTTGCTCATGTCTATCAACTTTGCTAAAATGTTGTTGCAACACTCACTCCATATCAATAACTTTTCCTTGGTTTCCAATGGGCATAATCCAATTTGTGTAACTTAAGGTATTGATATTAAGTTGAATAAATGAGCTGCTTACAAGGTAAGACAACCAAGAAGACATGCCAAAATGATCAAGTTTGCACAAAATCTCTATCACAAAAGCTTTTAATTCGACCGGATACATTCAATTCTCCAAAAGTTAGAATGCAGAGTTATCAAACCTCCAAATTAAAGTCTAAACATATAATTTTTAAATAATCAACAATTTAAGCACATAGTTTTAGAAAATATTGCATTAGGTCATTTCATAATCAATTCATCATAAACACAGTTAACTTCCGAATCATCATTTCTGCTTAAAACTACTCATTTGCATCAAGCTTAGCCCACAGTTCTTCACAACATTTTGTTTCTTGCTAGGCCTTCAATCATTAAGCTCAACTTTAAAACTTTGGCCTTCCCCCTAAACCTGTAAGCAATATAATTACTTTTTTTTTTCTTTTTTTCTTTTTTTATAAAAATATAATTACTTTTCTCTATCTTCATTTTTAACACATAAGATATAAAAAAATTATGGTGAAAAAAAACAAGCCAATTATGGCAGATGTATGCTCACTAGAAAAATAAGATTTGGTAAGATGGATGGAGCCTAACAATAATATGAACCCCTCCGATGTCGGTTCAAGTTTCAATTTCCAAAGATGGTTAATGGTACTAAAAAAAGAATAAAATTATTACCCGGTGTTTCTAGGGAGCAATTTGTTTTAGTCTATATGGTTAAAAGAAGAATTTAGTTTACAGGATATAAAAATCTAGAATTTAATGTTCATAATAAGAAAAAAGTTAAATTTTAATGTTTATAACTTAAAAAATTCGAATTTATTCATTTATTTTTTATTTCATATTCTTGATTATTTAGGTAAATTTATATGTGTTTCGAATTTATTTACAAAAACATCATAGTAAAGTATTTGAATATTCATGAAATTCATAAAAAATTAATTTTTAAATAAGTGATTATATAACTAAATCCAACATATTGTAAGGAATTAGTTTATAGATAAATTAGAAGATAAATGGAATCGAAAAAATTATAATTTTTTTTTGAGTACATATAATGGGAGGAGGACAATATCATATAAATTTGTTGAAACCTACAAACTAATCTTTGACAAAGACTGATTTTTAAAAAATTATTTTTTTTGAATACATGTTGTGGGAGGGGATAAATAATGATTTGCAGGCTTGAATCTGTGACGATGTTTAAATTCGTTTACAACCAAACAATAAAACTATTATGCAATTGACCACATAAATTATTTTTTAAATTTAGGATGAAATTTATAATTTATCATTTTAAAAATAGGTGTCCAAATTTTTTATTTTTTTTCACCCTTCCTCTCCTTCCTTCTCTTTCTTCACCCTACTCACCCATTTCTTTTCTTCTGCCAGCTCTCTAACCTTTATCCACGGCAACCACCACACGGCGGCGACACCCCTCTTCGCCGGCGAGAAACGCGCGACTGCGGCGGAGGTAGACCAGATCTGAGTATTTGGAGAAACACAAGGTGTGACGAACCCGGCCACTGCCGCGCAACCATTGCCGAACTCTCCGTTTCATCTGCGCACCGTCGCGATCTCTCTCTATTCTAAATTTCGAATCCAAAGCCAATTTTCTGCAGAAATTCTCCGTAGCTCAATAGGTCAAATCCGTGATGAGATTCCGGGATCCTGTTGCGCTCACTGCTCCTATCAATACTCAGTTGGATCCTCTTCCGCTGTCGATTATGAGGTTCTTCTTATAAGCTTTGCCTTCTGATGTTAACTTTATTGCTTGTCTATAATTTTCTACGGCCTATTCTGATCCATTTCTTCGTGGATCTTGCACCATTACGTTTCTTGTAGCAATTTTTCGTTTCTTTCATCATGTGATCGATTGTTGTGAAGAGAGAATGAATTGATTAATCGTTGTTCCGATGAAAATGAGGCACACCGTATCATATTGCTAATAGACTAATGTTGTTACCCGCTAATTTTGGTTGATTTGCTAGTAACTCTTATTTTTGTTACTCAATAAGTTTTCTCAGTTAATTGAATTCTATCTCGTTATTTGTTTTTCAGTATTAGCTGGGGACTCAATGTGTTAGCATTAGTTGATTGAATTGTGGATCTATCGTTTGTTCTTAAATGGCGTGGTTTAGTGGAAGGGTTTCTTTGGGAAACTTTGCGGATCTTGCTGGTGCTGTAAATAAGCTCCAAGAGAGCGTGAAGAATATTGAAAAGAATTTTGACTCTGCTCTTGGGTTTGAAGAGAATTCGGAGTCCAGCAGTGATGGTATTTATATACTTTATATTATGTTGCCAGTTATCATTTAGTATTTGGATGGACTTTTTAATTATGATACTTAATTTGTAGGAAAGCTCAAACAATGCAGAAAAGGCATTTTTGTGCTTAGACAGATGATTATGAAATGGCTAATGTGATTAAAATTTCTATATCATGATATGCTGGCTGGAGTCTTACGTTTCGAGAACTTAGAGTTAGTGTTGAATAAAATCAAAGATGGTTTCATTTCAAATTATTTTTCATGTGAGGTTGTGTTCAATGAACAATTTCTGGTTGATCTACTAGTGGCATTGCTAGTGGGGCCACAATTTTGATTTTTATAAACTTCGAAATGGATAAATTAGAATAGTTGATCCATAAATATAGAGCTTAAAAATAAAAATCCTTGATGTCTCCCAGGTTTGGGCATTGGGATTGGTGCAAATACCCCAGGAGGACCAAAGCTCTGACTTCCCAATAATATATATAACTTCCATAAAGCAAAGTTAATATTATTTTGTGGGTTTGTGTTTCTAGTTGTTCTTGCACTTCCATCATTAATCCACGATTCCTCAAATTCAGGAATTGGCCAATGACTCTACAAAAGTTAATGGTTAGTTTGAAGCCAATTTTTTTTCATGCTCTATTTATATCCCTGCAGCTCCTGGATTCTGGCAATCAACTACAGAAGGGAAAGCACTCTTCGATCCAGTCAGAGCATTAATTGGGCAAAATCAAACTGATGAAAGTGTTGTAGACGAGTCATCAAGTGAATCACAATCTTCACCAAGGCCCACCGAAGTTGGGGAGTCATCACAGAAACATGACTCTTTACAGCTTCAACATGATTTGAATGAAAAGGAAGGCATTGAAACTGAGCGTTCAGTTCCGTCTTCTTTAAAGGAACCAACGACTGCAAAAGGTGTTGAAGTGCCCACAGAACAAGATGATGAAAGGCTAGACGTACAAAAGGAAAGCCAAAGAGAACCAGATTCTGAATCAACAGGCACGCCTACTGAAGTTCTTGGATCTTCCGTCCAGAATCATGAAGTATCAGAATCTTTAGATGAAGCCAATCATGAATCACAAATAATGTCTGTCGAAAGTCTTGAATCCACTGCAGAAACTTCAAATTCCATTCACAACCTACAACAGGAAAAGTTTTCGGAAGTGGAAACTTCCAAGCATCTAGAGTTTGATACCAAGTCAAGAGAAACTAATGTATATCAAGATGGCGGAAGTAATGAGCTTCCAGTTGAATCTCTGAGTTCTTTTGATGTGCATAACCGAAGTAATGAACAAATATTGCCAGCAGATAGGATTAGTGAACCAATGGTGGCGGTAGAGACTACTGATAAATTAGTAACAAAAGAAAAAGAGGACTTAAAAAAAATTCAGTATGATGAATCTGAGTCATTTGATGATAATAAGGATGAAGGTGGTTGTGAAACTTCTAGCGTACATTCTGGTAGCACTGAGGTAAAAGAAAGTCCTCGTGAAATTTCTACAAGTGAATTGTCCAATACTCCTCCTTTAGATGAGGCTTCTTTGTGCACTTCTAATTTAGATTCTCACGAAAGTGAACTAAAAATTAAAGCAATTGAAACGGATCAACAACACAAAGATAGTGAGAAAAAATCTAAAGAGCAAGGTTTGAGCTCAGAGGCAAATATACCTAGTCATATAGATTCTATGCATGAACTAGAGAAGGTGAAGATTGAGATGAAAATGATGGAAAAAGCATTGCAAGGAGCAGCAAGACAAGCTCAGGTACTTCATGTGGCAAAATTTTATCTAAAAAGAAAAGGATTTTGAGTCCAAATCAATTTACATGGTTATTCTTCCTTTAATGTCATTTATCAATAAAATTGTTTTTTATCCAAAAAGAAAACTCGAAAAATTACTAGTTTGACCGAGCTGTAGATCCTTAAGATTAGATAGATTATCTTGGGCACCTTATCTGAGATGTCTTTTTCCCTCTAAATGTCCCTTGCCCTGTATTTTCTCTTTTGTGAAATAAGGAATCTGATATCTTGCAGGCAAAGGCTGATGAGATTGCGAAATTGATGAATGAAAATGAGCATTTGAGTACTGCGATCGAAGAATTAAAGGTATATTATATTTTCATGTCAATCAATTAAGGATAACAAATTAAGACCTTAATTGTAACCAACTATCTAGTAAACTAACCAGCAAACCAATTGTTGTTTGCTTACAAACCAATCGATGGCTTGTTTAACTATAAACTTCAACTAGTTTCTTGATATTCTCCCCTTTAGGAAGCGAGGATAAAAATTGAAACAAATTAGCCTACATACGTTATCAACATTTTTCCCTTCAGAAAGCGAGGATGGAAAACTATCTCAACAATTAAATTTAATGTCTCTTATTCTGGAGGCCTGTACAATTTTTCCAGATCTTTTCCGTTTTCTGTTCTCTATTTTCACAATTTGTTGTCATCTGGTCGTTCAATTAGCAACTGGTATGCTTTATGCAAAATAGTTTATCCTCTTTCCCCACCCATGCTGTAGAGAGGAAGATGACATATCTGTTAATTATTTCATTAATGGAACAGAGAAAATCCAGTGATGCAGAAATTGAATCATTGCGAGAGGAATACCATCAGAGAGTCTCAACTTTGGAAAGGAAGGTTTGTGTTTTCTTTTTAATACTTTTTCCAACTTCCTATCTCTTATGTATGAAAGTTTATGTAAGGTACCAGCTAAGGGTATATTAGTAGTAATAGGTTGTAATAAGGGCCATAATTGAAGTATTTGATTTAAGAGTTAGTTAGAGCATCTTGTAATGAATAGAAGGAAAGGGGCCGAGACGAGGTATCAAATTGTTGAGTGATTTTAGATCTTTGGTTAGTATACTGGAAGGTTCCTAGTGCCTTATATTTGGTTAGTTCTCTTGTAGTTCTTATTTCATTTTTCCATGTATTTCAGTATTGTCATCTTGTGACGTAGGAATCCTTACAGTTTGCTCTTCATTTTAGTAGTTACAGCAGGTTGATATTTTTAATAGCCTTTTGTTTGCACTATCCATACACATTTCTGTCCAATGGGCCTGATTTATGAAGTTTTACTCCAATTGATGGCATTAACCATAAGTTTAGAATTCTACCAAGCATCAATAGATTTTTGGTAGTTTGTACATGTTGGTCTACTTAGTCACTTCTAATTGATAGTTGGCAATTGCTTCAAAAAATGAATAGCAGCGTGAAATATTTTTCTATTTTATCTCTTGGGTAATTTCTAGATGCTTTTGGACCGTAAAATTACAGGTTTATGCTCTTACTAAGGAGAGGGATACACTTAGGAGGGAGCATAATAAAAAAAGTGATGCGGCTGCTCTTTTGAAGGAAAAAGATGAAATAATTAATCAAGTTATGGCCGAAGGTTAGGAACTTCTTAGTCTCGTTCTATATGTTTAATAGTATTATATTTCTCTTGGAGGGGGATAAAACATTTGCTGCTGAATCTTGTATTCTCTCGGTCACAGTCCTTTTGGTTTCTATATATTTGAACCTAATAAGATAATGCATGTAAGAGTGTCCTATAAGGATGTTCGTCTTTCTATCTGACATCGATGATATTTGTCTACCAACCAGGTGAGGAGCTTTCAAAGAAGCAGGCTGCTCAAGAATCTCAGATTAGAAAATTAAGGGCCCAGGTATGCTCAGGTTCACTCACTATCAATTTTTAGAATCAAATTATGTTACTCAGATGAATATTATTTTAATTGATTTCTGGAGGCTAGATCAGAGAGCTTGAAGAAGAGAAGAAGGGATTAAATACCAAACTTCAGGTAACTGAATTGTCATGTTCATGTATGATAGAAATTGGACTAGATTTCCTTGGATGACAATCATGTTAAAAATTTCTTTGGTCCCATATCATCAGATTTCTGTAGTATGTTTTTAGAATTTTTTGTGTGTTATGGTGGAGACACAAAAGGTTCCTTTCAGGATTTATGGTCTGTTGGCACCTATCGGCTATCATTTGCAAGGAGTGGTCATTTTTCATGCTTTCTATGATCTTATCCTTGATTCCAGGTGGAAGAAAATAAAGTTGATAGCATCAAGAGGGACAAAACTGCTACAGAGAAGTTGCTGCAAGAAACAATAGAAAACAACCAAGCAGAACTAGCAGCACAGAAAGAGCACTATACAACTGCCTTAACTGCTGCCAAGGAGGCTGAAGCGCTAGCAGAGGCACGTGCAAACAGTGAAGCCAGAACTGAGCTAGAAAGTCGTCTTAGGGAGGCTGAGGAACGTGAAACAATGCTAGTTCAGACACTCGAAGAATTAAGACAAACTTTAAGTAGAAAGGAACAGCAGGTATTTTTTGTTCCTCTAAAAGTTTGCACTGTCTTAATCAAGCTCTCTTTCCTGCAATGAGGAGTCAGAGGATTTCATCATTAATTTTGCTTTGCAGGCTGTCTTTAGAGAAGATATGCTTCGTAGAGACATTGAGGACGTTCAAAAGCGTCACCAAGTATGTGACACTTCCTATTTAAGTACATCTTTGAGATCTTCTGAATCCCCTGGACCTGGCAGCCGAAAAAGATAAAAGAGAACTGTGGAAATATTCGTGATCTTCCTTTATTTATATCTTGGTGGTCATTGTCTTACAGGCAAGTGAGAGACGTTGTGAGGAGTTGATCACTCAAGTCCCAGAGTCTACTAGGCCACTTTTAAGGCAGATAGAAGCAATGCAGGTCAGTACATGTTACAAAGCATTTGTAGATCTTATGTTGATCATTCATTATACATCAAGTTCAGTCTATTGGACTTATGTCTCAACCTCTCGTCATGATAACAGGAGACAACTGGTAGAAGGGCAGAAGCGTGGGCTGCTGTTGAAAGATCTCTTAACTCTAGGCTTCAGGTTGTTTTGGAATTTATTCTTGGCTATATACTATTTGCACAGCATATATACATGTCTTTACTGAATATTGAATGAATGCACAGGAAGCAGAAGCCAAAGCCGCTGCTGCTGAAGAAAGAGAGCGATCTACAAATGAACGCTTGTCTCAAACCTTATCTAGAATTAATGTTCTTGAGGCACAGGTTATTGCTAATTATTTTCATCTTCCATCTTTCCTTTTGAATATTACCTTACATCAGAATTGTATTACAGGTCTCATGCCTTAGAGCAGAACAGACTCAGTTAAGCAAAACACTTGAAAAAGAGAGACAGCGAGCAGCTGAAATCAGACAGGAGTGTCTTGCCGCAAAAGAGGAAGCTGACACTCAAGAGGGTCGTAGAAACCAACTCGAGGAAGAAATTTTGGATCTCCGAAGGAAACACAAGGAAGAGTTGCAAGAGTCTCTTAGGCATAGGGAACTGCTGCAACAGGTTTTGGTTCTTGTAACAAACTCATAACCCCTTTATCCTTAGGTTCAATCCATATTGGCCACCTACCTAGGAATTAATTTCTTATGAGTTTTTTTGCCATCCAAATATTATCGAGTCGGACGGTATGTCCTGTGACAATAGTCAAGGTGCACGCAAGCTGGCCCGAATAGTTATGGTCTGGATATTCCAAAATATAAAAATAAACCCTTTATCCTAGGAGTATTTTATCAGCTGTATCACTCAGCTTCTATAGAAATCGTGTGCAAGTACTCTTATATCCAAGGCTTGACAATTATGCTTTAAATTAATCATTGACAGGAGGTTGAAAAGGAGAAAACTGCCAGATCAGAATTGGAGAGAAAAGCTCATCTCCATTCTACTGCGGCATCGGATCATAGTCCCATAAAAAAGCAGAATTCGACTTTTGAGAATGGTATGGTTCTCTAGGTTGGATGAGAATATTTATCAGGTGCATTGTCTTACACTATTACTTATGCAGGTAAGCTCTCAAGTTCTAGTAGCTTAGGAAGCATGGAGGAAAGCTATTTTCTTCAAGCATCTTTAGGCTCATCTGAAAGTTTACCTAATAGAAATATCAGTGGGGACACAGCCATGAGTCCGTATTATATGAAGAGCATGAATCCTAGTTCTTTCGAGGCTGCTCTTCGTCAGAAGGAAGGGGAACTTGCATCTTATGTCTCTCGACTGGTTTGAACTTTTACCTTGAAACTCTTTAAGTTCATATATGTTGAATAATATTGGAATATGCTAGATCATTCAACTTTATCTTAGATGGCCAAGGAAAGTTCTAGATCATACACATATGTTCTAGATTAGTGGAGAGAATTCTAAAACACCATTTGTCTAAGAATTGTGGAGAGAATTCTAGAACACCATTTGACTAAGATTGGTGAAGAGAATTCTAGAACACACTTTGTCTAAGATGGTTGGAGAAAGATCTAGATATGAACTTGTCATGAAATATCTACTCATTCTTATCCAAAGTGAAGTTGTGGCAAAATCATGGCCACATGATTTACTTGATCACCAAGGAAAAATGTGGACCATTGGATCATACTTGGAGCCTAAGTTTATGAGTAGTATAAATAGGTAATGCCATTAGTTGGCAAATCACCCCAAAATCTCCCAAGACATCCCACATCTAAGTGAGTGAGGATGTGAGATAAAAATAAAGAGAGTTTCTCCTTATAAGAGAGTTTGTTGCTACTTTGTAAGAGAGAAAGTTTGTAACTCCTATTTTTATAATGAAGTTCTTCTATCCTTGCCCGTGGTTTTTACCCTAATTTGTTTAGGGTTTTCCACGTAAAATCACTGTGTCGTTCTTTCTCTTCTTCCTCTTCGTTATTATTGTTATTCTCAATCTATTGTAGCTGCGACCCTGCTCTATTCGATGCAAACAATCGTAACAATATATGCCACCGTAAACGTATCTACCTGCTCCTTACTTCCTTCCCTGCATGATTAGATTAGAGAACTACCCAGAAAAATACCCCGAGAATCACAGAAACAACTTTTCTGCCCTTTTACCATATTCTACCCCTTGTCTTATACGTTTACTGATTTACCTATTTTAGAAACATAATTTAATCGTATCAAGAATTTACATGATTGGAATAAATAATTACAAATTTTAATGGGTAAATTATCATTTTGGTCTCATGTTTGAAGTTTCCATCAATTGAATCCATGTGTTTCAAAGTAGAACAATCTAAGTCTAGAATTTTTTTTTTCCTTGAAAATAAGTCTTGTCCCGTCCCGTCTCATCCCTAAGGGATAACTGTCTCATTAATAGAGGCTTGATGTCTTCAAGGTATGCTACTACTTTGAAGGTCTCAAGTCTCAAGTTCAAGATTCACGTATAAACTTAATTGTTAAATACCTTTTTATCTTTTGGGTCCAAGCTTTGGGACGAATGCATTAACTCCTGGCCAGTGTTTTAAAAAGCCCAAGGCGCACTTAGGCGCACCGACCCTCTGGGGCCTGAGGCGCAAGGCGCACCTTAAGGCGCGGGCTTTTTTATATAAGGCGCACTATATTAAAAAAAAAATAAAAAATAAAATATATATATATATATATGTATGTATGTATGTATGTATATCAGTATATGTATATGTAATATGTGTTTATATGCACAAATTGACAATAAAAAGAGTTTTATGACGATAAATGGAGCTTTAACCAAGTCCAATTGTATAGAATAAAATCAAATATTCAAACATTACATATATAAATAACTTAAGTAAAATTTCAATTCATAAATGATGCTTCAAAAATCAAAACAACTTAAAAGATGCATGCAACAAACAACAATAGTTAACAACCAACACTAAAACTAAAAACTAAAAGCATAAGATTCTAAAGTCATGATTCTAAAGATCAAAATCTCCATCTTCATCATCACTAAATATTTCATCCATCTCGGCCTCTACATCATTAGATTTATGAGCACTTGGATCTTCTTCTTCATCAGTGTCTGTATCCAAATCATGCAAGGCTAGTGGTATAGGTGCGGGTCGTGCTCGTGGTGGAGGAGGGGGGACTCGTGATCGTGATATTGGTTGTGTAGATGACGTTGACGAACATGGAGCTTTATCCTTATTTTTTGAGGTGGCTCTAGAATAATAAGCAGGTTCTTTTGAACCACATGCTCTTGAAACATCACCCCATGTTAGTGCGTCGTCCTCATCGTTAAATACAAGATCTCTATCCTCGTCGGAATCATCATCCAATCTTCCGATCAACCACTCATTACTTTCATCAATTTCATTTAAAGAGATGGGATCTGCAACATCTTTAATGTTAAATCGACGTTTCAATGCTCTGTTGTATTTTATGAACACCAAATCATTTAGACGACGTTGATCAAGTCTATTCCTCCTTTTGCTATGAAGCTGCATAATGAAAGTTCCATCATAGAAGGTTTAGTCCTAGATTTTAAACCTTAAACAAGATATTCAAGGAGAATTCAATTAATCATCCAACCTGTTCAAAAACGCTCCAATTGCGCTCGCATCCAGAAGCACTACATGTAAGACCTAAAACTCTTATTGCGAACTTTTGCAAGTTCGGACTTGAATTACCAAAATCATCCCACCATTCCACTAAGTAGATTAAGATTTAAAATTATGTTAATAGCTTTCAAATCATAAGACACTCATATTGAAATTTAGAATTTAAGGTATTTACCTGGAGATCTTTTATTTCTTTGTCTAATAGCCAACGTGCTTCCAAATGATCCTTCGGCTTTCTTATAGGTTGTTAGTTCAACAAGGATTTTGTCTTGCAACTCTATAGAAGGAGTCATTCTTTCCATGCAAGAAAGAAACCCACTTGAAATTTCAACACTACTTGCAATCTTGGGATCTGAATAATAAAATTCCGGGTTTAGAAAAATTCCAGCTGCATGTAAGGCTCGATGCAATTGATGATCCCATCTTTTATCGATGATGGCAAATACCTCCTTGTATTTGTCTTCATTGGTGAAGCTATTTGCTATGGCTTCCTTAGCTCTATCCATTGCTTCATAAATATACCCCATGGCAGGCTTTTTTCAAGTATCGACCAACCGAAGAACTTTTACCAGAGGACATGAGACTTTGAGGGCAAATGTGATAGTGTTCCAAAAGTTAGGCATCAAGATTGTTTGAACAACTCTTTTCCCTTGTTGTTCTTTACTCCATTTGCTACCTCTCCAATCTTCCGATGTAAACATCGTCCTCAGATTGCATTTAATTCTACGCATACTTGACAAAGTAATACATGCAGTTGCAAAACGAGTCTTGGCCGGTCTTATCAACTCTTTGTTATTAGTGAACTGTCTCATCATGTTTAGCAACCCAGGACGACCGTAAATAAAATTGCTAACCTCCATTGCTCTTTTCAATGTTCTTCTTATATTCGAGATCTTAAAGATGTCTTCCAATATCAAATCCAAGCAATGAGCAGCACATGGTGACCAGACCAAGTGAGGTCGTTTTGCTTCTAATAATCTCCCTAATTGATGATAGTAAAGCACATGTTAAGAAACCTGAAATGTTAAATACATTAATCAACGTTCAAGCATGTTATTCAAATTCTTACCTACCATTACGTTTGCAGAGGCACTATCCGTAACAACTTGTACCACATGCTCTTCTCCAATTCGTTCAACAAAATCATCTAACAATTCGAACATTTTCATCCCATCCTTTATGTACGATGATGCATCGATAGATTCAACAAACACTGTTCCTTTAGGACTATTAACTAAAAAGTTAAGTAAAGTCCTATTTCTTCGATCTGTCCATCCATCAGTCATGATTGTGCATCCAACTTTCTTCCACTCTTCCTTGTGATCTTTCATCAAATTGTTTGTTATTTCCAACTCCTTTTTCAAGCATGGCACTCTTAGTTCATGATATGTAGGCGGCTTCAATCCAGGGCCAAATTGACCTATTGCTTCAATCATAGGTCCAAAACTACTATAATTACAAGCATTCAAAGGTATTCCAGAATCATAAAACCATCGAGCAATTTTTTGGATGGCATTCTCCCTCATCTCCTTGTTGTAAGCTGCATTTAATGTTGTTTGTTTACCGCTTTCATCCTTATCAATCACAATTTTTGGATTTCTAGCAAAATAGGAATCCATCGGACCCTTTTGCTTCACCTTCTTTTGAATGGATGAACCTGTTGATGACGTGCGTGACATCGACGTCCTCTTGTTACCAGAAGAATAATAAATAATATCCCCATCTTCATCTTCTTCAAATGTACAATCATTTTCAGGAATGATCACATTTCTTTGTTCTTTCACCTCCTTTCTCTTTGACATATATGCTTGAAGTTCGTCTTTTACATGTTCCGGACATTTTTTACATGCCGTTGCATTTCTATAACCCCCGATTAGGTGTTGTTTCATTCTATACACTCCTCCTTTTGTTATTTTAGAACAAAAGTTGCATATCATAGTATTAAGGTCTTCGGCATTTATCAATCTAGAATACTTCCAAGCTGGATCTTTTCTCAAACTTTCTTCACCCATAGTTTATAGTAGACAATCTGACTAGAAAAGTAAAATCAGCCACAATTCTAACTTAAGTCAAAACCTCAACAACAAAACTCACATTTTCACTTTTTTTAGTGCAAATGATTGAAGGAGAGGATTCTACAAACATGGTGTGTTATGTCAAACAATAAAAAAAAGAAAAGAAAAAGAACTTGTGTTCAAGTTCAAGTGTTCAACCATTAAGTGACATCACTGTGAGAATGTGAATGAAAAAAAGAAGAAGAATAAACTTGTGTTCTACTGCTTCTACTTACAAAAGAGAATCGCCCAAGGAAGAGAGGGAAATCGAAGGAACTGGTTGGAATGGAGGAAGACGAAAAGGAACTGGTTGGAATGGAAGAATCGAAGCTGCGAATGACGAACTTTTGATGTTGAAGGTCGAAGCTCAAAGTCGCGAGTGACGAACGAAGGGATTCGGGAAATTGGGATCGCAGTCGAAGGAAGCTTGTTGAAGACGACGATCGATTCTTTAGTTTAGGGTTATTTATTTATTTTTTTTAACTTAAATCAGGCGGATTTTAATCGCTTTTAAAAATAATAATAATAATAATAAAACGACGTCGTTTTGACATCAGATTCAAAAATTAAAAAAAAATAATAAAGCCCAACAGGCGCGCGCCTAGCTGCGCCTTGGGCTTAACGGAAAAGCGCTGAAAAGTGCGAGCCTAATGATACGCGCCTCGCCTTTGCAAGGCGAGGCGCAAGAAGTGCGCCTTGCGCCTAGTCGCGCCTAGGCGTGCGCCTAATTGGGCTTTTTAAAACACTGCTCCTGGCAATGCTATGGAGCGAAATTCCGTTTCCTTGGTTGTCTAAAATGAAATAAGTATAGTCCCTCTACCTGGAGGGCTGCCGTGTAAGTTTTTAACATCAAGTCAATATATTCATACAAAAATGTAATAATTTATTTTTTACTAAATTAAAAATATCTCTCCTCTACCGCCTTTCCCCATTCCCTTCACCAACTTCTACAATGCCGGCACCAGCAATCCCCTCCACCCCAGCACGTGCCGACGCCTACCACATCACCTTTCTCATTTCCCTATCTACTTGCTTATCACAAGCTTTAAGACATTAATCTTCAATGACACATTTCAATCCATTTTCTCTCACTTATCAAAAAATCCCATTTCAACCCATTATCTCACTTTTCACAAAATCCCATTTCAGATTCTTCATCATCATCAAGCTTCTGCATAATACCTTCCAGTTTAACTCTCTCATCTTCATCTTAGAATCTAAATCCAATTGGATTCTATTCAAGAATGATTTAGCTTCGGTCCCCAAGTGGTGGCGCAGTGGTCAAAGACTTGAGTTTTAAAGGTGTGCTTCCTTCAAGGTCCCTGGTTTGAGACTCACATGTACCATTAGCTTCATCCCCAAAGGGTGGCATAATTGATTGATGATTTGAGGATATACTCCTTTTAAGGTCTCAGTTTCGAGACTCAAGTTGTGACATTAATTTGTAGACACCTTTCAATTGGTTCTTCACTTTAATGTATCCCAATGTTGTGTCCTAGGGATGGGTCAATAAATTTTTGGAGTGTTAGGGGATTGAAGCTTCGACGCTCGGTCATCACAAAAAAAAAAGATTTAGCTTCAAAGCACTAAAATGATCGAATAAACTCCAACCCCAAAACTACCCACCCCTTTGAGGGCGGATATAAACAGCGTTAAAACTACTCTATCATCTTCTTCTTCTCTTCCCTCATCTCTCTTCTTCTTTTCTTCTTTTTCTTTGTTCCTGATATAAGTTTTCAATCAAGGTTCCAAGTTCGAGACTCGGCTGTGACATTACTCCTTTGATGCCTCCCGGTACCTGCCCTAGGGACGGACATAGTTACCATTGTTTAAAAAAATATATATATGAGTTTTCAAATAAGACTCCTTTCTTTCTTCCTTTTTTATTTCTTTTTTTCCTTGTTCTTTCCAGATATGAGTTTTTAATAAGAATCCCAAAAGCTCAGTTGTAAAGAAAAAGATAGAAATAGATGGTGGTGGAGGCTGGCTAAGAAGTTGAATTTCAAAAAAAAAAAAAAGAAAAAGAAGAAAGTGATAGGGGTCATAACCTAAATTTTAATGCTTGCTTATGCGGCATAATTTGAGTCATATTTTATTTTTCTATTTTTTGGGTTTAAAATAAAATAGAATGGAATGTGGCCCAAATTAAGGCATAGATGGATATAAACTTTTCGCGGAGGGGTGCTGGTGCCAACATTGATGTGGATGGGATTGATAGTGTCAACCCCGAAGTTAGGGAAGAGGAAAGGGGGAAAGGTCTGACAGGAAAGTGATAGGGTTGAGTCTAGTAGAAATAGGAATAATATAAGGGTATGTTAGCAATTACTTGGGGAGTAAGTTGCAATTACTTGGAGAGTAAGTTAGGGTATTTTATTATAAATAGAGAGGGTTAGCCTAGGTTTGAGGATCCAAATATTGAATGATTAATTGAGTGATTTATTGTAGGGCTCAAGAGATTCTCTTGAGAGGGGAGGTTCCAAGTTCCTATCAAAACTTGGTTTATCTTTATTCTTTTATCTTTTGATATAATCTAGATCCTAGATCATATCAGAAAGATGTTAATTTAATATTATTTTTTATTTGTTTATTAAACTTGTTATTGAAATAAATATTTTTTAATATTAAAAATTGCCACATCATCCCTCTACTAA
The DNA here is from genome assembly GCA_036507275.1 of Sicyos edulis. Taxonomy (NCBI): domain Eukaryota; kingdom Viridiplantae; phylum Streptophyta; class Magnoliopsida; order Cucurbitales; family Cucurbitaceae; genus Sicyos; species Sicyos edulis. The sequence continues at coordinate 45,973,255 of CM071850.1, forward strand.
AAAATAATGGCAGAGGGACTCAATTGACCTATTTCGGGACTTGGGGTGTATATGGATTGGGCAAAAGGGATTTTTTTGGGACTAATTTCTAAAGTTTTTGATAAATCCACTGAACCAATCCGTCTAATCCTTTGTATTTGAAAAACTCAACTCATATATTTTTGTGTTGGGTTGAGTTGAGTCATCGAGTTATTTTTGTTTATAATTTGAATATGTATATTTGTCATTTATTTAAATTTTTATATTAATAAACATAATAACTTCAATTAACCATTAATCTTCAATTTATATTATAATATATACATTCAAAGACTTAAAAAACCATTTTAAAGAATTTGAAGGATAAAAAATCTAAAAATAATAATTAAATATAATAAATATACGCATATATATATATATGTATGTTATGTGTAAAAAAATATTTTTTTAAAATAAATAATAAATTCAAATTAGCTTGGATCAACCCAAAAATCAATCCAATCTGAACCAAACTCAACCCAAATATATTGATAATTCACCCAACCCAATCCATCAAATTGAGTTGAGTTGAGTTGATTAGGCTATTTAGGTTGTTGAGTTTTTTGAACACCCCCACTCAATTGACACAATCCTCAAACACGAGGAACCAAAAATGTAATTTATCAAATTTTAAACAATAAAGATTAAATTGTTACAAAAGATCACGGCTACATTCTTTAAACAAAAGAAAGAGGACTACAAGAGTTTTTTTTTATCATATTCTTTCCAGGTAAAGTTGTCAAGATTAGAATTTAGTGCATTCCATGCTTCTTTCAAATATTAATACAAATTCTAATTCAATCTTTAACACCCTTTACCACCCCAAGTTCCAACTTTGAGCTTTATTTTCATTTATGTTTGACCAGAAATCAATTGAATCTATCCGGGACTCTCTTGCTGAGGAACTAGTGAAACTGACCTCACAGGTTGGTATTGACTCCTCACATACAATTCACATATACCATCGAGCGTGGGGTTACTTGCACTGACTTTACATGTGATCTGATTCTCTTGATGCAGAGTGAAAAGTTAAGGGCAGAGGCCAGTATGTTACCAGGCATACGAGCAGAACTTGAAGCACTGAGGAGAAGGCACTCTGCTGCGTTAGAGCTCATGGGAGAACGTGATGAGGAGGTACTAACAAATTTCTTACTGTGTGGAAATCTAAATGCTTGCTCCTCCCCCTATTTATTTTAGTTGTACGGATTGAGGTTTATTATTATTTTTTTAGTACAAATTGGAGGAGGGGGGACCACAAACCCTACAAGGAGTGTAGGACTGCTCCCAACTAAATGAGAGTCAAATACCGATTCTCAAGATCTAATTTGTGACCATAATGTTAAACTAGATTTCCACCAAATAATAAAACCATCGGGCTACTGATCCTTTCGGTGTATGTATTAAGGTTTATAGTGATTTAGTTGGATTGAAATAATTGTTATTAAAAAAATGTTACTGGATTTTGTCATGATCTAAAAAAAAGGTTATTGGAAATTCATGTTCATTTCATCAAAGCCATCCGTGCAATCACAGGAAAACATAATAATATCACATTATAAGTGGAAAGAGAAAAATCTATCTTAGATTTTACACGAATCAGGCCGGGCTAATTTTTTTGGCCATTGAGGTCTTACCCGAACTAGATCTGTTCTATAAGTTGTACAACTGTCATGTCCTCGAGTTTCCAGTGCTACTTTTTTGCATCAGTTTGCAAGTGGGTAATGCTCCCAAATGGGACAGAACTTATGTGCAGTTGAAGGATCCCGGGAGTGGTCTTGTAGCTTTTTAGGAGCAGGTTACTGCATTTGAGTGAGGTTTAAAACCCAGGGTTAGCTATGTTTGCTACAGTTGATCTGGTTTGCGAAAACCTGGCACAAGATATGCGCATGGGAATTGAACAATGAAGAGCCATGTCTAGTTCGTTCTCTTAATTTGAGACCGATTTTTATTCATTAAGCTTTTGCTTAGTTAGCTCTCTAAAGAATCACTACCACATTATTAGTTTAAGCCTTGCATTTGAAGGTGGATATCTCATAATGAACTGAATATCCATCATTAGTGACTGGATTCTCGATAGAGGGGCATTAACCTTGTAATTGGTTAGGTACAATTAATTTCTTCAATTTTGTATCACACTATCCTATCAATTTTATTTACACAACCTGCGGCCTACTAGCATGATGGATGAAAGACTGCAAAAATATCAATATGGTTGGAAGATGGTTTAGGCATCGCCGGAGTCTATAATGGTAATGATGATGCAAATCAAATCAGTTAATTTGGAGCCATATTGGTCTATCTTGATCACCCTTCATCTGACATTTAACAAGTAGGATCACATTGTAACACTTTGATTTTTAGTTCAACCATATTGTGGCATTAATTTGTAAACACCTCCCGTTTCTCCACTTCTTTGATGTCTCCCGGTGCTACTTAACCTAGAGATGGGATATATATATATATATATATATACAATGATGCTATACGAATTTCAGTAACCTCCTTTTACTGAAATTGGTTGCTGTTGCAGCTGGAGGAACTTCGTGCAGATATTGTCGACTTGAAGGAGATGTACAGAGAACAAGTTAACTTGCTTGTGAACAAGGTAATGAGTTCAGCACAATGTTGCAATACAAATGGCTTTCATTGTGTTCCTAAATTTTCTCTACTCTCTTGCAGATTCAGATAGTGGGTACAGCCCGAGAAGGAAGTAACTTCGTATAGCGCCCAACAAAGTGAAGCCCTGTTGTTCGGTTCCGATCGCACAGAAGAGGTATGTACTGAATAGTATACACTTGAACGGATACTGGCATTTATGAAAGTGTTACTAAAGTCCCAACCGCATTGTAATCTTACTACAATATACATTAATTTTGTGTACTTATTATAGCATCGAGTGATAGTTTCATCTTAAAGCTTGAATAAGATGTCACAATATGCTTATTATTATAGAATCGGCGTTTTCAAAAGTTGCTATTTCAATGGCCCGCGTGAGACCAGAGTCGAACCACAGGAGAAGATTTGGAACTGGAAATCCCAACCCAATGTAGCTTTGGATGGGAATGAAAACCAATATATTCAGATACTTATCTTTTCTTTTTGAAGATATATATTTGGTTAAAATATCTTTTTGATTTCTAGACTTTCAAATTTATTCTATTTTGAACTTTTAAATTTTCAATTTTAGTTATAAAATAAAAAAAAAAGGACATTTTTGGAAAATTTTATTTATTTATTTATCTATTTTTATAAAATAATCATCTTTCCCTATGAATTTAAGAAACATATTTACATCTTCTCTTTACTTGTATTAAAATTATTAACATTATTCTATTGCACTCTTCAAGATAAATGAGAGATTATGGTCGAATCTTAACCCCAACCCACATTTTCTACATTCGCCTCCTTTTCTTTTAAAGATGGCTCAATGAAAAAGAAACCAAATTTCAATCCATTTGACAAAATCAATCTACCCCATGACAAAATTACCTTATATAACACAATAAATCAGACACGTAAGGAATCAGGAGAAAATGTGAATTACGGAATGAAACTGTGAAATAGTGTGAACATCCATCTCAAAATTAATTGGTGATGAGAGAAGTAGTTCACCTACTTTTTAAACACTTAGAGATATCCTTAACTTATCAATGTGAGATTCTTAACAGAAATCACTCTACAATACCCATTTCTCATTTTCTTGGATGGGAGAATAAAGATCAGATAGAAGAAATTTCACAAACAGAGATGAAACCTGGTAAAATCCTTTTTATCAAAATTGAATTTATAGAATGTAAATTTTGAATCGGTTGATCAAATTTCTTTGAATTCGTGAAAAGCAGGGGAATGGCTAGGAGGAAGAATTAATATCCATTGAAAAAATCTCATAGAGCTGTGCTTGAGATTTCGATTTCGAGGTAGATTTTGTTATGGGGTAGATTGTTTTTAGAATCAAGATTTGGATTAAGTTTTATAATAGTTACCGATTCCTATATATAATCTCCATTTGATTATCCTATTGAAAGATCGATTGGTCTTTTATGGATTTACATAAAAAAAAAAAAAAATATTGATTATTGGATCACGAACTCTTTTGTATAGAATACCTTAAACTCACATGTCTCCATAAACACGGTAGTTACTCGAAACAAAGGTATTGACAGTATGTTGCGGCTGCTTCTCTTTCACAAATGCATAATCACCTCTCTTTATGTATTACTCCAAGTTGAAAATCAGATATTGAATGAAGATACTCATTTAGAAAATCTCGTAAATGAAGTCATAAACTCCATACTTTTGGACTAATGGGCAGTTAGGTTATCCTAACCACTGTTAACCCACGATAAACGCCCGATTCCGATCGAACTGTCGCCATTCGTATATGTGAATTGCCATAAGCGTTTGATAACATCCGTCAGATTAAATTTCAAAGGTTTTGTTTGTGGATTTTTGTTGGTTTGTAGATTTTTTATTTTGACTATGAGGAGGTAAATGTGGTGATGATTTCAATTCGTAATATACTTTTTCATTTTATCCACAGAAATTTGATTTGGTTGAAATATACGACCATCTGATAGAACCCACAATGTGGTTAAGAAAATCCTTTTTTTGTTTTTTTTTTTGAAGAAAGGGTTTAGGATTACAAAAAAAAAAGGGTTTTATTCTGTTCCGAGTTTATTTAACTTTATTTTTAGTATTATTATTTTAACTATAACCAATTATTGAAAAACATGACCAATAGAGCAATAGCTCTAGCGGCATCAATGTACATCTAATGATCTAAAGGTCTTAGGTTCGAGTCTCTCTCATCCCCCAATTATTGTAATCTCAAAAAAATTATTGAAAAACATGATAAATTAAAAAATATATATATATATCACTACCCCTTGGGTGATTGGTCCAAAATCCAATCACTCCCTTATAACAGCGCGCATCCCAAATACTTGCAGCTCAATATCAGATTAACGATCTTAGATTTTTTTTTTTAATGAACAATAATAATAATTAAAAATATTGATTAATATGACTAAACAATTTTTTTTAAAACGAGAATTTTGGACTTAAATTCCAATCCCAACAGACAATTACAACAAATATCCCATATTGCAAAATCAAAACACACATTAAAATATATAAATATTTTTAACTCTCTTAATTTAACTGATCGGCCACATACTTGATCATATGGTAGAGAGGGGAAGCCCTAGTTTCATCAAAGCAAGAAAGTTCTTGACACGCTTTAACCGTCAACGTTTCCACATATTTCTTAGATCTTGTGAGGCCCATGATTTTTGGGTATGTATTTGTGTCATTTACCAAATCCTTCTTGGCTGTCTTCCCCAACTCCTCTGATGACTTTGTCACATCCAAAATGTCATTCACCACTTGATACATCAACCCAATTTGTGTTCCATATCTTCTTCAGCTCTCTATCTCTTCCTCCTCCCATTATCGCACCGCAAACCGCCGCAGCTTCGACCAGTTTCCCAGTTTTCCTCATGTGTATGCACTCCACTTCTTCAAGGCTGGCTTCTTTTCCGGTGAAATCGAGGTCCATCAGTTGTCCTCCGAGCATCCCATCAAACCCACTTGCCCATCCATGCTCAACAATGCCTCTGAATACCCTTTCTAATGGGACATGATTCTTTTTCATTTCGGCTACATGTTGAAAGGCAAGGCACAAAAGTGAACTTGCAGCTAGAATGGTCGTTTCTTCGCCGAAAACCTTGTGGCTAGCTGCCTTTCCTCGACGAACGTCGTCGTCATCCATGCAAGGTAGATCGTCAAGCATCAACAACATGGTGAAAATCATTTCGAGGGCACAAGCGATCGGCATGGCTTGTGCTTCGTCTCCACCCACCAATTCACATGAAGCAAGACACATTATCGCATGGAAGAGCTCTCCATGGTCATTTCCAAGCAATGTATATCTCATAGCCTCAGTTATTCTTGTTGGGTGCTTCATAGGCACGGTTTGATCCAATGCTTGGTTCACTCGTTCCATCTTTGACTCCATGTAATCTTTGAAATCAAACTCGGGAAAATTATATAACTTTTTTATCCCAGTGATGTTTGAATTAGCCTGAGTTTTCATGGAGAAAAACATACGGTCTGAAATAGGAGTTTGAGTTTTATTGAATTTGAACACATTTTTGTAGATGGAAACCAAAGGGTTGCATGGAAAGAAAGTAAAGGTTGAAGCCATTGGAGAGAAGAAAGCAAAGGAAAAGGTTAACGTAATGAATGGTTTGGCCACATAATAATATGTACTATAAATACATTCAAAATGTTTCTATTTGATATATGGACTTGATGGTAGGGTTTTACATTAATGATCTTAAGTAATAGAGGAAAATTACAAAACGTAATTTGAATCTATTATTCCCAAAAATACCTATTTAGATTTATTCACTTGGGTGAGATTTGAATTTATGGATCAAATACCCACCAGGTTGGATTCACATCTGTGGACCAAATGCTCCACTTAGGGCTTTGATACCAATATATTTAGATAGTATGCCGTTCGTTTTTTCAAAAAATTAAACTAATTGGAAAAGAGAGGAGACCTCCAAACATTTATAAGATATATATGTAATCTATTATGATATGTGAACTTCAAGTAGGTATTGATCCATAAATTTAGATATGATCCTAGCGAATAAATTAAGTGGGTTATTTGGATCCAGCTACGGTAAATCGAAGTTTCGACCAAATTAATTTCATAGGTGAGTCTCCAACCTGGAACCTTGAAGGGAGCACACTTTCAAAATGCAAGCCTTCGACAATTGCGCCACCCTTAAGTATTTGATTTACAAATTCGAATTTGATCTAATTGGATAAATTAAACGGGTAATTTGTTCCACAAATTCAAATCCAACCAAAGTGGGTAAAACCATATTAGCAGGTATTTGGTCTATAAATGTGGATCCGAACCAAACTTGGTAATCCTAAGTAGGTAATATGATCCACAAATTCAAATTTGTTCCAAAATGGTGTTTTCAATATGATACTATCTTGAGCAGTCATTGTTGGAGATTCTCATCTTCTTTCACATTGAAAAGGTAAAACGTTCTCAACATGTTTATTACTCCTTGTTGTTGAGATGAAATTCTACCTTATCTAATATATTTTCTTTAAATTATAAGGTTAATTCGTAAGCTTTGATAATTTTGTTAAATAGATGCCTAAGTTAATTTTAAAAAGTGTCTTATACTTCCCCTAACTTTAAAATTGAGATCTACAAATTTCAATATTGATCATTATTTAAAATTAAAAAACATTTTCTAAGATCGATTGCACACTTTTTAAATTTGATAGACTTATTGAACACAACACTCGTATTAAATACTTCTTAAATTAAGAGACTATTTAGACGTAATTTGAAAAGTTCATGAATCAAAATTGTAATATTCTGCATCTAATTTTATACATGAACAACTCCTAAAGATTTGATTTGTTATTGCTCTTGCCCTACGACCCAACCACGTTTTATACGCGTGGCTGTCTAACACTTAAACAGAACTACGAGCCTTAGGGATGTTTGTTTGACATATTTAGGTAGTATTAGGTTAAGGAGTTATATTGAGTAGTTAAAAATTGAGAGTTGTTCCAACAACTGGTTTGGATGTAGTTTTTGTGTGAAAAAGTTATAGTCAAAATTTTGTTTGAATGTAGATTTAAAATGAATAGTTATTTTTAGTAGTTAAAAAAATGATTAAAAATGAGTGGTTAAAAATAAGTTATGTTGATTAATTTGAAAGAAATGATTAAAAATAGGTGGTTAGAAATGATTGAGTAGTTATAAATGAATAGTTAGAAATGAGAGATTTTCAGAAGCAAAATTGAGAAAGAGTCGGTAAAAACTCGTTTGAATATAAATTTTCGAGGAGTTAATAAATCATAAACCTAATTCTTAGCTACAAACTCCAAACAAACATCCCCTTAAGGCATTCTAATAATAGGTTAAAATAAATTATTAAATATATAGAACTCCACACGTGGCTGCAGATTAGAGGACGGTTGGAAAGTCTTGTTTGGAATGGAGAGAAATAAGATAACATAAAAACTTTGTTTGAGATGCAAGGAATGGATACGAAATGTTAGGGTGTTTGATACAATCTTTTGTAATTAGTATTATGTTTTTTTGTTAAATAATAAAATTATCCTCAAATCTTTAGTTATTGACATAACTATGAAAATATAACCACTATCATGAATGAATAAATTGTAAGTAATATAAAATCAATATCAATTATGAATAATCTATGTATGTTAGGAAAATTACATAGTTTATTTATTTATTTATTTTTTGAAAAGATGCATCAGCAGATATATTAAGTTAGGGAAGAAAAGCCCACAAAGATGGAGTCTACAACATCAAAAGATACAAAAAGGAACGGTGACGTAATAGTTTCATTGTTCGATGATAATTCAATTTAGTACCATGATCACATGTTCGATTCCGAAAATCAGTATTTGACTCTCAATTATTTGAGAGTCGTAGTACTCTTTTATAAAGTTTATAAAAACCAAAGAGGAGGGTTAAATGTTGAAGACTCCTCAACATCCAAACGTAAAGCAAAATGGACCAAATCACGTGCCACACAATTAGCCAAACAAGGTGCAAAAACAAAACAATTACAAAGTTAATTTTGAATCAACGTCAAAATGAACTTAATTCAGCGTTTCATATACTCTTCATCAGGAAAAAAATAATAATAAATAAAAAATCACAGATTTGAGTTACCCAACTTTAAATATTGTGTTTATCTAACCTCAAAAAAGGGGAAAAAATTGATTGACCATAAAATATTCAAATTTGGTTTAAAATCATTAATTTTTTGAAAAACAATCACATGAAGACAAATGCTGCATTCAATAATTTTTCCTGGAATTGATATTTCATCAACCATGTACTAAAGGATGTTCAAATTTTATATAAAATCATCATTTTTGTTTGGAAACAATCACATCATGTCAAATGCTCCCTGGAATTGATAGTTCACCGCCGAACATTTCACCTTTTGTAATGGTCAAAAAAATTTCGGCAAATACAACAAAATTGCACCTAAATAATTTTAAAGCAACTTTTTAATTGAACCATTTTAATCTAAAAGGCCATTGATTCCATTATTATTATCATCATTTATTCATCCATTTATTACATTTTTTATCAAACATTTGAATGTGAAAATAGAAGATACGCATGAATGGGGCGAAGGCTCCTAAAATACAAAACTACACTTTTAAGCTTTATTTTATATTTGATCATTATTTTGTGGTGTTCAAATTTTATACATTAAAGTCTACCGATGGTCAGTGACGCAGTTGGTTATCTTGTCTGATGTTAATCCTTACCTTCTATGTAGGGTTTGTTGGTTCTCTTCCCCCGCTTTGTACTCAATATATATATATATATAAGCTTTCAACAGCTTGATAAAACAAAATAAATTAAAAATCAAACGGATGGGGCGTTAGAAAGGTTACTAAATTTTGTAATTGATGTGTGGTCGAAAGGTTACTAAAAATAAAATAATATTAGACCAAACTGATTATATGTTTCTTTAAAAAGAAAACCAAAACTATGCTTTCTGTATTTTCCAACCTAAAATGGTTGAAAGGTAATCTAAAAATTAAATGCTTAAATGATGATCTAAGAGTTTGAATGTCTGACCTTTAATTGTTATTGAACTAAAATAGCTGCTTTCAAAGCATTTTGTGGTGGTTATGGATCGAAAGAAATGCGAGAATTTTTTAAGAGGCGTAGAAACGAAGATCTCTGGGTCAACTTTGGGAAAACGTTATTTTTATGGCAGCCTCTTGGTATATTAAATCAAAGCATTTTGTTAATTATAATTTGGACTCTATTGCTAGAAATTGACATAGTTTCTTGTAATCTTTTTACATGTTTAGCATGTTTTTTTTTTCAATATATTGTGTCTTTTTTCAAAAAATTGTTATTGAATTAAAAAGAACAATGTTGATTCATAAGTTTTGAGAATTTTGTTTAGTAGACGCTAAGAAAATAAAACTTGATTTTTCGGACTACAGTTGACGAGGATCAATATTCATGCATACTAAAAACTTAAATCTGTATATTTTTCTTTCAAACAACTAAAACTCTTTTATTTCAGAAGGATCCCAATATTTAAATCACAAATTACAACAGAACATAAATCGGTTTTATAGATTTTTTTTAACGAAGTTTTATAAAATCGTTGATCATAATTTTAAAATTAAATATTTGAAGTATTTAAAATTACAACAAAACAACATTCTCGAAAAAAAAAAAAAAAAAAAAAACAAACAAAACATAAATTGGTTTTATAATACATTGTTGAGTGAAATATATTGGGGCTTTTGCATGTATATTACAAAATTGATAAAATATTACATGAATAACACAATAATGAAAATATTTGCACATATCTCAAAAATTGTAAATTGATAGACTTCATATTGATAGATTCTATCGATAAAGGGTGATAGAATCAATTACTAATAAATAAAGTAAATTGATAGACTTCCATCAGATTCTATCAAGAGTCTATCAATAAGAACCGATAGAATTAATCACTGATAAAATTGATAGACTTCCCTCACTAGAGAATGATAGATTCTATCAAATTCTTCTATAAAAAAGGTAAATTTTTTTTTTTAAAAAATGACAGAATTTGCTATAAAAGAATTATTTTTAAAAATGTGCTATAATTATAAACTGTGGTAAAAAAGTTGCTACACAGCGCAAATTCCCCAATATATTTATAAATTCTAATTTAAAATTAAATATTTGTAATATTTAACAATGAACAAATTGAACACATGAAACCGTTAAATATATATATTTTTTTAATGCAAAGTATTTTGAGGGATTTGAAAGTAAGGGGATAAAAATACTAGCCAATAAAAACAGAACTCTAGTTTATGGGCAAAGCCCTTAAGCAAACTTGGTTTTCAATCCTAAATCTCAATGAACCTAATCGAGCATTAAGTTAATTTCATACTAATAATGTAACAACTCTCGAGGACATAAATTCACAACTCATTCATAATTAAGATTGAATCACATATAATCATCATGCATATTGAAATATCGATTGATCTTTTAAGAATTTACAAATAGAAATTGATTATTGGATCTCGAACTCTTCGTATAGAATACCTTCACTCTCATTTCTTCATATAATTGATTTGGATCAAATCATATATAACAATTACATGGAAATAAAGGAACCTAGCAGCTGGTTGGCTTCTTTTTCCCTCAAAAAAAAAAAAAAAGAGAAAGAAATAAAAAAAAGGAACTGATGCTATATATATGTTGTGGTTTCTTCTTTCTCCTTGTTTATTCCTTAATTGAAATGCATCAAATATACAAGATACTTCTTTTAGGAAATCTCGTAATTACGGGCTATAATGAAAAAGTGTGTTGTGTCATAATGTTATTATGGGATAACATGATCCTCGTTGTCTGTCAATTACATATATATAGTTTAATACCACACACACAGCTTTGAAATTTTCTTTTAATTAATAATATTATTTTACAATAAAAATAATGATCAATTATTACATAATGTTTATTGAGAGAGTTTTGGAAAATAAAAACGCATAATTCATGAGTTAAGAAGAAATAGAAAATTGAAACTCCTAATTTAATTGATGGACCACGTACTCGGTCATATAGTAGAGAGGAGAAGCCTTTGTTGCATCAAAGCTAGAAAGTTGTTGACACGTTTTAAGCGTCAACTTTTCCACATATTCCTTTGCTCTTTTTAGGCCCATGATTTTTGGATATGTATTTGTGTCATTTACCACATCCTTCTTTGCTGTCTTCCCCAACTCCTTTGATGACTTTGTCACATCCAAAATGTCATTCACCACTTGATACAACAACCCAAATTGTGTTCCATATCTTCTTAAGCTCTCTATCTCTTCCTCGCTTCCTCCTCCCATTATCGCACCGCAAACCACCGTGGCTTCGAACAGTCTCGACGATTTCCTCATGTGAATGCACTCCACTTCCTCGATGATGGCTTCTAATTTTCCCTTGAAATTGAGATCCATGAGCTCTCCTCCCAGCACCCCATCAAACCCGCTTCCCAAACCAAGCTCAGCCATGCCTCTTACAACATGTTCTGTTGGGACATTCTTTGTCATTTCAGCTACATGTTGAAATGCCAGACACAAAAGTGAACCCGCAGCTAGAATGGTTGTTTCTTCGCCGAAAACCTTGTGGTTCGCTGCCTTTCCTCGACGAACGTCATCGTCGTCCATGCAAGGTAGATCGTCAAGAATCAACGATGCGACGTTGATCATTTCAATAGCGCAAGCAACCGGCATGGCTCGTGCTTCGTCTCCACCGACTAATTCACATGAAGCAAGGCACATAACTGCACGGCAGAATTTTCCATTTCCAAGCAATGAGTATCTCATGGCATCCGTTATTCTAGTTGGGTGCTTCATAGGCACTGTTTGATCTAATGATTTCTTCACATGTTTAATCTTCAACTCCATGTAGTCTTCAAAATCGAATTCGGGAAAAGGATTTAACTTTTTTCTCCCTATGATATTGTTTGAATTGGCTTGAGTTTTCATGGAGAAAAACTTGAGGTTTGAAGTTGGAGTTTTGGATTTGGTGAATTTGAAAAGGCCATTGTTGGTTGATTTATTGTAGATGGAAGTTAAAGGGTTGCATTGAACTAAAGCTAAGGTTGAAGCCATTTGAAAAGAAAGCAAAGGCATTTAATTTGTTCATGTTAGTGAGTGGCTTTGCCATGATATATAAAGACATTTCAAATGTTTTCTATTTTACTGAACCAAAACTATTAAATATATATTATGAGACTTCACATCAAAAGTAAAGAAATTAGTCCATCTCAGGTGATGGTGTTATATTGAAAAAATTATCTTGAATTAGACCCGAATGTGTATATGAGATTTCCGCTTTGGCTTACTCACTTAGGTTAGATCTGAATTTAAAGCATTAAATACTCGTTTAATCTTATGCCAGCTTGGGTCACATTAGAATTTAAAGATTAGCATTAAATAACAGATAGAAGTCTATTGATTGGAGTGAATAACATTTTTTGTTGAAGTCTATATTAATGTCCTCGATTAAAGATACTAATAAAAATTTATGAAAAAAAATATAAAACTTGAGTTTTTTTTTTTTTTTTTGAAATCAAATATAATTAGAGTTTTGTAAATTGTGTACTTGAATGGAAAAGTATAACAAATATAATTAGAGTTTTGTTAATTGTGTACTTCAATGGAAAAAATAACAAATATAATTAAAGTTTTGTTAATTGGGCATGTTTAGCTAAGGGTAGAGAGGAAAGGAAGGAAAGATAATGAAAGGAAAGGAAAGGATAAAAAATAAAAGTGAGACTAAATTAATATTTGGTGAAAACAAAAAGGAAAGGGTAGGGTTTAAGAATTTTTTTTTTTTTTTAAAACGAGATATTTAATATTTTTAATATAATATTCATAATTGAATACATTTTTTCCTAAACGATAAAATATCATTTTGAAATTTACTTAATTTTATTTATTATTTAAATAAAATTTAAACTTAATATATTGTCCTCATAAAAATTAACAAATAATAAAATCAATATTACGAATATATATATATATATATATATATATATGTTATATAAAAAATTTCAATGTATATATTAAAAAATCGAATGCATAAATAATTACAAATATTATTTAAAGTATATGACATATAAAAAAAACATGGTACTTGTTTTGAAATTGATTTAATTTCATTTATAATTTAATTGAAAATTTAAGTTTAGAAATAAATTATAGATGCATAAATGTTTTTTTTTACCAATATTGTTTGAAAATCATTTAATTTATTATTTGAATGAAAAATTTAAGTTAGGTGCATTCTGATTGTTAAGATTACCAAAAAAGAAAATAAATAAATGAATGAAATGTATGCATTCAAATTAAGATAAAATTGTTATTTAGTTTAGATGAACTTGTAATCTTGTTAAAATTATATTCATATATAAGTGTATATTTAGATTTTTTTTTATAATCTAAAAAATGTAAGTATGAATAATGAATCAATAACTATTAATATATAATTTAAAATAATAAATTTCAAATGCTTAAATAATTGATAGTATTTTTTTTAAAGAACGTAATATATATAAAAAAAACTATGACAAATATACATTTTAAAATAAATAGATACTAATAAATAATAAGTAAATACACACAAATAAGTTAGGGTGGTAGAGTTGATAAAAAAATGGTAATTTAATTTAAAATAATCTAAAAAGATCAAATTCAAAATTTTGACAATTTATTTTAAAATATTTTTCAGATTAATAATATGTATAATTAATAAACAAAAATTTCAACAGAATAAAAATATAATTAAAATAATAATATTAACACATTAAAAAAAATTAAATTAAAGAAAAAGAATGCTTAAAACATAAAAGGGAAAGAGTAGTAACTATACCACGTTCGAGAAGTATTTGCAAATATAGGCGTCTAAGTTTTTTTTTTTTTGCAAACTTAATTTTATTTTTAAAATTTGAAATTAATGATTTTTTAGTAATATCATTTTGCCCTTCTACCCATTTAATGCCTCATTTTCAAAGTCAACCTCCATACCGTTTTTAAATGTCAAATTAATGTTATGAGATTTTAGTAGTACATTCCTAAAATACTTTTTCCAAAACGATTTTTCTCTCTCTTCATTTTCAACCTCTCATTTGTTGTTGTCCACAATTTTCATTTGGATTTTTTATAAAAAAAATTCTTATTTCGACAAGATACAGTTCTGTCGAGACTGTATTGTTATGTACTGATTAAAAAAAAACATTGATGAGTTTTTGAAGATTTTTTAAGTGCATCAGCGTCGTCTTGATTTATGATAGCGCTCTTACGAAACCCTAATTTGCACGAACGTTGAAGATGAAAATAATACGGTTTAACTATAATATTGTATTACTCATAACATAAATAATAATATATTAGAATGTACAATACATGAATACAGTTTATTTATAATAATACTATATTGTTCGTGAATTCTTATACATCATATGTGTGTATTCATTTATATTAAAACTCTAAATTTGCATGGATGTAGACGACATAATTAATATGTATTGCTAATAATCATATTAATAATTTTATCAAAACAATACTGTATAGGCCAATTAGAGAAAGTATCAAACCAGTACCGTATAATATTACAGAACAACACTTTGTATGTTTGTAATGTTAAATCCTTATGAAATTCATTTACCCAATAGGGCGTTTTCTGAACTGTCCTATTTTTTTAGTAAATATTGTATTACACTTTCATTGGTTCAATGATAGCTCTCAAATAGAGCATATTTTAGTTGTAATTGTAGTTGTTAATAATACCTCATTTTTTATACCCGAACGTGAAATACAATACATAAATATATATATCTAAATGTTGCTTAAAGAATAATAATACGGTTTGATAAATATAAAAAATTCAATAGTTTATTTCGATACACTTTCATGTGAACGTAATACTCACATATCTATACAGTATATACAGTCTGGTACAGTAATGCCTAATGTTTCAATACCTTAAAATCAAATCCAAATAAAATAATGATTGTACTTGACTTTACTATCGGTTGTTCACTATTGCACTCACATACGACTACCATTGTATGACTAGACTAGTAAAATATCATCTTGCCCTATTTTTTCTACAATATTTACAGACATGTATGACTAGACAGTAAGGTATCATCTTGCCGTATTTTTCCTACAGTATTTCTAGACATCCCAGTTGTTCATACTTCTCCTCTAGTCTTACTTCTATCAATCTTGTTCCCTTCTATTCATTCCATCGTGCTTTGGGTTTCACAATCTGAAGCACTAGATGCGAAAAAAATAATCTAGTTAGTAAATATCGTATAACATAAACAAAACATCCATACATTACACATAACTATATCATTTACACCCTGATGAAAGAATACACTAATTCAACTAAATCAACAGAAGACTAAGAATTTTCAAACAATCACTAAACAACTACAATCCAAATAGAAGTAATAGTGGAAATCTATCAAAATTACAACATTATCGTACATGCAAGTTAATACAGTACAATACTCATCCTAACCATTGTGAACTTATGTTTTCAGGCCTTCAAACCAGAAATCGACAATAGTAATAATCCCAAGAACTATAATAAAGTTTTGTTTAAAATCCTAACCACAAATTGAAGAACCAAACGAATTAAACTAGAAAATTAAATTCATACAATGTTGATTATAACAAAACCTCGAAACCACCGAACTCATATCTCCAAAATCCCTCCCTCGAACACGAAATTTGATTGTATTAAAAAAACAAAATACTATACAGATAAAAAATAGTCTATCAAAGGAAAAATCAAATGTGTATGTCTTCTTTATATCTAATGTAGAAAAAAAAACTCTAAAACTTAAACAAAGCTATAAACTTATCGTAGAAAGTTTTTCTCTTCGTACTTACACCGCGTTTCCGATTTTGATCATCAATACTTCAAAGATGTTGAGAAGGGGCCAAGATTTTCGGTAGAACCTTTTTTTCGAAGGCTTGTAGAAGAAGATTAGAAGACCGAAAATGTGAAATTGTGAGGCTAAAATTCAAACGAAAAGAAAATATGACAGTTTCTATTTTGACATAAATTGTAATAATGACCGCACGATTTTAGGGATTGGTGGGTATGAAAGTTGGAGATTTTTCCTAAATGGTTAATAATTCGAAATTTAAAAATTCAAATTAGGAGGGTATTATTGTAAATGGAAAATTTACATAATTAATGATATTATTAACGAAATTTATTTTTTCAAATACTTTTTAGGTAACCTATATTTGCAAAAACTTTTCATGACCTATATATGAAAAAAGTCCAACATAAAAAGGAAGAAAGTAAAAAAAAAAGAAAAAGGAAAGAAAACGTAAGACGTAAAAATAAAGAAAATTTAATTTTCTTAAAAAAAAGTAAATGAAAAAGGGAGCAGGTTAGGTGTGCATTATTAAAAAAATGTAAGAAAACAAAAAAAAAACATTTTTAGTCTCGAGATTTATAGTCTAATTTTAATTTGGTTCCATTGTTTTAAAATTGAAACATTTTATGCCTTTTTAATCCTACTTACTTTTAAAATTTATAATACCAAAATCATTAGTTACATATATAATATTGGCTAAAAATGATTAAATTAATTTTAAATTTTAATATATATAAAAAAATAAATTTTAATATATTAATGAAGTGATTATTCTAATTTTCTCTAAATTTTATAAATGAGATAAAAGTAAATTAAAAGAACATCTAAGATTAAAAATGAGTATTATTTAAATGTCAGTGTGAAAGTGTTCAATTTTGAAATGAATTGACTAAATTGAAATTAGATCATAAATCTAAGAACTAAAAAGATAATTTTGCAAAAAACAAAAAAAGAATATCACGTGTTGAGAAGGGCTTAATTAACCCAACGACCCAAATGACATCAATGACCCTTCCCGACTTATTCTTTAAATACAAATTTGGAGAAGAACACAAATCCTACGTAAAAGATAGCTAAAAAATTAATAAGAGTCAAATACTAATTTTTAAGATCAAACCCATAACTGTTTAATCGAATTGAAATACCATCAAATAATGAAATCTATCCAGTTATCAATCTTTTGCATCTCTTTCAAACCACATAATCGGGTTCGCATAAAAAACGTGTAATTTCCTCCAATAAAAAAGGGGGTCCAGCGTGTTTGTGGTTCGCAAACATATTTTCGGAAAAGGAGGAAATTATATGGCCTTTTTTCCTTGCATTTTTTTCATGCTGATTTGTTAGTAATTTCACCCTTGTACTATCTTTTTTTTTTTTTGACAAGACCCTTGTACTATCTAATAGAGGCTCATTTTGAAAGCCTTCATTTTTAAATGTTGTTAAATTATTTTAAAAATAATTTATCGTACAATATACATGTTTTTTTTAACCCAATAAAAAAAATGCATATCAAACGGATGGGATTGAAATTGTTAACATTTTGGTTGCTAAGGGCTCGTTTGATAACGTTCTCGTTTCCTATTTCTTGGTCCTGTTTTTAATTAGAACAAAAAAACTAGAATGTGTTTGATAACTATTTCTGTTTCTTGTTTCTAAAAAAAATAGAAACGGAAACAAAACTTGTTTGATAACCCTTTCTAATTTCTAGTTTTTTTTTGTGTCTTGAAAAAACATTACATACATTAAAAATCATGAAAAATAAGAATTTGTTGTTGACATATTTATAGTAAAATTATGAAATAAAATAAAACAGTTATATATAAATACTATATTTATATTAATCAAGATAGTTGATAAAATATAAAATTTTATTTTTTTAAAAATCAAAATTAGAAATTTGTTATCAATGGAAAATTATAGCATAATATTTAACTAGATTGAAATCTACTAATTTTGTGACAATCACTTTAATGTGAATGAATTAATTTTTCTATATTTTATTCTTTTTTTCTAAAATTTTTATATTTGTTGATTTGTTTTTTTTTCTTTCCATTTTTTACTCAAAAAATCATCTAGAAAATTAGTATAATTTAAATTAGTAATATAGAATCATAAATATTACTATTTATAGAAATTAAGTTTAAAAATAAGTATATATTGTTCCTAAAAAAAGTATATATCAAAATTAAGATAACAAATTTTTTATATAAAAGAAGAAGTATAATAGTTATTATATATTGAAAATAAAATAATATACTGTTTGTGTAAAAAAAAATTAAACTAATATAATACAGAATATTAATATTATGGTTTAGAAATTAAAATAATATATAAATATATATTTAACAAAATGTCAAATGAAATGTTATTAAAATAAATGGAAGAAATAATAAAATTTTATTTTAAAAAAATCAAACTAAAAATAAAAAATTTCTAAGAATCGAACCATGGTTGGAGAAGTTAATACAAAAATATTACTACAACACTTGTCACTATGCCACAGTACAACATTGTAAACATTAATGACTTTTATTTAGAAGAATAAAAACAAAACTGAAGAAACACATACAAAAAATTAGAAACAGAAACAAGAGAAACTTGATTTGAGAGTTTCTTATTTTGGAGCTAAATATTGGAAACGTTTCTTTTAATTTTGGGAACAAGAAACGGAAACAGTTACCAAACAAGTCTGTTTCTAAAAAAATAGAAATAGAAACGAGAAACAGAAAACGAGAACGTTATCAAACGGGCCATAATTGAACAATGAATAAAGGAACTCATCACATTCATATCAACTAATTCACCATTCAATAATTTTCTCATAGAATTGAAACCATCCAACCACGAAACTTTTCGATTTTACCATAACATTTTAGCTATATCATATTCTTTTAACATTATTTGTAATTATTTATGGAGTTAAATTTTTTCCGACAATGTGTGCTTTTTAAATTTGTTATATAATAATAAATATTGATTTTATTATTATTCATCAAACTATTCTAAATAAATAATTTGTCTAAAAAAAAATATTCTAAATAAAAAAAATATTGATTTTATAAAAAATATTCTGATCCATTTAAACAAATTTATCATTTTTGTTCTTTTTGTTTCAATTTAAAGTTACTTTATTTCATTTATTTGGTGACTTTAATTATCAAAATGTACTAACTTTTAAATTTTTTTTAAATAATAAATAGAATAAAATAAATTTTCTTATGATATTTTTTTATTAATATTTTTTATTCAATTGTGAATATTATATTAAATATGTATTTCAAAAACAAAAAAACAACTATATTTCTACCTTTCCCATTCCACCAAACAATGATTAACAATCACATCACTTTCCTTCTTTTCTCACAAAACATTAATTTACTCTCACTTTCCTTCTTTTCTCTTACCTTGCCGCCGTAGTCAAACATGACCTAAAAGTATTAGAAAATGTGTTGCACATTCCTAACTTTAAAGACTTTGTTCTTTCAACTTTCTCTATTTCCTTTATGAAAAACTATTTAACTTTTTTTTTAAAAAATAAATGTTATTGAACACAAAATTGAAAATTTCAAAGATCTTAAGCACTTTTAATATTTTATAGACTTACTAAATAAAAGAGTCATATAATCCCAAGAAAATTAGAGTATTTGAGACCTTAACATTTTATCGATAATTGAACTATGGATGAGGAACTCATCACACGTGTCAAGTAATTCACCATTCAATATTTTTCTCATAGAATTGACATCTGTGTAACTTTTGGGATAGAGTCGTAAAAAGATAAGATTTTTGGAGACATAAATTTTTGTCAAGAATTGTATAACTTCAATGGTGAAGTTAGAACTTTTTACAAAAGGACATAATTTCACATAAATATTTTAAAAGTTTAAGTAGATGAAGGGAAAAAAGACTACAAAATTCTTAGCCTTTTAATTAAAAATTCTAAATGGCATTTGATTGCATTATTGTAAACACATTTGACGTACCAACACGAGCATAACATTAGTTATATCATATATAATTTAATATTCAAGAGAATATTATGAGTTTAAATTTCTTCACTCTTAAATATTATTAAATTAAAAAAAAGAAAGAAATAAAAGATGTATGATTGAAAGAGGATACTAAAAAAACAAAATGAACTAAAAAACTATTAGATAACAAAAAGTACACCACCAAACCAATTAAATTTGAAGTGGAAATCTTTATTATCTAATATAGTATCAAAGATATGTGGTTTAATGGTCCCCTAATTTCGATCCATCCCAAATGTTTAAAAATCTAAGTGGTAATTTGAATCCAACCCAGGTAAAACTTTAGTAGGTATTTAATCTCAAAATTTTGGAATCAACCTAAGTGAGTAAGTTTAAGAGGGTAATTTTGGTCCACAAATTCGAATCCAATCCAAAATGATCTTCATGTATGATACCATATTGACGAAGTATGTTGAAATACTCATCTTATTCTACATTGAAAAGATAAGGAGTCTTCAACATCTTGATAACATATATGAGTTACTTTCCTTATTATTTTTTTAGGTGGAACCCCACATTATCTAATAAAATTATAAAGACTAAATTTTAGATTTTGAAATCCCACATAATTAAATTTTAACTTTTATCTTTTATCAAACCGTGTAGGACAAAATTTATAATTTAATTATAAACCATACCTATTCTTCGAGAGATTTATTACTGATTTTTGTATAATATTTCATGAGAAACAAACTATCATGTAAAAGAAAAAAAAAAGTGGAAGAGGAAATGAAAATAATAAAAGCATAGTAAACATTAAAAATAATTAATGAGAATCAGATATATAGGTTTTCTTTTACAAAGGACCAAATATGATTTCTACACTGTCTAAAGCCTTCTATATATCATTCTCAAAGAAAAAAGAAATCTATATATAATTTTGAAAATAAAAAAGACTAAAAAAAAATATATACATGCATTTAGATGTTGAATTCAGACATTTTCCAGTGGAGATTGTAAATTTTCATGATCCTCTAATTTTGTGATGTCCTTGTCTTGTGTGTTGCATTCTTTGCTACTTGCTTTCAATCCTTCACTTATCTCTTGCTCTTTGCTCTTTCCCCATAGCACAAAATACAGTCCTCCAACCAATAAAACTCCCCCTAAAGTTCTGCAAATTAACAAAAGTTCTAATAAATACATTGGATATTGCACTTGGAAAAGAAGAGAAAAACCAGGGGTATTTAATGGAAAATTAAGTTTGAACTAATTTGTTGGCTTAATTTCAAAATTTATCAAATGAAAGTTGTTATAATTTTTAAAAATTAGAATTTCATTATTATACTTAGAGAAAAACTCATAAATAATTTATATGGCTAGATAAAACTTCAATTTCAAGTCTTTTTTTCAATTATAGAATCTAAGTTCTAACATTTCTTAAACCATAGATTAAATTTATAATTTAACCACAATTGTTTTGAAAAATAAAGGTAGAAAGCTTGTTTGATAAAAGAAAATTGATTTGATGTGGTTAATTTTATCTTTTCTAAAGTATAATTTTATTTTAATGTATAATATCTTTAAAATAATTATAAAAAAAAAAGTTGCATGTGAGAAATAAGTTTTAAAAAGTGAAAAACTATCCTCTTTTTTCTAGAGTTGAACTAAAGATTCAAACACTTATGGTTTGTTTAATTAATTATGAACACATATTTATGTCGGTTGAGTTATCTATTTTGTTTTAAGTTACCTTCCAAGAGTAATGTTCTCGCCGAAAAGGATAGCAGAAAAGAAAGTTGTAATGAGAAGAGAAAATGGTGTGGACATGGCTAGAAAAACTGGTCCTTTCTTCTCAATAACCCATGCTTGAAGACAATATGTAACAGCAGTTACCACCACACCCTACACCACATGTCTCATCTTTATGTTAATCATAATAATAATTTCCAAATTTAAAACTATAGTTTTTGCTTCTTACTTCAGCCTTAATCTTGACTTCTTTTTATATTATTTTTAGCTAAGTGCAAGAAGAAAAGGGTAAGTAGAGAAAATTACACAATATGCCACTGCCAGAAGCCTAACATTCCAGCCCAGTTTCCATTGCTGAGGGTCTCTCTCCATTACAATAGCCATTGCAAATGTTTGAAATGAACTTAACATACATTGAAGACTTGTTAACAGAAGTTTTGAAGGATAGCTTTTCAATACAAATGCCTGCATTCAAAATTATTTATTAGTAGAATAAAAAAAATCATCTAAAAAGTAATTGATGATTAAAAGAAATAATTTTAAAAATATAAAATGTGGTTCAATGGACATGAAAAGATAGGGTGTAAAAAATCTAAATTATAATCGTAACACTATTACTCTCAATTGAAGATCATTCATATAAATACCTGAAGAACAATCCAAATGCCCCATAAGGTATTGGAAAAAATCATCAAAAAGCAACCCTTCAACCAAGAGTTTGGGGAAGCAACAACATTATTAGGGGCAGAATGGGCAGTAAAAAGATGATGATTATTAAACAACTTCAATTGAGGGCCTTTGTAAAATGCCAACATCCCTACACCACCAACACACAATAATATTCCCACAAGCTTTCCAATCCCTGCTATTGACTTCAATCTCAAAACCTCCATCCTATAAAAACACCCACAAAAGCATATATATGATCTTTTGCAAAAACAAGTTAAAAGGAGAATTTAACTACAATAAAATAGGTTGATTCATTATATGTTTTATATTTTAGTTTTTTTTATGACCAGATATCAGAACTTTGCTACCTTAATACTTTGAGCACCACTAATCCATCCCTAAGATGCAACATTGGGATACATCGAAGAAGTGGAGATTCAATAAATGAGAATATCTACAATCAATGTTACAAGCGGGTGGTCTTGAATCTAACACTATATAGAAAAATATCTTCAAAGCCCAAATTATCAACCACTATGCTACCGAGACTTTTTTATATAAGATTTTCAACGAGTTATAAGTGTTTATAACATGAAATATTAATCATTCATCTCGATTTTTTTTTTTGGACATGATTGGAAAAGTAAAATTTCTGTAAATTAAAAGAAAAGGTTGAGAAAAAGACAATATTATGGACTGCACTGAATATAAAAGGATGATTTACTGGCAAGAACTTTAAATCTCTGTTTATTAAAGAAAAATAGATTATTTAAATGTGACAAATCCAATCAATCCGCTTTAATTAGTTTGTGATAGAAATTTGAGCAATAAAAAGAACTAAAAAACAAAGCCTTTCACTTGGACGTTTCTACACAGTTTTAAATCAATCAATTCATAGATGTAAATAAAGTGTTATAGAAAACTTTCTTTTTTCCACTCATTACTTCCCAAAGTTCAATCAATTTAACGTTTATGAAACTTTTGTTCTACAAAAAAAAAAGGTACAACGTAAAAGATAAAAAAAAAATTATCTATATATATATATATTTGAGGTTAAAACTATCTATAATTTTGGATTTAGGTCTTAGGCCACTTTTATTTTATTTGGTATATTTTTCACTTTTGGTTTTTTCTTTATTTATTTATTATTATTATTATCAGTTTTTTTTTTTTTGGTAAAAGTTACTAGGACTATTTATTGTTACATATTCGAATTATTCTTGTTGAATAAAAAAACCTACAATCCTTGCAGGCCTAGAAAATAAGGTCTAATTTCACGGTTACTTTGTCTTAGTACTGTTGGGATTTAGAGCAGTTCGATTTTTAAATATTCATTTGTTTTATATTGACAATGTTTCTCTTTTTTAAAAAAAATCATATTATCCCCGTTAAAATAAAATTCTGAAATAAGATGATTTTTTTTTTTAGTATAGTTTGTGACCGTGAAGTAGAAATGGATTAAGACCAAACTAGATAACCAATCACGCCACCGATAACATTCCATGAATTAAAATGAATTATATACTTTCACAAAGTATTATTTTATGTTTATTTGTATTAAAACATGAAATTGTGGAGTAAACTTGACATATAATTTAATCAACATAAGTTTATGTATAAAAATTATAAATTTAAATCTCTCTTTTTAATTGTTGTTGCGAGTAGCTCAATGACATCCTTTTCTTTCTTCCATAAATAAATTTCTGGTATCCTTTTTAAAAAAAGAGTAGTTCAATGACATCAATACATATTCAATAATCAATTCGTACAAAAAAAAATGAAGAAAAAGATCCATTCAAGAAAAGAAAAATCCAAATACACAAAAATTTGAAATCCAAATAATATCTATATAAAAGATTTCCCTTTGTGATATTGGATTAATCTTTAAAGGGGTATTTTTGGATAGGAAAAACGAAAATAATTATAAAAAAAGATAAAAATTAGGAGAAAAATATGAAAAAAGAAACATGATTATATATGACGTTTAAGATGAAGAAATAATTATGAAAAAAATTATTACTTATATTTAAAGTAAAAATATATTGATGACAAAAAATATAAAAAAATGATTATGAAAAAATATAATTAGGAAGAGAATGATTTTAAACTTGAACGTGAGTGAGAGAATCAAGTTTCAATCTTATACCGAGGGTCAGTGGCGCAGTTGGTTATCTTGTCTGGTGTAATCCATTTCAACTCCACGATCACGAGTCAAGCCCGAAAATCGGTCCCGAAAATCGGTATTTGGCTCTCATGTTATTTGAGAGCAGTTGTGCCCTCTATGTAGGGTTTGTTGATTCCCCTCCCCCGCTATGTACTCAAAAAAAAAAAGTTTCATTCTTATTGTGTGTATGTATATAACTTTCTCTCTTTCTTTTTTCGTTCAATGTATTGAAAGGCAGGTGGACTCTCTTGTTGTTATTTCTTTGCTTGTTTTTTATCCTATCAAAGAATCCATCCAATCAATCATTTCCCAAATAGAATCTTAAATTTTCATTTTACTATTTTCAACACACCATGTTTGGCTGTTTTCAGTTAAAGGTGTAGTAGGGTTTTCCACTAAAAAAATGTGGCCTTCTTCAACTTGGCCATTCTCTCATTATAATATATTTTTCATTTTATTCCCCCACCTACGCTCACAATCATATTCAAATGATCACAAATCAATAATGAAATCACTAAAATTATATTATACATTTTGGTGGCTGGTTTTTCCAAAAATGCAATTTACAAAATTTATGTTTCCCTTTATCAAATGTATTAGCTAAGAATAACCAAAAGGAAACTACAAAGAAAGATAAAACTGAATCTAATTTTTAGAAAGAGGAAGAAAAAAATAGTAGCTATGAAAAAGTCTAATTTTGTACCGTATTTAGAATGAGCCACTAGTATTAATAATTAGGTTAAAATATCATTTTGGTCCTTCAACTTTCGAGTTTGTTCCATTTTGGTCCCTAGACTTTCAAATGTCCATTTTTAGTCCCTTGACTTTGTAGTTTGTTCAATTTTGGTCTCTCGACTTTCAAATGTCCAAATTTAGTCCCTAGACTATAAAAAAAGTTCAAAAATGGTCCTTTTGTCAAATAAATTTTTTTCTCACTCCTAAATTATTTTCTCTCTCTTCCATCTTTCATCATTTCTTCTTCTAAAAGTTTTATCTCTCATAAATCCACCTCTCTAATCCTCTTCTATTCTCTTTTTCTCTTATTCTCTCCTCAATCCATCTCATCAAATTATTTAACATGAGATAATTTTTCTAAATAATAATTTTCCTACTTTGATTTGTCACTTTTTGTTTTCTAAAATTCATAGTCTACCATGGAACAAAAAAGAAAAAGAAAGAAAATAAAGAAGAAAAAAGAAAAGAAAAGAAGGGAAGAGAGGTGGATTGAAGAGAGGTAAAATTTCTAGAGAGAGAAATTATGAAAGATGAAAGAGAGAGAAAATAATTTAGGAGTGATTAAAAATTCATTTGACCAAAGGACAATTTTTGAACTTTTTTTATAGTCTAAGGACCAAATTTGAAAACATTTGAAAGTTGAGGGACCAAAATTGGACAAATAGCAAAGTTGAGGGACCAAAATTGGACATTTGAAAGTTGAGGGACCAAAATTGGACAAACATCAAAGTTGAGGGACTAAAATTGGACATTTGAAAGTCGAGGGACCAAAATGGAACAAACCCCAAAGTCGAGGGACCAAAATGGTATTTTATCCTAATAATTAATACTTATCAAGATGAGGTAAATGATCTAAGTCTCGTTAGAAGTTACAAATTTAAAGATAAAATTTAGTCTTTATAAAACCAAATAAAATACTTCATCTCTCATGATAGTTGCTAAATTGAGTATACTTGGCTATATCCATATGTCAATATAGATTAATTGATGAAGTCTTTTTAGAAATTATGATGATATTATAATCTCTCTAAACTGCAGAGTTTTGTGGTTATCTTTTCGAATCCTCAATAAAGTATTCGTTTTCAACAAAAAAAAAAAAGTGAATTTTTTATAACCGCGTATTTTTTATTGGATAAAAATAGTTGAAATTTAATCCTTTAATATATCTTCAATATACAATAAAAAATTTTGATATCTAATTCATAATTTAACTTGTTCATCACAAAAATACAAATGATCACCAAAGTTATATACGAAGAATTCAATGTCACATGTTAAATTCGCCAATGATTACTAATGATATAAATTATTTATTAGGTCTTAACCGATTAAAGTCTAAATTTTTAAAACTAGAAAACTCAAGTTCTAAGATTGTAATTTAGCCTATAAAAAATTAAAAATAATAAAATTTATATCTGGGTAGTGTCATGAATTTAGTTAAGTGTGTACCTAAGTAAGAGGGCAACGAAGAAGGTGATGACGGGAAGACAATTGGTAGTCGCAGCAGCTAACGTTGCTGACGTATACACAAGAGCAATCCCATAAAGATTCAAGCTCATGGCTATACTGCAAATCCCAAAAAAAAAAAAAAACAATTCATTTCTTAATTTTCTTCAAATATTACAATAATTCTAAAGACAAAATTGCTATATCTCAATCAATTAACACATGTTCATCTTACTCTTCAAAACACACGAGTTATCAATTTTTTATATTTATGAGTGTTGATGTTAATTCATATACATATGCGTACTTCAAATATAATATTTGGATGTCAAGAAAATTAATCACTGATAGGTGAATGCTATAAATTAAACTCATTACTTTTGAATTATTTAAAACCTTCTTGATCGCCTGCTCACTCTACTATGATTGTTTTAATTTAGAATAGCAAATATGAGGGTAGTGAAAATTTGAATATAGCAACTAGAGTTGAACTGTGTTTATATTGAAGATTAAAAAAAAAACTTATTTCATATTTTTTTTGTGTTTTAGTTTCCTCCGCCTTACAAAAAATCCTATAAAATCAAATTCAAATAATTATTTATTGTTTGAGAGCTAAAAAAATATTAAAAAAAAATGATGAGTTGGTATACAAATGAAAAAATCTTCAAAAACTTAAGAAATTCTCAATTCCGTCCTTGCTCAAAAAATCAACCTCCACAAATTTCTTTGAAACAACGAAAGATTAGTGAAAAAATAATCAAAATATGCGTAAATCGGGTAGAGTTTCGGAAAATAGAACATGAAGAAACAAGAGCATACCCGAATAAGGAAAGCATAAAAATCTTGCAGAAGGTGATGAATGTCAAGGGTGGAGCATTTTTCCTGAGAAACAAACAGAAAGTAAAAAAGAAAATCAGAGAAAAAAAGGGAAAAAAAAAGAATAAGGGATACAAAAAAAAAAAAAAAAAAAAAAAAACCTTTCAATAAAGAAGGCAATGGGAGAAAGAATGATGGTGGCCGTTGCCTGGCGGTAGAAAGTAAATACGAAATTGTTCATTCCGCCGTCAAATGCGGCCTTTGACAGCAGAAACATGCCGGAATATATTATTTGGATTAAAATCACGGCCATAAAACTTTTTTTTTCTTTCATCTTTTTCAACAACACAAAAACAAAATAATAATAATAATAATAATAAAAGAACTCTTAATTTCTCTCTCTCTCTCAATAAATATTTCTTCATCACCCTTTCCTATTTATACACATGGAATTTGGGCTCCCAATTCTCATTAATTCTTTTTCTTGCCTCCTATTTTATTTTCAAAAGATATATCTCTCTATAAAGTCCCTTTTTTTGTTCCTTTCCCTTTTGCTTCCTATCCTAGTGCTCTCTCCTTTCACTAGTCATAGTTTTCCTTTTTATTTCTTGAATTTTAGCTTCTGTCCTTTCATTTTTGGTCCATAGACTTTTAAATTTTTGTCCTAATCTATTTAAGATATCAAATTGAAGTCCGTTTCAAATGTCTTTCTATATAGTAATGTTTTAAAAAATGTTTTGGTATCTTATATTTATTAAAAGTAGTAATTTCAATGAACAAATATAACTCAACTGGCTTAGTGAATGACATAAGATTTTGTAGTTTTAGTTCTTGAATTCTTTATGGTACTAAAACACAATATAAATATATAATAGTAATATTTTCTAGCTGGACCTTCTTTGGCATTTTATTATTTAAATAAATGTGTTTTTAGGGAAATTATAGTGGATTGTTTTTAAAAATTAATTACAAATCTATTTACATTAAGAAATATCAGCAAAAATAATTTCTGTTTAAAAATTAAAAAAAATTTGTTTTAATAAGAAAGACAGAAAACCTCTCATCTGTATTAATTGTTAATACTACATGTATTGTTAATCATAAATGTCATAAATATCTAACTTAATTAAAATACATTTGTGTCCTCTTTCGGTTAAAAGTAGTGATTCAATTAAGAAGCATAGCTTTTCTTTTTCTTTTTTTTTTGTAATCATTAAGAAGCATAACTTAAATGGTATAGTCAATATTTAGTAAACACAAGATTGCAGTTCAATTATCTATTGTATTAAAAAAATAGTAACAAGAGTATAATAGAGATTAGTTTATTTTTGTTTGAAAATGAAAATAGAGATTATTTTAATACTATAATAATCAAGGGAGTGGAGAGATTTGAACTAATTATAACTTTATTATTAAAATATTATATATGTCAATCGATCATCATCAAACTAAACCGATGTTATTAATTAATCAGACAAATGAGTTTTTGTTTTTAATACATATTTTGAAAATTTTCAATGAATCACTGTAATGTTATTTTTGGAAATTTTGTTAGTGTTTCTCCATATATATGTATATAGTTTTGATTTTGGGAAATTATAGTAACTAGACCACATCCGAAAAGTATTTGCAAATATAGGCGCCTAAGTTTTTTTTTGCAAAGTTAATTTTTTTATTAAAATTCGTAATTATTAATTTTTCATTAATACCATTTTGCCCTTTATCACATTTAATACTAAATTTTTGAATTAAAACACTCATTTAAACATATTTTCCATTCTTTTAAAACCTACCATATTTAATTGTCAACTCTTTTAATGCAAAAGATTTTAATTCATTTTCTAATTTATCTTCCATCTTTCTTCCTTTTCCTTTTCTGTTTCACTCTTCTTCTTCCATTCTCCATTCCTCCATTTTCGTTTCTTCAGCTCTATTCATTCTCTCTTTTCACATTCCGCCCACCATGTAAAATGTAAATTTTCTTCGACCACAAAGCTCCGATCGGATGGTATAATCATACGAGTTAAGTCATCTTCTCTCAATAATCTCCGTTTTTCACAGTATTTGTATCACGTTTTTGTTACTTATCCATCACCATTAGCATGTTACTGTTCATTCTCAGTATAGTCGTGATTCGATATGTCTCAGATTGTTTAGTATGATATGTTTTATTTCTATTTATGTCAATTTTGTACATTTAATTCATTTATATTCCAATCTTTAGAATGTCAAAAATCATGTTTAGAAAATGTAGTAAAATCATATGTAGAAACAAAGAGTATCTTCGTACTTTCCAATTCATATTGTGGTATAATTGATCAGTATATATATCTACAAAATCAGATAATTGAGTATATACCGTATATTCACACGTCCTCGATTTCTATATAGTTAAAGAAATTGTATAATTGACTATATACCGTATGTTCATACTATATTTTTAGGTTAGTTATATTGTACATCTTTTCTTATAGGTTCATTAATCATTCAATTTGAAATTGCACATAGTGTTATTTACAATGTCAATATTTCTGTTTAGAAATGTATTTAAATCATATGAAGAACAGTATTATCTACATACTAAAATGTTCAAGTCCTGTATACTTGAGTATTATCTATTGTAGTTTTTCATGTACCGTACGTTATATTACTATATAAACTATACAAAACTCTATATGTTTCATTATTTCATTATACATATTGTATAAGTTACACAATACATTTATGGTTTATTATTCTTTTTTATTCATGTATAATACATTTTTCGTACTCATATTACTATTCATTAAATTTTCATTCTGCAATACGGCATTGTTTATACATGTATATTATACGACTTATAATATAGAGCAATATTATTTGGACATTTTTGTAATACTATACAACTTTTCCTTATAGGTTCAACAAGCATTTCAATATGTATTTCACATAATGGTTAGTAGGATGAAAATGAGATGTACCATAATGATGAAGTAGCTGAAGAGCGTCGCATAAATATTGAGGAACGCATTCACTTAATGATGATTTTACATTACAGTCTTTTTTTTATGTCTAATGCTTTCAATTTCAATTTTGTAACCCATGAGACCTTTTTTATTTACTATTGATCTCACTTTGAATAGTAATTTTGTGTGAAGTTGTTCTAACAGTACGAATCTCTATCAATTCACAAATATTACATATGTTATTTCTCAATGTTTTACTATACGATATTGTACATTCAAAATTACTTGTTCGCTGTCACAAACATATTAAATCACACTACAAGTATCAATATCAACAAATTAAACACTTTAAATAAAACACAAAGTTTTAAAAATACGGTATGATACATGATATATTATGGTTGTACCGTATATACTAAGTTGTTTCAATACTGTGTGGTTATCAAACGTGTTCTAGTTTCAATCAACGAAATTGAACGTTCAGCCGCTCATACGGTTTATTTATAAATAAACTTACTAGAATCAAATAACATGTACATTACAAACTATACTATATGTAAATCACAACACAGTACATCTAACAATGTATTGTCGCCACTCTCGTCCTACAATTAATGCATCATAAATTGGCGATTTCTGGTTTGGAATGTGAGACGAATTTCTTTTTTTAAAATTTTACTCCCCAAATGAAAAACCAATAATTTGATCGTTATTTTTTAAATATATAAGGTATTAAAAAAAGAAGATGAAACGTCTCTAATAAATGTGATTTCGAATGATATATTTTTCTACAATTAATGCCCATAAATTTGGGATTTGTGGTTTTGGAATGTGAAATAGTTTTCCTTTTTTGAAATTTTTCTTCCAAAATTAAAAAACAATCAATATGAGGGTATGATTGTAATTCATTATTTTCGGATTTTATAATGTATTAAAACAAAATTTACTTTTGCTAATATTTTTGTAGATATATATATTTGCAAATACTTTTCAAATAGGGTCTATTTATGAAAAAAAAACCCTTTGATTTTTTCTTTTTTCAGATACATTTTTTTAATTAATTAATTTTTAAGAATGTTTGTTTAAAAAATGTTTATTTTGTTTTAAATACTCTTTTTTTTTCTTTTTTGGATATAACTATTTAAAATAATTTACTTTTTTTTTTATTATACCATTCACGAAT
Source organism: Sicyos edulis (assembly GCA_036507275.1). Classification (NCBI taxonomy): domain Eukaryota; kingdom Viridiplantae; phylum Streptophyta; class Magnoliopsida; order Cucurbitales; family Cucurbitaceae; genus Sicyos; species Sicyos edulis. The sequence goes on from CM071850.1 coordinate 46,005,465, forward strand.
TTATGCTAAACCTATCTTATATTAACTTTATAAAAAATGCTTAATAAATGTTTATTTTGTTTAAAATACTGTCTTTTTTACTAGAGTTGTTTCTTTCATTCAACTTTGTAGATTCTATGTTACAAAAATATACGTCATTTAATCTTTAAGGGGTGTTTGGCTGCAGATGTGATGAGATGTTGATAGCAGAAGCTTTATTTGGGGTGAGATGGGATGACAGAAAAACCTTGTTTGGAATGTAGGGAGATATGATGAGATAGACAGAAAAACCTTGTTTAGAGTGAAGGAAGAGAAGATGAGATGTTAATATATGTTTTTTTTAAAATCTGTTCTTATATGTTTTTTTTAATAATAAAATTGTTCTTTTTCTTTTTTTTAAAAAATAATTATTCTCAAATATTTAGCTATTAATATAACAAGTATGTAAATATAATCACTATCATAAATAAAATGTGAGTAATATAAATTTAATATTAAACACCCTTAATCATATTAATGTTTTTATTAAAAAAAATAATTTCAATGATATTATGTACGACATAATAACCATGAGGTTAAAAGTTTCTAATCTTTCATACTTAAATATTGTTTAATTAAAAAAAATTATGAGAAAAAAAATTTCACCACCAAAATAAAGTTTGACTAATCTAAAATATTTGTACATAGTTAATAACTTTTTTTTAAAGATTTGTTAGACTTAAATAATAAAAAAAAATTAAAAATACCAAGATTCTATTTATTAAAAAATAAAAATAAAATCATTTGGTTAAACTAGTCATTATACCATATTGATAACAATTTTTATTTTATTTAAAAAAAAATTATTATACCTTTTATACATTCATATTCATAGTTACTTATGTCAAAAAATTGTTAATAAAATACACTAATTAATGGGCAATAATAAATTAAATATATTTATCTTATTAGTCATTGATACTTCTAGGGAAGCATAAACACCCCTAAAAAATTTTATTTATTGTTTTTTTGTAGTTAAAAGAGAATTCGGTCACATTTTAATAATAATCATTACACGGAAGTAATAAGATATTCCTCAAATTTTGGAATTTATTTATTTTTATTAGGGAGAATAGATCTCAATCCCTATGACTCATACAAGTCTTGAAATTTATAGTTATTTTTTGTATATGCAATCATGACTCTCAAAATTATTTAAATTAATTTATCCCTTCAAAAAAAAAAAGATTCACTCTTACTATTATTCCAAAGTGCAATTGAATAAAAGAGTATAAGATTTGAATCTCATTTTTTTTTAAATTAAATTTATTGTAAACTACAAATAAAAATTCAATGCATATAAATTATTTAAATTTAACTTTTGTTTTAATAATAAATTGATATATTTATTGTTAATATTAAAAATAAACACATAAATTTTAATTATTAATTTTTAAATATGATATTTATAGTCTATCTCTAAACCATTGAAATTCTATAACTTTTTTTGTTATTAAAGGCGATTAAAAAATGAATAAAAATATGAAAATTTAACGTCATATATTAAGAGATAATATATATTTATTTATTTTAATTTTTAAAATTAAATTATATTTAAATAAATATTTGATTTAATAATAGTATAATTATTATAATTTTATATTGATATATTCAAATAATAATATTATTATAAAAAATATATCAAACATAAAATAAGTAAATAAGTATATATATATATAAAGATGAAAAAATTTAAAAATTTTAAAAAAGAAAAATAGGAAAGAGAAGATGAGATGAAATGAGATGAGGTGAAGAACGTTTTGGGCCAAATAAGGTATTGGGCTTCAACACCTCACCTCTTCATAAACCAAACACCCATCTTTAAAATTTTGTAATATTGTTCTTTTTATTACATCGGAAATATTGTTCTTAATCTTTCGTAAACTTGATAGAATAAACATTATTGTGTTTGACGGAAAATTGATATGTCAGAAAATCGTTCTACTTAATTCAAAGTAACTGTCTTACTTACCACAACGTTAATTTCATTTTGTTCTCAAGAAATTAATAGATTTGTTCTTCAGAATATTTAGAAAAATTTCTGAAATGTTAAAAGTAAGTGTAAGTGGAAAAAAAAAATGTTATTTCTAAAAAAAAAAAGCAAGAAAAAAGTTTTTAAAAAATCCCTTTCTCAAAAAAACAAATTTTGCAGCTTTCCATAGGAGAGGAGTACTTATTTTTAAGCAAATGACAAGATTTAACGACCATTTACTATAATAATATTTAAATATCATTTTAATTCTTAGATTTTAAGTTTCATTTCATTTTGATTCATATATTTTTAAAAGTCTAAAGTTTTAATTTTCACACTTTAAAATTAGTTTGTTTCAGTTTTAAATTTTTAAATATTTAATGTTAGTCCTTAAACTTTTAAAAACTTTTAAATTAGTTATTAAAATAAATTTAAAGATAATATTAATTAAAATGGATTAATAATTATAATACAAGTAAAGAAAGTATATAAATATATTTCCAAAATTTATAAAGAAGGATGATCATTTTTTAAAGAAAAATCAACAAAAAAGAGTTCTAATAAAGGCCAATTTTTATTATTATATTATTATCATCGTCAACATTATTATTATTTTTTATTTTTTGAAATTGTAAGTATAAGAATTAAACATTTGAAAAATTAAGTACCAAATGGAATAAATTTAAATTATTTAGAGACCAAAATAAAATAAATTAAAAATTAAAATTGGACTTTTAAAATTTTGGGAACCAAAATAAAACATAATTCAAAATTTAGGGACAAAAATTATATTTTAACTTAAATAATGATCAGTATTCACGCCAACAATAGTAGAGCTCTAACAACATCTATAACCAATCATATTATAGGTTCGAATCTCTCTCCTTCCAATATTGTTGGATAAAAAAAATGGTCACTAGCTACAATGATTTAATTGATTTATTTCTTTATAAGTCGTTTAAAGGATTTTATTGCTAACGCATGGACAATGTAGGTGAAAGGAGGGAAAGACAGAGAAATCTAATTTTGCCACTCCTTAAGGAAAAAGATAATTAATCTCTTTTTTTCCTTTTCTGACCATAACCAATCCAAGTTTAATTTGATGTTTGAATATCAAATGTATTACGTGCAAAACTTAGCCTAGAATACCAATTACATTCCTTTTTCAATTGTCAGACATATTTTGAAGGCTAAACCTCGATCTCTATAATTCATCTTAAAATTAAAAATTTATGATAGATAGTAATTAATAAATATTTAATTAAGGAATTGAAATATACTTTTTTTTTAATACAAGTTGGGAGAAGGGGGATAACAATATTGATTCCAGGGTTCGAATGACCGTAGAGTGGAAATGGATTAACTCCAAACTAGATAATCAATTGCGCCACCGACTCATTCACTAAAATATATTTTATTACTTTATTAAGTAAAGGTTAGTTAGGAAAAGTATGAAAATGCTAAAGGGGGAGAAAAAAAGATTATGAATTACACTCAAATATATATAGATATATGAAAATTAAGTAAAAGAAAGAAATTGTGTAAAAATAAGTGGTATGTTGAAAATTAGAAGCCACATAGAAAAAGAAAGAAAAGAAAACTGCTTTAACTTTCTTGTGGGGTCAAAACTTAATTTTCCCAGCAAAACATCATCAATCACGCAATGAAAAAATACAATAAAATATTGTTGGATAAAAAATATATATAAAAGCAGTAGTAATAATAATATTAAAAGATCCATGAAATTGACGAAAGGTTGCTATCTCGCATTTTCATTTAGCTCAGGTTCATCAATCAAACACCAACTTTTAAAAAAAAATTATAAAATAAAATAAAATAAAAATTCCATTTTATATTTAAAAGGTTATCTAATATTTTTAAATTCGCCGTTTATCATTGCATAAAACCTTTTCTTTTCTTTCTCTTATCTAATCGATAATTTTATCTAATATTTTAAGTGTTTTATCTCAATAATAAAAAAAAAATCAACAATACTCACTAGAAGAAAACAAAGGTTTATATTTTATATCATCCCAGACTTATAACGGCCACTTAACAATGACCGATAATATCCGACATCTATTTGAGTTTAACATTGCTGTTCGTCATTTAAAAAATTGCTTGATTTATATATATATATATATATATATATATATATACATATATTTTGAGTGTATATCGGGAGAGAGGGAACAAATACCGATTCTCGAGATCAAACTTGTGACGTTGGTGTTCAACCGATTTACAACCAAACAATGAAACTATTACATAACTAATCTATTCCGTAATTGCTTGATTTATATTATTTGAGTTTGCAATCACTAAATTTTCTAATAAAATAAGAATGGTAATTTATGGTGGTAATAGATGAGAAACGGTTGTTTTAACTCCTTAATTAATTAGCATTAAAGTCAAATAATTGACAATTGGTTGTTTTGCTTCAATAATGCAATAAAACGTTTCTATCTTTTTTTTTTTGAGATTACAATAATTAGGGGTAGGGGATCAAATCCAAGACCTTTAGTTATTGGGTATACATTAATGTCGCTAAACATTGCTCATGTTAAGCATAAAACGTTTCATCCTTTTCTTAGAATAGGGAAGAAGAAAGATATAGTTTCTAAATAGAGTTGGAAAATAGGTTTGTGTATTAGATGACATTTTTTTCCCCTCAATTCAACACCATTTAAGAGTAAACACATGTAAACGATTGGTTATTAATTAGGTGATATATGATTTCACTCGAGCGCCACTTCTTTTTATATACTCTTTTACAAAAAGTGAAAATATATTTTTTACACATTTAAATAAAAAAAAAAATTAACAAAATTTGGTTGGTAGAGATTCTCTAGAAGATGAGATGTTGAACAATACTCCTTCACAAAAATGTGTGAAGAATTTGCTTCGTACAGAAGAAAGGGTCTTAAGAAGTAAAGAAAAACCATATCTTTGGATTGGTCACGTCTATTTGGATTGTATTCCACAAATAGTATATATCATAAAGTTTTTAAAATAATGTAAGAAGAAACTTCATTTTTTATAGCAAAACTTCATTTTCTCTTGGTGTTTCCAAGAAACTAAAGAAAAAGGAAACTTTGAGTTAAACTCAAACGTGCCTGTTTTTATGGAGTGAATGATTGACATATGAGACTATATATGATATGTTTGCTTTATAATTTTGTCGAATTTCTTTCTTCCTTATATCAATTTTAGACCAAAAAAATAAAAGACGCAAATGCATGTGTCGGATATCCAAAGCAAAAGGACCACTTCTCTTCTTGCACACTCCAAACACCTTTTTTTTTTTTTTTTTGAAACATTCCAAATACCTTTTTAAATTGGACCTTTACCATTATTAGATCCTGACCTTTTAAACCCTTAAAAATAATGAAATTTATTTACATGGTAATTGTTAATGGTCTATCTTAATTTTAATTTTTTATTTTGAAATGTTTCATACATAAAGAAATTTTGAGCATTCTTTTTATGTATTTTATTTTTTTAGTTCATTGATTGAACATTATCACTACACTGATTGAAGACTAACTGTAGCATTGATAGAAAATTATACTGATTGAAGGTTGTCTATAACATTGAAAACTGGAATCTTGAGGAAACCATTCCCTCAAAGCCCAAATCTCCTACATTGTACCACTCCTTGAAACATTAAAAGCTGTTTGATTGATGGAAGACTATATATAGTAATTGAAAATTATTTATTACATCCATTTAAGTCATTAGATATATATGTTTTTATGTTTTTATGTTTTTACTGGGCACCCAATTTTCTATATAGATTTCTTTTAAACCGTTGTTATTTATAATTTTTTTTATTTAATTTTATATGAAAATTCGTCTCAAAATAATTAAATATTCTTCTTAAGAAAAACTGATTGGATACAATTTTTTGTTACATGGTTAGTTTAGTTCGATATTCATTTTATGTTTGTTGTTTGTTTCTGGTTTTGAAAACAAAAATAATAAATAATACTTCGACATTTAAATTTTATTATTTATTTTGTATTTATGTTCTTCAAAATTAATTATATTTTGAAAAAAAAAAAAAGTAGCTCTCTTATTTCATAACTATTTTGATTATTATTCTTTTTTTATTCAATATATTTAGAACGATTAAGGTAGCATTTTAATTCTTTGCAAAATTCTTTAAACAAAAAAATGTATTTGGAAACTTTTTTATTTGTTCAAAACATATGTAACTTGAATTTTGAAAATAGATTCAAAAGTAGATAACGAAACTGAAATATATAGGTGAAGAGTATTTTATATATATGCTTAATTTTTTTCAAAAAAAAAAACTAAACGACTATCAAATGTAGCATAATTTTCATTTTTTTTTTAAAATTTTTTTTGAATTTGATTGAAATTTCTAATACCTTTTTAAGATGAAGATTATTGTAGTGATATTGAGAGCCAACTTTACCTGATTTTCAAAAATCTAACACAGCCTTAAATTATTATTATTATTTTTTTTTTTGAAAATAATACAGCCTTAATTAAAGACTAATTTTAAGCTTTTAAAAAAATTAAAGGATAAAAATTTCATTTTTTTTTTTAGTATAAGTTGGGGGAGGGGATTACAAATATGTGTGAACTGATTTACAACCAAACACTGAAACCATTGTGCCACTGACCCATTCGATAAATAAAGTACTTTTCTAATCAAAGTAGTTATTAGATAACTAATAATAAAATAATAGGATACTTTTATTATAAACATAATAAAGTATCCTCACTTTTTCAATATAGGATTTTCAAGAATCATGTATATTATATATATATATATATATATATCACATTGAATATTTTTTAATTTAGTCATATTTTAGAGGTAGAGATAATCACTTAATGACTAGATTATATAAGGTGTCATTAAGTTCCATTCTTTTTGCCACTCATTCAAATTTAATTCACTATACTATTGTATTAGATAATTATTTCACATTTCTTTAAAAATTAAGAAGTCTTATGACTTGTTAACGTGAGATGTTCAACATACTCATCTCTAACGGATATAACATTGTTCATTTTTCTTAATGAGTGTGAGATATTATTTGCATTATTCCTTAGAAAAGAGCACAATCATTTTGAATCGCAAATAAATTAAACCAAGGGAAATTATTTACTTAAAATTTAAACCAAGGGGTCCATGAAAACGCCCAATCTGAATAGAAATTTGATTGGTATTTTGTCTGTGGAATAAATTTGTACAAAACAAAGGTTTCTTTTCCCAAAAAAAAAGAAAGAAAGAAAAGAAAATAAGCGAGATGGATTTTGTAAGGTCGAAAACATGAAGCGAAAAGATATGACATCGACCTAAACATAATTAAAATATTAATTTATTTTTTTGAGAAGTAAAATATTATAAATAACGACTGTAATATATATATATATATATAGGATTTAGGGGTTTAGGGTTATATATTTATATTAAATAACTAGACTAAATGTTAAATATTCAAATTTCTAGTTGAGTCTGAAAACAATGATCAGATGTCCTTTGAATTATTGATGAGTATTTTATTTTTTTAAGGAAATTATTGATGGGTATTTATAACTCTATATTAAAGTTAAGTAATGATTATTGTATTAATAAGTATTTATAATTCTATATTAAAGTGTATTAACGATCAAAAGTTTAAATACTTTGAAATTTATATATATTAATTATTTTGTGAAAATAATCCATATAATATTATTTTCAATATAGGTGGTAGTTAATAAATTTTTGTATTCCTATTTTAATTTGAATAATTTTTAAAAATATTTCATATATAACAAAATATTTTATTTGATTGTCTTCAATTTGTTTCACATAATTGTTTCCAATCTTTAATTTGATTGAAGTTTTCACGATTGAAGTTATTAATACGTAAGTTAAGATGTTACAAGTAGGCGTAAGTTAAGATGTTACAAGTAGGTGGCATGTCTATTTTTGTTTTATTAGAATTAGTGGTTGCCATATTGATTTTTTCTAAAATTTTAACATCCATACAATTTATTTTATTCATGTAAATTTTCATATTTATTTTATTAATTAATTATTTTAATGTTGAATGAATTACTTTATACTTGATTCAAAATTAAATGTTTCTTGTTTAAAATGAATGACCTCGACATATCAATATATTTCTATGAGGTCATCTTTTCAAATTCTCTTTTAAATTATGGCTCTAACTACACCAAAAAAATGAAAATAGTAATAAAATAATAAAAAGAGTTGATAACCGTTTTACTTTAAAAAAAAAAAAAAGAGAGAGAGAGAATGAGAAAACGTAAATAAATGATTTTACAATTTTCCATGGTACCATAATAAATTTAAAATTTATGGAAAAATAATAATTTTTAAAAATAAACCTGCTAAATTCAACAACATTTGTGAAATTGGTAAAAAGAAAAAATGTAGAATTTGTTATAAACTAATCAGAAAGAAATTAAACATCATAAATAAAAACAAAGTAAAATAGAAAGAAAAATTAAAAAAGAGAATATAGAGAAGAAAGTGGTGAAAAGTCTTATTCTATTTTGTGTGTAATGCTACATAATAATATAAGATTTATTTATGTAGTATATAGAAGTCGCATAAATACAACATAAATGAGGATCATAAAGAAGTTAATATTAGCGAGTGGAATGAGTGAGATAATCTTTAATAGATATTTATATTCATAAAAAAAATTTAAATTTATAACATTTTAGTTATCAAATTAAGAAAGACACTGTCAAAAGAAGTAATACTCTAATAACATATATATCAATAATAATTGATGGAATTATAGATTTGAATTTCAAATATTGAATTAATAAAAAACACTTTCTAAATAGAAAACCAAAACCATTTGTTATTGATTTTTTTTTCATTATTTTCTATTGAGTTCACTATTTATTTATTTATTTATATTTTTTTGAGATCACTATTTATCGTTATATTTTCCATATTCTTTTTAATAAAAAAGTTATATTGTTCATCACTATTATAATCTAAATCAAAGTTAACTTTATTAGCAAATTAATGCAAGGATAAAGTAGATGAGAATGCAAAACTGTGAGACATTTTCAAACATTTTTTTTAAATTAAAAAAAACGACTGAGAATGCAAAACTTTATGACATTTCAAACATTTTTTAAAATTAAAAGGACAGAAAAAAAGTCTGAAAAGTTAGTCTAAAATTAAAGATATCATTTTTCAGACTACTTAAATATCATTTAAAACAACATAAATAGTAAAACAGTATTCTCTTTTTTTAAGACCAAAATATCCTATCAGGAAAAAATATTTGATTTCTTATATTTAACCACATGTAATTATATCCTAGTTTGTTTTTGTTATTTTGAATCTTTATGTTCAACACACAAAACTTTAGCCAAACTTGTTAACTTTCATTCCCTTTTTTAACATTAGACTAAACTTTAGGGAATGATATAAAAATTAATAAAGATTTAGTTGACAAATTTGAAATTTTAGTTGATAAAGAAATGGATATGTGTAGTTGAAATGTCTCTTCAAGCAGCCCTCTAAAGTACATTCATGCTTTACAACATACTTTGCCCAACTTTCCTTTTCCATTATGTGTTGCTCTCTTCCATATTTAACAAACACCAAATGTCTTTCCTAGATAATCCAAATTAAATTATTAGAATATAATCTTAGGTTGTTAGAATTTAGCTATTAGTTATATATTTATGTTTAAGATTAGTTACATTCTCGGTATATATACAGCTTTATACTAACATTTCAATAATTTTTTTGTTTTATGATCTCATTAATATTTTATATAAATAACATGATTTTATTGTTCACCATTTCAAATTTTCTCTTTTATTTTCCTTTCTCACTCCATTGTTGTCCTTTTCTTCTCGATTTTATTCAATTCTTGATAATTTTGTTTTCTTTACTTTGGTGTAAATGACAAAAATAACATCTATACTTTAGGTTTAACTTTAAAAAAACAATTTTACATTTTATTTATTCGTTATTTTTAGCATGATAATATTTAAATAAAGAGGTAGTATTTGAATTTATAAGTTTTAATGGGATATTTTTATTATTATTTTAATATGAAACTATGTGTGAGTTACATTTATTTGTTGCACTAAAAAAATAAAAATAAAGGATACATTTATTCGTTAAATCAATTTATTATAATCCCCATTTTTTCAATCAGATTATCGTTAAAATTTTAAGGTGGGATGTGTTGGGATAAAATCTCTATCTAATTATTTTGCAAAAAACTCTACCTAAATCATTATCCAAGTAAAGCAATATAGAAGATATTTTAGATAGAAATTTTTTTAAATCATACCAAAATATGACTTAAACATGATTGTTTGCCTTAGTTTAATTTGTGCCATATTTTTTTATTTTAAATTTAGAAATAGAAAGAAATAAAAAATGTGGATTAAATTGAACATTATAAATAAGTATGAAAGTTATCTTCTTGTTTCTTCTTCTCCATCTATTAAATTTCGAACTCATGACCAAAGAAAATAACAAATTTTTGGTTAGTGTCGAGGTAGTTCGAAATTATTGAATCCCCATTTGATAATTATTTTGTTTTTGGTTGTTTATTTTTGTTTTTAATTTTTTAAAAACATATTTATTTGATAATCATTTTTTGTTTTTGTTTTTCCAATTTTAAAAACATTTTTAAAATATTAAAGAAATTTTAAAAACTAAGAAAAGTAATTTTTAAAAATAAGTTTTTGTTTTCATTTTTAAGCATGAAAATATGAAGAATAAAGAGTAAAAAATTAAAAAAATCAAAATAAAATGTTATATTTAAAAATAAAAACAATTATTAATTTTTTACTTTTAAAAACACAAAATTAAATAGTTACCTAAGACGTGTGAACTTTTTCGATTTGATGTGAGACTATGAATAGTACTTGAATGGTGCATAAGTGTATTGCCCAAACTCTTCGTGCCACCTTGTGATACCATGTGTCAATTTTTTTTTTTAATGTTTGTCATACAAATAGGATAGAAAAAAAAAGTTATTTTAGAGCAATGAAATATGTTAATAAAAATAGTTGTTTATAGTTGCTTGGGGCTATTTGTTTGGACATATTTAAGTAGGATTTAACTTAAAACCTTATATTGAATAGTCATGTTGGATAGTTAAAAATTAAAAATTGTAGTAAAAAATTTGGATGTATTTTTTTTTTAAAGGAGTTAGAGTCAAAATCTTGTTTGGATGTAGATTTAAAATAATTAATTATTTTTAATAGTTAAAAAAGAAATAATTAAAAATAAATGATTAAAAATAAATTATTTTAATTAATTTGAAATGAATGATTAAAAATAATTGAATAGATTAATAATAAATAAATAAAAATGATAATTATTTTTAAAAATAAAAATGAAGAGTAATTAATATGAAGAGGTTTGAATGTTAGTTAGAAATGAGTGTTTAAACAATGTCAAATAAATAAAAATGTTAAGACATGTGGCACAAAAGTGACGCCACGTGTATAGGCAGTAACTGTTTGGTGCAGCCACGGCTGCAGCTAAGCTTTGTCTCACGTGCCCCACACGTGCAGTAAGGTCTGATATTGTTCGTCTTCTCCGTTGAAACCCCTCATCTGCAACAGTAACAATGTAGTGAACTTCTTCTTGGCTCTTAAACCCTAATTCCTAAATCCGTTGTTTGTGTTATTCTGAATCAGCCTACGATGAGGCTCTTCTCCCCGTCAACGTTCTCGCTTTCTTCTCTTTGTTCCTTTTCACGTCGTGCCCTTTTGCTTCACTTTTCGCCATTTTCAACTTCTTCTTCTTCTCGAAATTTTAGGGTTTGGGTGTGGTGGGACTTTGAGAATTGCAACGTTCCTGCTGGAGTTCACGTCTGTAAGGCCGTCGATTTCATCACTTGCGCTCTTAGGGTTCATGGAATGAAAGGTCCGCTTCAGATTACTGCTTTCGGTGACACTTTGCACCTTTCAAGGGACAAGCAGGAAGCTCTCTCCTCTACTGGGATTACCCTTCTTCACATTCCTCAACGTTTGCTTTCCATTCTACTTCAAATTTCTTTTCTTTTCTTTTTATGTACTGTGCTCATATGTTATTAGAATCAATTTTCATTGTGTTTGGCTTTGGATTTGAAAAACAATCCTCATCTGCATGGTAGTATGCCTATGGCATTGATTGATCATGGAATGATTTTAGTGGTTTAGAGAGAATTTAAGTTATGGCTATGGCATTGGAAGTTCTGTATTTTTCTTGAGCATGGGAGATGTTTCCTTGTCTTCTCATATTCTTTAATATTATTGAAATGGGGTTACTTAATTCACTCTCTCTAGTAGGATTGGGGATACTTTTAATCCTTGATTAATGTGTCTCCAATTTTGTGGTGGAAAGCTCTATTAGGATCTTGAATTGGCGACGAGAGTTTGATTTGGATTAGGAGTATGTATGAAGTTAAATGTGTTGCCTAATCATATACCGATGGAAAATACGAATTCTCCTGCCCATCAACCATCATGATCTGTAGGAAGTTATAAGCTAACACTTAAGTGCTTCACATTGTGATTACATGGATGGCTGTAATTACTGAGGTAATTGAAGCTTCAAATTATGCTAGCAATGCCAATGTGGAATCTTCGGAGAATCATAAATCAATCAACCACACAATAGTTTGATTGATTTGGGTATCCGAAGTGTGGCTGTGGCAAAGTTTTTCAGATTTATTTTAGTTTTACTGTCATGTAATTTACACGAAAGTTTGTAATTTATTTTTTCATGGTAAAACTTCACATTGTAACATTTTTTCAATGTAGGTGGTAAAAACAGTGCTGATAGGTTTCTTCTTGTAGAACTTATGCACTGGGTTTCTCAAAATCCTCCACCAGCACATCTTTTTCTAATTTCTGGCGACGGGGACTTCTCTAGCATTTTGCACCGCTTAAGAATGGAAAATTACAATGTGCTGCTAGCCTGCCCTGAAACTGCTCCTGGTGATTTATGCAGTGCTGCAAGCATCATGTGGCATTGGAATGCTTTGATTAGAGGGGAAAATCTAGTTGGAAAGCATTTCAATCAACCACCTGATGGACCCTATGGTTCTTGGTATGGCCATTATAAGGCTCCTCTTGAAGACCCATTTCTAGTTAATGGGCAATCAACTTCTTTACTAGCTAAGGAGGTTCCAAAACTTAATTCAGATCCTAAGCAAAAAAGTTGTAGTGGCCGTGTGACAACCTGTTCTAGTGACAGCCTTGGAGAGGCAAAGAGTAAGCCAATGAGTGAAGATGCTAATTCTGTGTATCCAGTTTCAAATTCACCTAATCCAGTTTTAGTTGCTAGTGCACATGATGATAAATTTAGTTCTAATCCAGGATTACTTCGTAGCATTAGAAATTGGTTCAAGTTTCAGGGAACTGATATTGAGAAGGGAAGAGTCAGCGATCATAGTTGTGACCAGAACCAGTTAAATAACCAAGTTTGTAAACATCAACTTTTTTCTTGCTATTCTTTTTGGCAGGACATGCAATCCTTTATGGAAACACCTAAAGGAGTTGAAATCATTTTGCGGTCAAAAACCAGGTTTTACATGTTCTTTTTATGTTTTCACATTTTTTGCACGGTCAATAATTCAATCTATAGTGGCCATGTACCTAGGAATAATTTCTTCTAGATTTCTTTGACAATCAAATATTGTAAGATCAGGTGAGGTGTGCATAATTTGCTCAAACACTCACGAATATTAGAAAGAACAACAGAAATTGAACCGTTGGGTTTTTGTCCATTATATGGCTTATGTGGACTTCTCCCGGTGGCCAGTTTTGTTCAACTTTTCCAATTTTAAATTTTCCTGGGAGAAAATTTTATTAGATAATATGATTTTCCATCCCTAAACCAATTGAATTGATAACAAAGAGAGTAATCTATATATCTTATAAAATGTGTTGAGAACTTCTCACATTGTCAATGTGGGACCAGGTGAGAATCTGTGACATGTTTCGATATAGACCAAGCTTGTGAAATACTTGGTCTAGCTATAATTTTCTTGCAGCTCTGTTTAATTTAATTGTTTTATACCATGGGGCATGGTATATCATTTAGAACTTGCTATTTTGTTTTCTTCTGACTCTCTTCAGGTCAGAGATGGCTCAGAATCTGCTAGTGGGAGGACCTTCGGTTCTTAAATTCTTAAGCAGAAGCGAGCTCTTGGACTTTGTGGAATTGTTAATTGTAAATAAGAAATGGGTGGAGGAATGCCCCTCTGAAACAATTCCCTTTAAGCTTGCTCTCTCTACTGCTAAGAAAAGTTCTTGCACGAAACCCTGTTCCACGCCAATCTTGATGAACAAAGTGTCACAACCAAGCTTACAAGGTTCTTCGGAACAGGATTCAGGTTCAGGTAAGAAAAAAAATATTCCACAGAAGATAAAAAGTGAGGTGTTACGTGATTGTCAAAATCTGGTGGACAAGATCTTGAGGGAACACCCAAAAGGATATCATATGGCAAAGTTGAAAGCACTGTTCCTTGAGAAGTACGGATATCATCTTGATTTGAAGAAACTTGGTTACCCAAAGTTGGCATCCTTGCTACAAACAATGCCTGGAGTGACAACAACAGCCACTTTTGTAGTTCTTACCAGTAAAGCCCCAAAGGTTTAAAAATTCTGCAAACTGCTCTTGCCAATGATTGTAAGGCATCCCATCACCCATACTTATGTGTGAAAGGGTAAAATAGGAAAGTGTAAGTAATTTTGTATCTATTACCACATCATGGGTTATTCTGGGAATACTGTTTGGGGGTGGAGTTTTGTAGGCAAAGTTTCTTGGGGGGAGGGGGTCAAAGCTTGTCAATGAATATAACTCCTACTGTGTATTGAAGAACTCTTTGTTGTTGGATTTTATCTTGCTTTTAATTTTGGAACTTTTAAATCCATAGTTGGTTAATTTAAGGATGGGTTGGTCTCCAAGGAGTGGTGCAGTAGTTGAAGACTTGGGTTTTGAGGTTATGCTTTCCTCAAAGTTCCAGGTTCGAGACTAAGCTGTGACATTACTCTTTCGATGTTTTCGGTGTCTGGTTACCTTGTAGGATGGGTTGGTCTGTTGGGCTCATTGGTTTTGTTAGGTTGTATGTGGCGGGAGTTTAGGCTTAAAAAGGGGTAAAGTTTTGGTAAATTAGAGGATTAAAAAAGAAATTCCAATTCAGCCTTATTATGCGTTCTTTTTTTTTTTCTTTTAAGTTCTGTTTAGTCTCTAGTTTCTGCTAAATTTCAAAATGTTGCAGTGTCTCCTGAATTGCTCTTCGGGTAAAAACATAGTTAGTTATGTCAAAACTCACAAATTAACTAAACAACCAACAACTTTTCAAAAACAAAAAAAAAGGTATACAACCAACAAAATCTTAGGATTAAGGTAGAACTGAGCGTTATCAAATGCCCGCAAACTTAACTTTGGCAATTCCGAACAAAAGAAAACCAACAACACAATCAAAAGTTACATAATGGTCACTCCGAATGTAATAAACTAGTAGAAAGCAATTTTCTTTTTCCAAGTTCAACAATATTTGAAATTGGGAGACTTGAACCTATGTTAGGTGGTAAAAACATTGCTGACAGGTTGCTTCTTGTAGATCTCATGTGCTGGGTTTCTGGAAATCCTCCACCTGCACATCTTTTTCTAATCTCTGGTGAAGAAAGGGACTTGGCCAGCATTCTGCATCGCTTGAGAATGAAAAATTACAATGTATTGCGGGCAACCACCCAAACCTGCCCCTCATGTTCTATGCAGTGCTGCGAGCATTATGTGGCACTGACCTGATGGACCCTATGCTTCTTGGTATGCCCATTCTAAACCTCCTCTTCAACACCCATTTCTAGTTAACGAGCAATCAACATTGAGTCATGAAACAACAGAAGCAATAGAAAAAGAAACAAAAGTTTATCATGAACTAAAGGATAAATTAACAGAATCTGATGGAGAGTCTTGTCCTGCTCGATACATGGTATAGCAGCAAAGCAAACAATGAGAAGAGGAAAGACCAGTCGGGAAACAGCGGTGTCGTCATTGATTGTTCTGAAAATAGTTTGAAGCTTTCTAGTGTACCTGCCAAAAGTGAAGCTAAGTGTAGGAAACTCAAGAAAGCACAAGACAGCAAAGGCAGCAAAGACATCAAGATATTCTTTTGTTGCAGACACAGATGCAAATGACAAGGTAAAGCTGATGGATGGGATCGTGGGTACCTTGAAGCAATCGAGCGAGGCCGGGTTACATAAATAAATCGGTTCTAACTTTGAGCTTGACGGAGTTAAAAGATACATTGGCCTTATACATAAATTAGTATTAGTATTCAAAATGCTGCATCGAATCTGTAAGCTTACTAGATGGCTTGGATTTGAAGCTTAATTATTTTTCTTTCTTGTAGGGACTTAATTTCATTCACTATATATATATATATATATATATATTAATGGAGCTCGTGAACATATAAAATTGTTCACTTTACAATAAAAAAAATTTATATTCTAACATGGAAGTTTTGTAATATATAACATTAAAAATTACTGTTCATATACAACTTTTACTTTCTATAATATATTTTTTTGAAAGGTTTCTTTAATTAATAAAAAAGAAGTCTAAAATACATTTTTGGGCCTTGGTTCTTTTGACCTTAAGGTTTCGAGTTCCGTTTATCTAAACAGACACTTATGCAATAACCTGTGCTGCAAAGGGTTAAATGCATCCCTTCAATACGTACGAATAGGAAATCTTAACCGAGCAAAACTTGGCTAAGGATGGATAAGTATTTTTGGTATACTTTCCGCTGCATGTCACAAAAGGGGCCACATCTTTTATGATTATTATTATTTTTTAAACAATTGACTTTGATGGATAGAGAGAAATGTTAGATTGCATCGTTTAAAAAAATAATAAAAAGATGTGGTCACAATGATGGAAAGTATACTCAAAATACTTACTTATCCTTGGGTAAATTTTGCTCATTTTAACCGCCCTCGCCGTTTCAGTTTCCTCTTGAATTTCTTTCACGGGTTGCTCCTTCACTCTTCTCACTTTTGGTTTATTTTCTTCTTTTTCCGATCTTTTTGATCTTCAAAATCACCTCTAAACTCAAACCATCATCGAACATAACAAACCCTATGGAATTACACATTAAAGCAGAGCAGAATTAGCCATTTCTGCAGCAAATGGAAGCAACGCTCTGAAGTTTTCTTGTTTGTTTCTGATTTTTTTTTCCTTCTTGAAATTGGGGTTTATTGTACATTTCATTTTCTTCGTTCTCTAGGAACTGATGAACATAGAAAAAATGAAACTATTGATCAGTGTTTGACATTGTCTGTTTTGTAACTTTAAGCAAGAAGAGAAGAACCCAATGACCTATTTGGGTTGGAGTATACTAATTGGAGATGAAACAGCTCAGGCCTACTAATATGCTGAAACATGTTAAATTACCAATCAACTCAAAAGCTTAAGCTAATTAAATCTTTTCTTTTATGGAACTTGCTTGCTTATAAGTAGGAAGCAGGTTGCTGGAAGCAGCTTTGGAGGAGTGAAAGAGACACAAGAGATGTTGAATTTCTGTGGAAAACACAACATTACAGCAGATATTGAGCTCATTAAGATGGATGGTATAAACTCGGCTATTGAAAGGCTCGCAAGAGCTGATGTTAACTATCGGTTTGTTATCGACATCGAAAACTCGTTCAAATAGAAGGTATAATGAAGCCTTTGGTACTATAAAAAGAAAATCAGTCAGAATGAGTAGATGACTTGGTGTAAGGTAAATGGACATTTATCACAAAAAAACATTTATGGAATGCCCTGTTATGTGCTTTACTCTCTTATTGGTTCTGTGATGATTTTTGTTATGCCTTTTATTCTAATAATGTATTTTCAGTATTGTTCATCTTTTACTTCCAGAACAGTTTTCTTGAATGATAAGGGAAGAGGAACAAATTGTTTTTCCTTTACTATCTATTCTCAGTCTGTATGGATATTTACCTTGTAATGCCTGCAACAAACATTGCTTTAAGATTTTACCTGATAAGTGTTCGAGTCTGCAAGAAAAAACCAAAATATGAGAATATTAGTAACACTTGGAATGCATAACTGTGCCTTAAAATGCAATACAACTTCTGGATGTAGATGGCAGATAAAATTGATATGTTTTTAAGTTCTAAATGATGAGGAATACATTTCTAAGACATGAATGCTTATGTATAAAGTGAACAATCGAGGGTCATATCCTAACAAAATTAATATATTTGAGTCATGCCGCTAACTTACATGTCGGTAGAATCTTCAAATTTGAACAAAAAAAAGTTGAGTCCTGGAGACAGTCATGGAGGAAATCCGTGGGTAAAGAGGTGTATCAAGCACGTCGGGCACTTCAAAGAAAAGATGTCTTAGATATGAGCTAGACAGGGTAGATGACTATTTTGAAGGAAGTTTAGCCTTTGTTTCAGAGGTGGATTGAATCTTCGAGTGCTGAACATAGAAAAGACGAGTTTGTTCGAGGAGATGATTGTTGGAATACAAACAAATGTTGTCATACATTGGTTTAGATAAAGATAATTTCATGAGTTTGTGAGTAAGAATATTATCCATTGATATGAGACTTTTTAGGTGAAATAAAAAAAATAAACCGTGACTCATGAGGGCGGATGGTCAAAGTAACATAACAGGGGTTGAAATGCAAGATTTTTATTCTTTTTTCTTTTTTAGTGGAAAAGGTAAAGGCAACCATTATGCTTGCACCAATGACCATAAAAGTACCATTGTCTTATATATATATATATATATATATATATATATATATATATTTTTTTTTTTTTTCACAAATGAATCAAACGCACTATAAATTTGATAATCGTTTGTGCAAATTAATAATAAGAATATTAGACACAAACTTAGAGAAGATGAGAGAAAAGAAGGTATATTGTGGTTTGTTGGTGAGACATAGCATTTATGCAGTGATGTTCATACTCTCCAAAGCTGCATTTGATGGTGGAATGAACAGCTTTGTATTTGTTTTCTATAGACAAGCCATAGCCACCCTCTTCTTGTTTCCTATAGCTTTCTATTTTGAATGGTAACTTTGTTTCTTTTTTAATTCATTAAACCTTTTCTTTTTCTTTTTTTTTTTAATTTCATATGGCCAATAATTCTCATTAAAATTTTCTGTTTGTTTCTCAGGAAAACTGCTCCACCCCTCTCATTCCTCACCTTTTGCAAGATCTTTCTGCTTTCTTTGATTGGGTATGTTTTTTTCTTTTTTTCAACTTTTTTAGTTTTCCAACCTTTCATTGTTTCTGTGCATATTTTACAGTTTCAATGGAGGAGACACATATATACCTTCTTTGGCGATTTAATATGAATAATTAGTAGTTTATGCGATAAGTATATTAATCTTGTTTAAACATGAAGTATATAATGATTTATTCAAACTAGCCAACAAAAGCAATAGTTCAACAACATTAATGTACACCTACGCATCAAGAGATCATGGATTCAACCACTCATCATGTTATTAAACCGGAAATTTTTTTTTTTTTATTCAAACTATTACTAGTATGTAATATTTTAGTCTTCATTACTAGAGCTCATCGAAATCATCAAAACGAGGTTGATCAGCCACACCAACCTTTGGTCAGCATCAGATTTGGTTCTGCAAAACCAAAACTTTGAATCAAATTGGTCAAAATATTTGTGGTTTTGCCATTTGCCCACAATAAACTTTGTGGCTGCTCAACACCACGGCCTTTATAAGAAATGATTACGTTTTAAGAGTTTAAAATAGTGAAATAAGAAATTGTTCGATTGAAAATTGCCCAAAAAAACTAGTCATAGGTTCTTCTCTCTCAAATTTATTGAAGAGATGAAATATAACTAAGGTATATCTTTTTTATCAGAGGTTAAATGGATCACGAGAGGAAGAATTAGGCAAAAAATTAATATATTTTTTCTTGTTTTTAATTTTTATATTTTCACTTTTTCAATATATATGAAATATTTTTTTCATTATTAATTGAGATGGAACCATATAATGTCTAATATGACATAAGAATTTAAAGTGGATATTTGATCTCTAATTTCGTATTCAATTCAAGCAAATAAAGTTTTAAGATCATCAAATCTTTAACTTTAGCTCCACAGTAAAATTTTAAGATCATCAGATGTTATATATATATATATTTCCTTTTTGTTTTTAATTTCTATCTTTTGACTTATTCTTTTCTATTCCTCACCATTACTTATATTTTAAAGTTTAGAGATCAATTCGTGATTCCAAAATAAATGGTAAGAAAAAGAAACATATTTATGCTTAATAGAATCAATTTTGAATAGAACAAAAAAAGTACTTAAAAGACGTTTTAAGCATTAGATATAAATAAGAACATTTATTGAACAATATGAAGAAAAAAAAATCAAAAAAAAAAAAATCGAGTAGAACATATTCGAAACAAACCCTTTATTACAATTACGTACGAAAGTTGTTGTGTTGGCAGGATGAGCATATGTCTAAATATGAATGGGGTTGCCCTTATATATACATCCCCAACTTTAGCTGCAGCAACCACCAATTGTATTCCTGTCATTACCTTCCTTTTTGCTCTTCTATTCAGGTACACTAAAGGTTTATTATTATTGTTTTTTTCATATATTCGTAAGTGTTCGGGTCAGCTTGTGTGCAACTCGACTATTCTTATAAAACATATTGTCTAATTCTACAATATTTAAATGTCAAAGAAACTTGTAAGAAATTAAATTTTAAATAAATAGTCATTCTAAGTTGAACTGATCATAACTTTTTAGTTTCTTAGCCTTTAAGCTCTTATAATCCAGTCTAATGTATATTCTTAAATCGTAAAAAGTGTTAAATAGATCTATAAATTTTCAATACTATGTCTAATATGTTATTTAAGTTAAGAAAGATAATTTTATAGCAGTCCTCTAATTAAACATTCAATTTTGTGTTTATATTATACTAATGGAGTTTCAATTTTATGTCTAAAGTTTTCTTTGTTGACGATGTATTTTTTAAATTGTAAAATCTATTAAATACAAAACCATATAAGAGGATAGAAAATCCTAATTTAACATCTTTGGTTCTAATCCACAACTCACAGCCAAAACCTTCAAACCGCAATAAGCCAAGAGACAGCTTTCTCTCTCGAACTTCTAAATGGATGCAACAAAATTATTACAAGTTAATAAAGTTGACAATTTTTTTCAGGACAGAATCTTTGGTTTTCAAAGTATCTTTAATAATAAAATTACTTTTTTTTTTTAGAATAATAATAAAATTACTTTATTAAAGAAGCTTTTGCCATCTAAAGATTATAACTCTGTTATTCTTATTTAACATCGAAAAAACCTTTTGTAACTGTTAACTACAAATAGACTTTGTTTCAAAAAAAAACTACAAATAGACTTTTGTTTATAACTTTTTATTTATCAATAAAAGTTGTGTTTCCTAAAAAAAAAAGTAGCTTTTATAAATATTTTAGATTCTCTTTGGTAAATTGTCATCTTAGTTGAAATAAAAGGGGATTTTAAGTCATTTTCGACGTTTCATCAATAGTGTATAAATTAAGGGGCTGTTTGGATTAGGATTGGTAGGAATGACTAGAATGAGTAATTAGAATAAAGAGTTATTTTGAGTGATTAAAATTTGAAATTTGTGCCACAACTTGTTTGGATGAAGTTTATTTTGTAGAAGACTTACAAACAATAATTCGTTTGGATGAAGATTTTAGAGGTGGAGTTATATGTTGAGTGGTTTAAAAATAAAAGATTGTTTTAATTGATTTGAAATGAGTGGTTGTTTTAAGTGATTACAATAGTTCGTTTGGATGAATTTTTTTGAAAAGTAATTATAATAACTCATTAGTAATAGCTCGTTGAAAATCGCACACCAAACAAGCCCCAAGAAGTTTTGCATTTAATTCGTTTCACTTTTTTTTTTTTTTAATTATAGAAATGAAAACTAATTATACTTTATGATTTTCTTTTCGAAGTGGAGGGGAAAAGATATATTATTTTCCATCAGCATCATTAGTCACATATATTTTATTTTATATATTGGCAACATGAAATATGGTATAAAGTGTAGTTTATTTTATTTCTCAAAAAAAAAAAAAAGTTCTTATACAAGTTGATATTGGTAGGGTTCAAATTTGAAATAATAATTTATATGTGAAATAAATTAATAATTATTTGGCAGGGTGGAGGGTTTGAAATTAAAGTCAAAAACAGGAATAGCAAAGGTTGGAGGAATAGTGATTTGTATGGGTGGTGTAATGATTTTGGCATTCTACATTGGCCCTCAACTCACAATCTTCAAGAATCATCACATTATTGCAACTCACAATAATCAACATAATCAACATGTTGCTTCATCCAAAACTTGGGTAAAGGGTACCTTCCTCATGCTGACATCAAATATCTTTTGGGGTTTATCACTTGTATTTCAGGTACCTTATTATTATTATGTATGTTTTTTAAAATTCTCTAGTTACAAATTTCTTTAAGAATCATCACATTATTGTTTTTTTTTTGTGTGTGTGTGTGTGTTGAAAACAGAACTTTGTGTTCAAAAGTTATCCTTCAACACTTTTATTCACTAGTCTTCAATGCCTTGCAAGTTCATTTCAATCCTTTATTGTTGCTGTTGCATTGGAGAGAAATTTTGAAGAATGGAAATTGGGTTGGAATGTTAGACTTCTTGCAGTGGCATATTGTGTAAGATTTTCCAAACTCTATAATTTCTTTCTTTTTTTTCTTTCTAATTTGCATTGTTATCTATCTTCCTAGCTACTTCCAATTAAAAGTAGTGATACTAAAAATAAAATATGAATGAGAATAACAATTTGGTGTAGGGAATAGTGGCAACTGGAGTTACATATTCTCTTCAAACATGGATTATTAAGAAGAAAGGACCAGTTTTTCTTGCCATGTCAACTCCAATTATTCTTGTCATTACAACTCTTTCTTCTGCTATTTTTCTTGGTGAAAGTATCACCCTTGGAAGGTAACTAATTAAAAGCCCTTTTATATATTAATATATCATAATAATAAAATTTCTAATTATATTGTTTCTATGTTGTTTGTAGTTGTTTAGGAGGGCTATTATTGATTGGAGGTCTCTATAGTGTGCTATGGGCAAAGAGTAA
Organism: Sicyos edulis; assembly: GCA_036507275.1. NCBI lineage: Eukaryota > Viridiplantae > Streptophyta > Magnoliopsida > Cucurbitales > Cucurbitaceae > Sicyos > Sicyos edulis. The sequence continues at coordinate 46,028,617 of CM071850.1, forward strand.
AGAGCAAAAAGCCAATGAAGAACTAAAAGAAGTTGACAAAAAATGCAGTTTGCCCATAAGGAAAAATGACACAACTGAAAATGATAATCTACCATAAATGTATGAATAATATTAATTAGTTTTCAGTAATCCATTTCTTTCAAATTTGGTGGTTTTTGTTTAAATAATACCAAAATAGAATTACTTTATCGAATGTCACATGGGTATTTTCTTCTTGCCATATATTTTCTATTTTTTCGTTTGATAGATAATCCTTCCATACGTGTATTTAAAAGCAATCTAGATTATCATTATTGTCATGAGTTCAATCCCGAAAATCGATATTTGACTTTCATTTATTTGAGAGGAGAACTTCTAAAATAATTGACCCTCGTGGAAGCACTTTATAAGACATCCACTCACATTAGCAAAAGGAGCAATACAAAATTGAGGCAAATTCCACAATCAAAATGATGAAGGAATTCATTCTATATATATATATATATATATATTATACTCATATTAATTTGACGAAGTCATATTGTCTACATGGAAAGAAAATTAGGAAAGAGAGTGAAAAACTTGATGAAAAACCAACGACATGATATATATGTTGGGAATAAACACTATTCTAATAGGATCAATTATTCACTCTCTTGTATTATTAATGAAAAATCAGCAAGCATATAATATGGTAGAAATATCAAGCACAACTCAACGATTTTTAACGTGGAAAAACCTCCTCAAGGCGAGGAGTAAAAAACCACGGACCGAAGTCAAATCTCCACTATAATCGATAATGGGCTACAACAAGTTCTCTCTAGTTACAACTAGAGGTATACAACACATAACAACTTAAGATAAACTATCTTGGCAACAAACAACACAAATCAAGAGAGATAAATAGAAAGATTTCATAAAAATGTGGAACTGAATCGCCACTGGAATCTGGCCATAAAAAGCTCTGAACCCGATCTCCACCGTTCAGATTGAAGACCCTCGTGTCAAGAACACGTTGTCCAAATTTCAGCTCGATCCAACGGTGCAATCGCTTGGAAACACCAAAATACCGAAGCTGGGCAGAAACCTCTTTTCTTCTCTATTTACTTTCTCTCTCTAAGTTGTTTCTCTTTCTGGCTGCTGATTTTCCAGCTCTCCCTTTGTTGTGTTTTTTCTCTCAACCAAAGTGACAAAATGCACTTTTAAACACTTAGCCCTAATGAGTCTCATTTGATGGGCCTTCACAATGTGAATAAAAACCCAACAATACAACAAAACAATGGAAACAGAACATCTTTAAGAAGTTGCCTTTGAAAAAAAACCTCACAACATTCTTCAGCCGTTGCCCTCCACTAGAGTTCTTGCATGTAATTTGATGAAATGGAAGTTCTGTTACAAAAGGAAAAAAAAAAATTGATAGTTTCAACAAAAATGGGTGTGTGCAACTATTGGAATGTGGAAAAAAAATGACAAGCATTAATTTAAGTGGATTAATGGGTTGGTTTTGCATTAAGAAGCCTAAATCTTTCTAGAGGGATTGATGGGACAAAACCATTATCTTTTTACAAGAATAGGGAGTGTTTGTTAGGCGTTTTTAGCTAGGAGTTAGAATTAAGATCTATTAACTTCTCCTTGAAAATCTACATCCAAACGAGTTTTTACCAACTTCTTCTTAATTTTACTTTTGAAAATTACTCTCATTTGTAGTCATTCATTTTTAATCATTCATTTATAACTATTCAATCATTTCTAACCACCTATTTTTAATCATTCCTTTCAAATCAATCAAAATAACATATTTTTAACCACTCATTTTTAATAATTTCTTTTTTAACTACTAAAAATAACTACTCATTTTTAAATCAACATTCAAACAAGGTTTTAACTATAACTACTCTACACAAAAATTACATTCAAACGAGTTTTTAGCCCAACTCTCAATTTTTAACTACTGAATATAACTCATCAATATAACTCCTTAACCTAAAACTACCTAAATATGTCAAACAAACACCCCTAGTAGGTTTTGGGGTTTATGAATGGTTTGAAAAAACGGGGTGATATTTATTTTTTAATATTTTCTTGGAATAAATTGTAAAAAAAAACTACATTTCATTTGCTTAGTGTGAAAATGGATAATTTATATAATGTATCGTATAACAACACTTAGGATCCAGGAGAAGGTGTGTTTCAAAACGAGAGTGGCTTTTGGGATATTAATATAATATATGCAGGGGTATAATTGTAATATAGTTGGAGTTATTTGAGAAGGAGTGAATAATTTAGTATTATCTTGAGTAAAGACTTTGGTAGGAGAGATTTAACCCTCTCGAAAGATTAATATTGATACGATATTGTAATCTATCTATTATCTTAATTTACTTCTCTTGTGATTTATATTAGTAAGAATGTCATAATATCCTTCAACAAAATACTATATGTCAACCTGGCTACTTGTTGGGTCGGACCAAGAAAATGTGAGACACAAAGAGGACACGTTGTTCATGAAAACTCTCCTAATTAAAGAACACTGGAGTGTAACTAGGGCTTGGAAAGAAATTTACTCAAACCTATATCATCTTAAATTTTTGGGTTGATGAGTGATTTAACATAATTTAACCGTTTTAAATTGTAAATAACCATGAATGCATAACAAGAAATATAACGAGTAGAGAGTATATATTCGATATTAACACATCCCAAGACTGTCAATTACTCATAGGTTAAATTGTAGCAGTATGAGTTTCATCAGTTTTGTGATCGGCTTCCACAATGCTCTTGGTGTCCAAGTGCAAATACATCTTGCATACAAGAAACTTGCATCTGCCAATCTTGCTTCATTCACTTAAGAGACCAAAATAGTAGATTGTTTGGTAAACCTCCAAGAGACATCCCCAAAATATGATATATTTTGTTAAGATACAAATAAAATAATTTTACATTGATTAGATATGAGTAAGATTCTGAGTAATGATGTGAGAACAACCATTTTCAATGATATGAGACTTTTTAAGTGAAACAAAAATATAAAAATATAAAAGCTTATTTATAAAGTAGACAATGTCATACAAATGTGAGAATTTGTCGAAGCCATTGTCCTAAATTGGTATGAGAGTCATGTCTCTAACATAAATATGTTGGAAGACTCCTCAGGTTTGAACAAAGAAATTAGGAGTCTCAGAGGACATAGTCATGGTGAAATATTCTTGGGAGAAATGTATTAGTCATGTTGGGTGCTTGAGAAATGAGGTGTTATCTAGATATGAGAGCTAGACGAGTAATGACCATTTGAAGGGAGGTTTGATCTTTGTTTGAGAGGAGGACTGAATCCTCCAACGTCGAGCCATACAAACAAAGTTGCTCTACATTCGTTTAAATAAAAAAAAATTCATGAGTATACAAGTGAGGATATCATATCCATTGATACAAGACATTTTTAAATTAAATAATTAAAAAAATCATACGAATTTATACTCAAAATTAACAATATCATATCAATATGGAAATGTGTCTGATGGCCATTGTCTAACATCCCATTTGCGGGAGATAACATTATCTTCGATATGCACTGCATCTTCTAGCAATCTTGGGCAAATAATCCATGACGATCAAACGTCATAAAACGGAGAAGAAGACATACATTTACAGTCCACATGTTTCGGGTGTACTTTTGTTTTTGATGGCAATGTTCCAAAATCAAACAATTTTACTTGACTTTTAAGAAATTTTCAGTTTAAATTTCTAAAGCCCATTCATAGTCATTTTATTTTTCGTTTTTTTTTGTTTTTAACTTTTTAAAAATAGATTTATTTCATAACCAATTTTTATTTTTATTTTAAAATTTTTAAAATATTAAAGAAATTTTAAAAATAAAAAAGTAACTTTTAAAAAATCAAAAATTGTTATCAAACGTATTTTAAATTTTTAGTTTTTTAAAAGAAAAAGAAAAAATAGTTATCAAATATATATGATTTTTATTTTTTAAAACAAAAAACAAAATGATTATCAAATGAGGTATAAATATTTCAATAATATTCAATTTTAGTTACTTGCATAAAAATAAAACGACAATGATTAACCTAATTTTAAATTTCAAAATATTAATTAATTTAAATTTTGGTATTTTAAGTCAATATCAAAATAATCGGTCATTATAAGTTTACTAAATATATATATAAAAGTAATCTCTAACAAATTTACCATAAGTGAAATTAAGAATTGTCCCCAGGACAGCCTAGCGGTTGAAGCTAAAGACTTCAAGACATGATTTACTTAAACTAGAATACCCTTCGAAGTATCTCGATGTCACAGTCTAGGGATGGGCCAGTGGTGCCCGAGTATAGGGGAACAAAGCTTTGATTTTGAAATGTAGGGACTAAATATATAATCTACTTTAAATCTGATAACTAAAAATGTATTTTTTTTCTAAATAAAAAAGAAATGAAGAGGAGAGAAAAAGGTATTTGGATGAGATTTTGGTTGAAGAGTTAGTTTAAGGAGTTAATTTGAATAGTTATAAATTGAGAGCTGTAGTAACAAATTGTTTGGATTTAGTTTTATTGTAGAGGAGTTAAATTTAAAAACTTGTTTAGTTGTGGATTAAAAGTGAGTAGTTAAAAAGATAATGATTAAAAATAAATGGTTAATAATAAATTATTTTGATGAATAAGAAATAAATGATTAGAAATAAGAAGTTTATTTTGAGTAGTTATAAATGAATAATTAGAAATGAGTCAATTGTAAACGAGGAGTTATTTTAAATAATAAAAAAATAAATTATTTTAAATGTTACAAAAAAAAACTCAGTTTGAATATAAGGTTTCAAAAAAGAATAGTAAATACTGAATCTAAATCTTCTTAAAATATGACAAACAAACGCCCCTAAACCCTCACGTGGCTTTTAGGGGATTGCCATTCAAAATAATGGAAGCTTTTGATTCTTTTATAGTGGTAAACAATGAGTGTTCACTAAAGGCAAGCCTTTATGCTTGCACCAATAATGGCCATAAAAATTTCTTTTTTATCAATTTTATTTTTTCACAAACAAATCTAACATACTATAAATCTGGGAGATAAGAACATTTGGGCAAAATATTCAAATTTAAAATAATAATAATAATATTGGGAAGGATGAGAGAAAAGAAGGTATATTGTGGTTTGTTGCTAAGACATAGCATTTATGCAGTGATGTTCATACTCTCCAAAGCTGCATTTGATGGTGGAATGAACAGCTTTGTATTTGTTTTCTATAGACAAGCCATAGCCACCCTCTTCTTGTTTCCTATAGCTTTCTATTTTGAATGGTAACTTTATTTCCTTTTTAATTCATTAAACCTTTTCTTTTTCTTTTTTTTTTAATTTCATATGGCCAATAATTCTCATTAAAACTTTCTGTTTGTTTCTAGGAAAACTGCTCCACCCCTCTCATTCCTCACCTTTTGCAAGATCTTTCTGCTTTCTTTGATTGGGTATGTTTTTCTTTTTTTCAACCTTTCATTGTTTCTGTGCATATTTAATGGAAGAGGCGTATATCTTTGTTTTTCTGCAATATAGCTAGAAGGATGTGGTAAATTAATTTAATTAAGTTTTTGAGGAACCAAAAATTCCTTGAAAAAGAAAGAGGCAATTTAATATGATTATTGGTAGTTTATACATATTCATTTTGACTTGATAAATATCTTAATTTAGTTAAAATATGAATTACTCATTTTAGCTCTTCTTCCCATAAAAATAATAATAAATATGGATATTTGCATGCATTTGTTTTTTTTTTTTTTTTGAAAAGAGAACAAACGGTACAATTTCAAAAAAGATCAAGTTTGATTATTTGAAATAAGTAGAGATATTCATTTTTCTCGCGTGGTGGTGTTATTGCAAAGACTGTCTCTAACAAGGTAAAGAATCACCATTTAGGCGGGAAACGAGGCAGGGTATGAGGACAAAATATTCCACGTTGACTAAACAAGCTCAGGGACGAGAATGTATTCTCTATCATTGTTTCTCAATCTACGCCCGTTTGCAATTTTTTCAAATTTTTTTTTTTTCATATTACTCTTTAATTTTTAGATAAAAAATATTTTATGGTAAAATTATTTATCAAATGAATATTTTCCATAAAAATTAGGGATATAGTTAAAGTTGATATATACACTTTTAAGAAATTTTAATTATTTGAAATTATTAATTCTCAAAAAAATTGAAATTATTATTAAAAAAAATAAAAGGAGAAAATTTTACCACGAGGAACTCGATTCCTATGAAAAAACAATAAATTTTGTAAGGGAATTAATTTTGGTGACGAGAACGATGAAAAGTCATAACCATGCATGTGAACATATGTAGAAATAAGGTTGATAACGACCAATAAATACTGATTGGATCGAACTCGTAATAGTGAAGTGAAAATAGAATAACACTAAACCAGATAATCAATCGTGTCATCCACCAATTCAATATTTAAAAAATAATTGTAAAAAAAATCAATTTTATAATTTCTTCGTTACAAGCATATATATTATAAACATATATTTTATGGTCAATTAAATTATTCTTTAATTTTTTATTTTTTTTTTAAAAAGTTTGTTAGCGTTTTTATTTTATCTATATCTTTATCTTGATACTTTTTCCTTCTTTTTTTTTTTTTATGGTTCTTTATACTTTTTCTTTCTATTTTCTCTTTCCCGTTAATTATTATCAACTTTTCTATTTATCTTTTTTTTTTTACTTTTGTCTTTTCCTTTTTTTGAACATATAGTTCTTTATTTTTGAAAAGGTGAGTTCTACTTAGTATTCATTGACGTTCCCAAAACTCTGATCGACTTTATGCACTAACTTTTTCCAAAGCCAACGTCAACGGACCAAGGATCACCACAAAAAGAAAGAAAAAAAGGATCATCATCTACTTTAAAATTTATAATAATTTAACTAATTATAACTTCAAAAAATCTCACTAAGGTATGATACAGTTGGTTGTTTATATAAAAAAAAACCTATTAATTATTATTTCCAAATTTCTCAAAATAAATAGAGTTTTAATATCAATGTTACATGTTCAAATCTCTCACCTATTATGCTTAAATTCAATGAAATATTGTCGATATGAGTTTGTACTTTTTAATGGAATAAAAAACGATATTCAATTGGTTTTCATTTTATTAATAAGGCATATCTTTTTTTTCAAGAATTTATTTTTAAATAAAAGTCATATCTTTTATAGGCTCTTTTTTCTTCAAAATATGTCTTGACTTCCAAATTTTTAGATTGTTTTTCATCCAATTTAATTTCATATTATTGTGAAATATGTACCTGAATAATTTTTTTACTATAACTCGAAACAGCTTTAGATCTTACGTGTTTCTAGCTCTGTTTAATCGTCATTTGTTTTTTTTGTTTTTTTTTTTGTTAATATTTTAAAATTTAAACTTAGCATTCAAATTTTTTACGATGTATTTTATCTTTCTTTTTTTAAGTATAAAAACGTTAACCAAGTTTTAAAACTAAAACTCTTTGTTTTCAAATTTTTATTTATTTTTTTTAAAATATAGTAAAATACAGATATCAAAATAAGAAAAATTATATGATGGTAATTATTGTGCTTTAATTTAAAAAATCTAAAAATTAAATGATTATCAAACCAAACCTAAAAATGTTTAGTCTCCTCTTAATCAATAATATAACCTATTAGGGGTGTTTAGTATAACTTCTTGATCAATAATATTATTTTAAAATTTTTGACAGATAAAAGACAAACATTTACAAAAACTAGATTAGTTAAAATAAAAAATTTAATCAAATGGGTCGGTGGCACGATTGGTTATCTGATTTGGTGTTAATCCATTTTCACTCTATAGTGACCTTTTAAATATGAGATTTTCCGTTATATTTAAGAAGAAAGGAGAAGAATTCTTTCCATACAATAAACTTTTTAGAAGAAATTCGTGTATATGAAAAAATTATGTGAGGTCTAGTAAAAAGAAGAAAAATTACTTCATGCATTCGATAACTTCGATTAATACAACATATAATTTTCAATTAATGTCACAAATAATTTTTAGTCAGTGTCATCATAGATAATTTTCAACTAATATAATTTAGTTTTTAATTAACATAGTAAATAGTATTCAATCGAGAGATTGTAAGTAATAGAATTAATGTTTGATTGGCAGGATGAGCATATGTCTAAATGTGAATGGGGTTGCCCTTATATATACATCCCCAACTTTGGCTGCAGCAACCACCAATTGTATTCCTGTCATTACCTTCCTCTTTGCTCTTCTATTCAGGTAAACTAGAGATTTTTATTCTACATTAATTAAGTTTAGCTCTTAAATATTCTTTAATGTTGCTCCTAAACTTTCCTTGTTTTTTATTTTGAGTACTAGTTTCCTTGTTAAATATTCTTAATTAGAATAAGTTTAATATATGTTCTTAAATATTCCTAGATATTTTCTTGGAAAAAATCCATTTTTAGCTTTTAAGGTTTGGAATTGTAGGATAAATTTGGTCTCTAAATTTAAAAATCAAACACTTTTAACATTTATGGAGTGACATTGTGGTTAAGTTGATGGATTTAATCCATAATAATCACTTACGTAGGAATTAATTTTTTACGGGTTTACTTGAAAGTTAAATGTTTTAGGGTCAAGTAGTATTTCTGGTGGCCGTGACATTATTCGAGGTGCATGTAAGTTGACCTGGACAATCACAAAAAAAAAAAAAAAAAAAAACATCGAATACTTTTATCTTAAAATTTCTAACTTTAGTATTTGTGTATTTTTTGAGTTTATTATTATACTTATTTTTTTTATAAATTTATTTTTATGTCAATATAAAAATAATCCTTTTATGAAGATATTAAAATTTAATAGATAGTTTTTTATCTTAAGAATCAAAATCATGGAGAAACTAAAATTGAGAGAGAGCTTTCTCTCTCTAACTTCTGAATTGATACATAAAATTACTTTAAAGAGGCAAATAATTTACCAAATAACAAAGAAGAAAAGAGACTTTAAGTTATCTTCAATAATAAAGTCACTTTATTAAAGTAGTTTTTATAGCTTTTTTAATTATTGATACACTTTTCTTATAACTTTTCATCAAAGTTTTTGTTGTTTCTTATGAAATTCTAAGAATCTCTTTGATAAGTTGCCATCTTAGTTGAAATAAAGGGCTTTGAGAATTTTTTTGACGTCTTGATCGATGTTGTCTTTTCTTTAAAGCCATATTTGGGTCTACGTTTATGTAAACTAACGAGTTGAGTTTTATAATCCAACTTATATTTAGTTAATCTTTTATTATAATTGATCGTTGTCTAAATAGCTACATTGTTCGGTTGAGATATGTCTTGAACTAATATCATACAATTATTAAGATGGGAGTCTACCGTTCATAATTTTTTTATATTTTATATTTTAATCAATTTTTTTCTTCATATTTTGCAAGTAGTTTGTAACTCAAAACAAAATAATATATTCCTTTTAGTATATGTTTATTATGCATGCATTAACAACTAACCATACATAATTAATTTTATTTATATCTTACATTTTGTTTTAAAATAATTTTTATTAAATTGAATACTATTTTGATTATTTTCAATAAAATTTTAAAGTGTATTGTTTTCTTTAATATATTTTTCAAATATAATTATCTACACTTTCTATATTTATTGGATTTTATTCACTAATAAATTTATTTTAGTTTTTCTACTAACTAAATTTAGTTTAAAATATATTCAAATTAATATAATTAGATATATTATATAAGTTTTTTAAAAAATTATATATTATATAAATTAATGTGTGAATTATATGATTAAGATATGAAAGCATTTAAGATATTTTCATGAACGAAACATTTAAAACAAATATAGTTATCTAAATATTTTCAAATACCCATAAAAGTATTCTTACAAAAATAAATATTATTATCTAAGAATGTTGACATCTATCATTATGAATATCCAATAATTTTAGTATCTAAATTACTAATAAGTAATCGGTTCCTTAGAAGAACTTATATGTCATACTGTCTATGAAAGACAAAATTTATGTAACTAGATAAAAAAAAAATTAAGGGTGGAATCTGTTATGGGTAAAATTGGGCTCGGCGGTAAAAAGTCCAAGGGAGTCGATAGGAGACCCAAAGACCAGACCACCCAGGTGAGGCCACTAGGACGCTCAGGCGAGCCCACTAGGACGCCCAAGCGAGGCAACCTGGCCTCCAAATCGAGGCCACCAGGATGCCTAGGCGAGGTCACTAGGACGCCCAGATGAGGCAACCAGGCCGCCTAGGCGAGACAACTATGCCACCTAGGCGAAGCCACTAGGATGCCTCCACCTAGGCGAGGCCACCAGGATGCCTAGGCGAGCTCACTAGGACGCCCAGAGGAGGCAACCAGGTCGCCTAGGCGAGACAACCAGGCCACCTAGGCGAGGCCACCAGGATGCCTACGCGAGGTCACTAGGACGCCTAGAGGAGGCAACTAGGCCTCCTAGGTGAGGCAACCAAGATACCTCCACCCAAGCGAGGCCACCAGGATGCCTAGGTGAGGCAACCAGAACGCCTAAGCGAGGTAATCAGGATGCCCAAGCGAGCCTATCAGGACGCTTCAGCCCACTTCAGCCCACTTCAGCGCGCGCGTGCCCATTTGGGCACATGGGGCGGGTTTCGCTGTGACCCGATCGACCCTATTTAGGGCTCGGCCCAAGTATAGATATTTTCCTAAATTGGAAATATTCGCCTAAAAAGGAGATATTTCCATAAATTATAATTTATATTTTTACCAAAAGTGACCACCTATCCGCCTCCTATATATATATATATATATGTAAGCCAATTAGTCTTGAGGTAAGCAATTCCTAAACCCTAAACTCGACTAACCTACTCATCTTCTTCAATCTCGACTGACTTAGGCATCGGAGGCGGGGTGGCTCACACCACACCAATGTCTAGCTTTTGTCTGCTTTTGTAGGTAATCCGTCCCTATACCATACAAATTCACTGTTGATCTCGAAAACCAAATTTCAGCATCAACAGAATCAAGAGATCAATTTTCCCCCTCAACGTCTATAGAAGAAACATGAACCATGAATAGGTTTCACTCCTGTAAAAAAAGAAGGAAAAAAAAAACTTTTATGAGCTTTTATGTAATTTGATCTTTATCTCTAATACGGTTTAAGCTTTTGTAGTATAAAATCATAACTTACTAAGTTGATGGTTGAAGCCAAAGAAAGATTTTTATGTATTTATTTGAAATGGGATAAAGTTTTCACGTCTTTATAAGAAATTTATAAAAAATGAGCTAATTTCTTTTATTATTAATAGAACCTCATATTATCTAATATGATATCATAACTCATTAAATTTAAATGGGTACATATTTGATCCAATTCAAGTGGGTAATCGGTTCACAAAATTCGGATCCAACCTAAGGTTGTTGTACTATACTCATCGTAAGAGAGCATGTTAGAGATCGTTATCTTTTTGGGTAGGTAAGACCTCAAGGGGTTGTTTGTTTGACATATTTAGGTAGGATTTAGCTCAAGGAGTTATATTGAAGAGTTATGTTGAGTAGTTAAAAATTGAAAGTTGTAGCCAAAACTCATTTGGATGTAGTTTTTGTGTTAGATGAGTTAGAGTCAAAACCTTGTTTGGATGTAGATTTGAAATGAGTAGTTATTTTTAGTAGTTAAAAAAGAAATGATTAAAATGAGTGGTTAAAAATGAGTTATTTTGATTGATTTGAAATGAATAATTAAAAATGAGTGGTTAGAATTGATTGAATAGTTATAAATGAATTATTAAAAATAAATGGTTAGAAATAAAAATTATTTTTAAAAGTAAAAATGAGGAAGAATCGGTAAAAAATCGGTTAGATGTAAATTTTTTAGCACGAGTTATTAAATCCTAAAACTAAATCTACCTAAATATGCCAAACAAACAGCCAACAAGATTTCTCTCCAATGCAATAGCAACGATAAACGATTGAAATGAAAACTTTATATTCAAAATTCTACGGATATACTGAGCCAAAGTGTTATTTATTAAAAGTTGTGAAATACATTAAATGTATAATATTATGTATATTTATAATAAGATTCAATTGCATTACGGTATTAACTTCAAAAACTTTCGAAGACCAAGGTCTCTCTAGTCTCTTTATAAGTTTGTTCTCGCTCATTTTGTCCTATATAAGAAAAGTCATATATTCTCATCACTTTTATAAAAAAATGTAAATTACTTCTCTCATTGACCAATAAGTATTGAGTTGGGATCGCATATCATCTGAATTTGGTCCTTCTTCAATCTTATACAAGTTTATTTGTTTTTTAATTCAATTTATAATTGGAGGAAGTCATGACCAAAACACTTTTAATGTTGTTGAGTTATTGGTCTTCCTATAGATTTTTATTTAGTTAGATTGCAAGTTTGTAATTAACCCTCTGATTTCATCATTTTACATGTGAAATAAATTAATAATTATTTGGCAGGGTGGAGGGTTTGAAATTAAAGTCAAAAACAGGAATAGCAAAGGTTGGAGGAATAGTGATTTGTATGGGTGGTGTAATGATTTTGGCATTCTACATTGGCCCTCAACTCACAATCTTCAAGAATCATCACATTATTGCAACTCACAATAATCAACATAATCAACATGTTGCTTCATCCAAAACTTGGGTAAAGGGTACCTTCCTCATGCTGACATCAAATATCTTTTGGGGTTTATCACTTGTATTTCAGGTACCTTATTATTATTATGTATGTTTTTTAAAATTCTCTAGTTACAAATTTCTTTAAGAATCATCACATTATTGTTTTTTTTTTGTGTGTGTGTGTGTGTTGAAAACAGAACTTTGTGTTCAAAAGTTATCCTTCAACACTTTTATTCACTAGTCTTCAATGCCTTGCAAGTTCATTTCAATCCTTTATTGTTGCTGTTGCATTGGAGAGAAATTTTGAAGAATGGAAATTGGGTTGGAATGTTAGACTTCTTGCAGTGGCATATTGTGTAAGATTTTCCAAACTCTATAATTTCTTTCTTTTTTTTCTTTCTAATTTGCATTGTTATCTATCTTCCTAGCTACTTCCAATTAAAAGTAGTGATACTAAAAATAAAATATGAATGAGAATAACAATTTGGTGTAGGGAATAGTGGCAACTGGAGTTACATATTCTCTTCAAACATGGATTATTAAGAAGAAAGGACCAGTTTTTCTTGCCATGTCAACTCCAATTATTCTTGTCATTACAACTCTTTCTTCTGCTATTTTTCTTGGTGAAAGTATCACCCTTGGAAGGTAACTAATTAAAAGCCCTTTTATATATTAATATATCATAATAATAAAATTTCTAATTATATTGTTTCTATGTTGTTTGTAGTTGTTTAGGAGGGCTATTATTGATTGGAGGTCTCTATAGTGTGCTATGGGCAAAGAGTAAAGAGCAAAAAGCCAATGAAGAACTAAAAGAAGTTGACAAAGATCAAAAAGTCAATGAAGAACTAAAAGAAGTTGACAAAGAATGCAGTTTGCCTATAAGAGAAAATGAGGCAACTGAAAATGATAATCTACCATCTTCCTTGAGTAAAAATGTATGAATATATTAGGTTTTAGTAATCCATTTCTTCCAAATTTGGTGGTTTGCGTTTAGAATCAACTTACTTTATTCAATGTTACATTGGTATCTTCTTGTTAAGATAAGTTTTCTTTTTTTTTGTTAGATAAATAATTCTTTCAGACATATATTTATTATAAATACTCTATATTTATGAAAACTGTAATAAAATAATTCGTATAATGTGTTCTATATTCTTTGACAATATGTCTTGTTGATTTAAATCTAGTTTGGCCCAAATTTGAGCCTTTGATTGGTATACCAATTGAAAAACATGGTAAAAGCAGGACAAAAAAAAAATTAAATCACAAGGATGCTTAAAACCACTTCTAAAATAATTGACCCTTCTATAAGCACTTTCAAAGGCTATCCACTAACATTAGCAAAAGGAGAAACAGAAAGTTAGAGGCAAATTCCACAGTCAAAATGATGAAGAATTGTAAATTTCACATTGTAAGGAGAACATTTTATATTCATATTAATCTGACAAACCCATATGTCTACATGCAAAGCAAAAAAAAGACAGTGTGCAACTTAATGATAAACCAACAAATGATATACAGCAAAACAAAAGAAACTGAGCATCTTAAGAAGTTGCCTTGAAAAACCACATAACAAATCTAACCTTGATAATGGCAGACTGCAGCCACTTCTTCTTTAGGCAAAGTTTCTCCCACTGAATAAGTTTAAACAGCAAAGAAGAAAGCATTTTCTTTTTACTTTCTATACTTCAACTTAAATATGCCACACTTTTCATCAACTTGCTTTTTCTTCAGCCGTTACCTTCACTTCTTCGATTTTCTGCGACGGTTCAGTACTTGTTTCAGATGGAATTGCGGGTTTTGGCTCGATTTCTTTCGGTGTCCCTGTTGCGATCTTCTCGACATTGCTGATATCTTCTTTCATCTGCTCGATTTTTGTACTCTCTTCTTTTCCTGGTATAGCTTCAACTAATGTCACTACCTCAGGTTTCTCGACTTTTTCGGGCAATTTTATGTCCTCCGATGTCTTTTCCTTGGGTGTTTCACTTATCAGCGTAATATCAGATGGTGAAGGCACAGTTACGTTTGCCTCAGTAATGATATCAGAAGTTGTAGGAACATCAGTGATCGGAACCTTTTCAGCTGGAACTTCAGATTTTTCGATCACTACTTTGGTTTGAGGTGCCGCTGGTTCAGCTTCTTCTTTATGTTTCTCAAGCTCTACTACAGTTTGAGGTACCTTTATCTCAGCTTTTTCTATATGTTTTTCGGTTTCTACTATAGTTTGTGGTGCCTTTGTTTCAGGTTCAATAAAATTTTCGGTTTCAACTACAGTTTGAGGTGCCTCAATCTCGGGTTCTACTAAAAGTTCAATAAAATTTTCGGTTTCAACTACAATTGGAGATGCCTTTGTCTCGGGTTCTATGCATTTCTCAGTTTCAACTACAGTTTGAGGCGCCTTCATCTCGGGTTCTTCTATGTATTTTTTGGTTTCAGCTACAGTTTGAGGCACCTTTGTCTCAGGTTCTTCTACGCTTTTTTCGGTTTCAACTACAGTTTGAGGCACCTTTGTCTCGGGTTCTTCTATGCATTTTTCGGTTTCAACTACAGTTTGAAGCGCTTTTGTCTCGGGTTCTTCTATGCCTTTTTTGGTTTCTACTTCAGTTTGAAGGATCTCTGTCTCAACTTCTTTCGTATCTCTTTCACTCTCTTTAGACTTCAGTGTCTCTGTTTCCCCTGTTGGCTCCTCACATTCAATTGATCCACCCCCTTCTTTCTGCATAATATTCAGAATTTATGTTCAAAACAACAATTTTAGTTGATAATGAAGGAAGAATTAGAATATGCGAAGAAACTTTAAGCTGTCATATGATATTTTACACTACAAAATTGATTTGTGTAGTGAATAGATCAAACCAAACTTTGTGTCTCATAATTGGAAGCAGTTCAAACCGACAATTTCAAAACACTGCTACAGCTTAGCTAAGCTAACCATTTATGAATACACTCATCTCATTTATCTAGACAATCAATTTGGGCACCCACCACTAGGCCAATGAAGATCACATTGATGAACAGTCTTTTTCAAAGCAAATGATCGTTCAACAAAATACTACATGCCAACCAGGCTACCTGCTGGGTCGGGCCAAGAAAACGTGAGGCACAAAGAGGGGCGGTTCATGAAAATTTCTAGCTCCACCCCTGATCCAGATCCCGATCCTAAGGACAGCTATATAAGCATATTCTACAAATCGAACTGATAAGGACCTCATATCAATAGAAATTGTTGTCATCACTTATACACTTATGATCCTTCTCTTATCTAACCAATGTGGGATTATTTGTTTGCATCCCATTCCCAACACAAACTTTAAGCCAATCGGCGTTTCCCCAATTAAAGGACAGTGCAATGTAACTAGGGCCCCGGGGGCATCTCATAACCGAACGTGTGGGTGAAAAATGCATCAATCCTTCAAGATCACATGGGAATGAAAGAAACTTCTTTAAGGTGCAGACAAACAAGTAAAGTTCCATGAGCCATAAAACATTCACAGGATGGAGGCAAGACATGAGCAGAAACAACAGAAGAAAGAGGAAGGAAAAAAGGGGGTCCCTCCAAGGAAAGACCCTTTTGTTTGTCACCAAACGAATGTATTGTGGAATGAGAAAGATTCCGTGAATTGATTCCAAATGAGATTCGGACTTAAATGATGAAGCCTCTCAAATGCTGATGCATATTATACATCCAAACGTTCAATCAAACAGAGTTCTTGAATTGAAAAGGGGACCCTTGGAAATGAGGTAACAAAGTTCTTCAAAGATTGAACCGACAAATCATAAATTATGAAGAACTTACTGGTCTACTTTGGAAAATATAATTTCATTTCCTTATATCACTTTTTACCTTTGGGAGGACCGTTGATTTCGCTTTACGTCCAAAAGAGGATAAAAGTTTCTTTCTCGAAAAGAGTAAACAAATCTTTTTGGTTTGGTTCATGGGAACGAGAAATTCCCACGTTCTTAATCATAAGGAGGCAAGTATTTCTCTCCGGTAACTGCCGAGATTCGCAAACAAGCTTGTAAGTTCCAAAAGAAAATATACATAAGCTATAATAAAAAAGCAACAGCATGTTCATATGAAGTTTGTCAAATCGAGAAACACGAGGAGGTATCAATATCAATAACATTTTCTTCAATTTTTTTATACTTCGTCTCCCAAATTTTTCTCGAGAATGGCAAAATCAATCAGCTGAGAACCCTAATAACAAAATCAATCGGCACAATTATCCAGTTCAATCAACAAACAACGTAGAGCGAGAAAATGATTTCAACGAGTTCATAAACCTAAAAACGAATAACAACGAATTCCTAATTTGTACTGAAATTTGGATCGGATTTTCAATAGAAACTCGAAGACTGATAAGCCATCGATAATCACAAGAAAATTAGAAACCAAATGGAAGAAATTACCTCCTTAAACAAGTGGCTAAGAGAGCGATGTTCAACAACAACTTCCTTGCCTTTATCGCTCTGGTTCCCCGCTCCGGCGATATCCTCCGCCGTGACCTCGAGTTTCTTATCAGATTCAAAAGCGACCACGGCGTCAACGAAAACATCCTTCTCCTCCACCTTATTCTCCGGCGCCGGCGCCGGAGTCGGAGACGGAGCGGGAGCCTTGGCACCGGCGACCTTCGGCTTAGACGCACAGGCTCCCATTTTTCTCCTCCTGTTGATTGGATTGGCGGTTTCGTTTTCTGTTAGAAACACAAATTGGAAAAGGAGAAATAGAGAGAAGAATTTGCAGAGAAATGAGGAATTTATAAGGAATGAAATTTGTTTCAGTGTTCGTTGTTCCGACAATTTTTCTACGGCAAAACAGAGAGGCTTTATATATATATAATAAAGAAATTTTGTTATTATTTTTTTATTTAATTATAAAATTAAATTACACCAAGGCATTGGCGGTATCTGAGCTGGCTATACCATCGTGGAGTTTGTTAATTCCAACTCGTCCCATGTCCACCTCAGCATTTTTTTTAAAGAAAAATAAAAATTCAGGTTGTATTCTGAGATTTATTCATTTTGGTCTACAATTCCAAATGTCCCATTTATTAATAATAATAAAATTCATTATTATTTTTTTATTTTTAGAGGTTTATTATTTTGTTTTTAAATATCAAGATATCAAAATTGCCAACATAAATTGAGGGAAAGTAGTAAAGATTTCATTTTTTTTTAAAATGTCTTAAAGTTTTTTTTTTTTTTTTTGAAACATAGCTTTATGTTTAAATTGTTCACAATTATTGTAAGTATATCCTGACCAAAAAGTAACTCAAAATTTTAAAATAATTATAGTAATAATAATAAACCCAAATTTATCAATTTGATCATTTCAATATAATTAGTATTTTTTTTTTTGACAAGATTTCAATATAATTAGTTACATATCAGAAGAGTCAATAAATCAATGACTTTTCATTGAAAAAATAGTTTGCACAATAATTCTTTTAATGATTGGAAACCACTTTAATTAACTTTATAGTTTGTATATTTTCCATGACATTTGAACCATTTAAGATTAATGCAATAATACAGGTTAAAACTTTATTATTTAGCAAAATAAGCTTAGCTCAATTACCTACTAATATATTAAATAAATTGTGAAATATATATATATATATATATATATATATATTAAATCAATTATGAAATATGTAGTTTGTGTTATAAAAAATAATGAAAAAAAAAACTTTATCATTTCATTTCAAAGGTTTCAAATTCAACTACAACTGAAATAAGAGATTTGAATTTATAACCTATTACTTACTCGATCATACATTAAATCATTAACCTCTATTTTTTTAAACGGTTAAAAATATACTTAAACATAAGTATATAAAAATATTTAGAAAATAGTTTATCAAAATATTTTGAATGACTTCGTTCTAAAATTAAATGACAAAATATTTTTAAATAAACAGTAGGGACCTTATTGTTATTTGGGAGGCATTTTCAACAAGAAAATAAAATAATAAAATGTGTAAGAGGACTAAACTATTTAGGATACGAAGAAAATTGTGTAGTGATTCTATATTTTAGGTTATTTTATTTTAAACAATTGGTTTCACACTTTGTTCATTACAATCTTCCACTTGATCCAAAATAATTGACCTACTCTTTTAAAAAATCAAATTTAGAAATTATTACTAAACCAAAGTTACATGCTAAGTACTTCAAAAAAAAAGTTACATGCATGGTAATATGTCAAAAAAAAAAGAATTTAGAATTTGTCATACTATTTGATCGTTTTAGCAACGATCAAATAGTATGACAAATTCTAAATTCTTACTAAATATCCAACATTTAATGGTAATATGTAAATAAAATAAATAGAAGATAATCCTTTTAAAATAAAATATTGAAAGAGAAAAAAAAAGGACACTTAAATTCAACCACATTCATAAAGGAAACTATACCTTTAATCAAGGTTGGAATGCAACTTTTATTTCAACCTTATATTTAAGGTCAAATATTTTTATCTATTATATTTTAATCGTGCTTAATTTTAGTTTTTATCCTAACAAAATTGTTAGTTAAAAAATAAAATATTAAATTATGTGATAATTAACTAGATTAATTTTAAATAAAATGCATCGATAAAAGGATTAGGTTTATTATGACATAAATTTATTTAAAAAAAAAATAAGTATAAAAAATCTTAATATATAATTAAAACAAAACATTATTAGAATGTCAAATAAAAACTAGAGACTAAAAAGACTTTTTTCCCCTGATATTAAAAAGACTTATCCCTTCTCCCAAAATTCTTCTAAACATGTTAATAAGGTTTCAAAAATGTAATTTTATACATCAAGTTGCAAACAAATTCTAGTAGTTTCTCTTTCTTTAAAGATTTTTTCTTTGATCAAATATCAAACGTTCAACTTTGAATCAAATCATCCAAATAAAAAATAATAGTAGATATCGTTGAAAGTCATATATTTTTATGGTGGGACAGTGATAGATATCTAACCATAAAACTATAATGTTAGAAAACACTTGCTATTCAATTCATCCATCATTTTAAAAAAAATAGTTTTAAAAAATTTAGAAAAATTATATTTGATGAATTTCTCTCACAAATCAAGTAAAAAAGTATGAAAATTCTAAAGGATTTGTATCCATAATTATTAATACATTTTAGCAATGTATTATAAATATTCATTAATATCAATATTATATATTATAAATAATAAAAAAATGTATTATAAATATTTATTAATATCAGTATTATAAGAAATTAAAGTTGATATATAAATTAATTCATAATTTCGACTCTAGAATATATATTATATATATAAATTAACAATAATATATATATTTTTATTATAAGAAAAATAGTTAAAACAACTAATTAACAAATTTAATTAGAAACAATCTTACTAAGTCCGCAAGATTATTTTTTTTTCGAGTAAAAGTCCGCAAGATTAATAGTGGTTAGATGTGTTGATAAAATAATCGTGAAGTCTATCATTCAAATCTCTTAATTCTCTATTATGCTAAAAAAAAAATTAACATTAAATTTAAAACGTTTTATATATATAAAGTAACAATAGATGGTTGTAAAAGTACAAAATAATGATAATAAATAAATAAATGGAGAAGAAAAAAGAGGTATGTCGAAGTGTATTGGAGACAGATAGAATTAATGTTTGATAAAATAATTGATGAGTTGGTTCTATTGATTTAAGGAGTTATGATTGGGAAAGTTTGTGGAATGCTTGTTTATGAGGTCGTGTCCTCCATTATTATTATCAACCCTTTAATTAAATCAGACACCTCATATTTTCATCATTAATGTTTCACACATAAATGTCAATTAAACTACTTATTCAATTTATTCCTCTCATCATTATTTTAATGGCTTATTAAAATTAAAAGTTTACAAACAAAAACAAAAACTTCATTAATTAATAAACAACAAACTCCAAATCAATAGGCAAAAAGAGCTTTAATAACGTTGTGTATGGAATATTTAGGATACAATTTTTAGATCCAAAACAAAAGTAGGAGGAGATACTATCAAACAACGACAAAGGTTTCTAATCTCAAGCAAAATATTGATAAAATCAATAAAATCTAGAAAATATCATGGATAAATTTGATGAAACTTAAAGCATCTATTGATATTCCATCAAAATTGAAGAGACTTGTTGAATTTTTTTTGAATTTTTGTTGGTAGCAATATTTTAGGTGTCTATTTTAATCATGGTAGTTTTTTAAAAATATTCATCCATACTAGATTTTTCGGCATTTTTTATATTTTAATTTGTCATTCCCTTTTTTTTATTGAAAATTATTTGCTACAAAAATGGAAGATTGTGGCACCCATTGAAGACTATACTAAGTGTATTATCTTTGTTTACAATATATTTACTAATACATTATATTGTTCCCTAGAGATGGCACACTGATCACATGTCTTGACCTTCAGGATGTGCTCTCTTAAGATCATAGATTCGATGCGGCTAGAAATCTCAGGTAAAATTTTCTTACCATTCAATTGCCGACAATATATCTCATGTGAGTAAAGCTAGCTCGAATATTAACGAAATATATTTGAAAAAAAAATGTCATGATTCGAACGATGAACAAACTAGCCTTTGGTTCTGCCTCGTCCAAACAATTTCTTCTCTTATGGATATGACTTCCTTATACTAATGTATGGCCTATTTAGGGCCGCATTTGGTTCTTGTTTAACTAAAAAAAATAAAATGTGGCTAAATTTGAGGATATATTTGGTCAAGCCGAATCATAACTTAAACTTTTCTCATTTTTCAAACTCTAGCTACAATTCACAAATCTTCCTATATAATTTAAGCTTCTAAGTTTGTTTCAAAAATATCTCACATCCCATATTTACTTGTCTTGTCGATTGCATTCTTCTTTTCGTTAAAAACAAATATATTGTTGTCGTTACATGAAGGTAAAATGAGTTTCTATGTTTGGATTTGTTGTTATTTTAGCTAAATTTTTCTTTGGCCTAGGAAATTTCAAACTCAAAATTATATGTAGTCCTTTTTTGTAGTTTCGTATTTATGACCTTTTATATATCTTCTTCTTTTTTTAAAGAGTCTATACATTCATTTTATTAAAAACTCCGAACCAAACCAAGGATTGATCACGACATAGTTCCTTTCATGTTCACAAAAAAGAAGAAGAATATTTACCTCTTTTTTTGAAAAAACAAATATTTACTTCTTTTTTTTTTCGTATTTCATAAGTTTAATAATGCAACATTTTTAATAATGGAATAATATTTAATTTTGTGTTGGTTTGGAGTGATTTCTTTTATGCAGATAGTTGAAGCTCGAAGTCTAAATTTCATAAATAAGATGAATAACATACACCAAATATTGTGGACTATTAAATCCTAAAATGTCAACATTTCTCGGCAGAGTTTGCTTTGGCAAGATATTGTTCTATCTTCTCATTTGATGTGTTAGTTTGATAGAAGTGCATTTAAATGAGAATTAGTCTTCTTTTTATTTTTTGAAACCACCACAGATTCAATTAGCCCAAAGCAACACAGTTCTTACAATCCTCAACCAAAGCAGAGCCAATATGAGGGGGGAGACAGCCCCTCCAAAAAATAGACCTCACATCCCCACAACCAAAGATGTCCAAAGAAAAGTTAAAAAAAAACGACATAGAGACATGAGCAAGAAGATCTGCGACATGATTGCATGACCTCAAGCTATGGGAAAAAGAAAGATTTCCCAACAAAGGGATAGATTCCCTAATGTCAGCAATTAAATTGTTGAACTCCGTGAGATCTCTAGAATATGTCAAAATACTATCAATAACCACTGAAGAATCAGATTCGATCAAGATCTGTAGGAGGGGCTGGAGATCCCTCGAGCTAAGCTCCCTAATCCCACACAAAACTGTGGCAGCTTCCATATGGTTAGCATCCACCCATAAAACGTCCATCGACGCCCCCAACATGGCTAGTTGACCCTCACAGTCCCAGGTCACCCACCTAAGACCGCCCTTCTCGGAGTTGGGATTCCAAGCTACATCGACATTCAGCTTCCACGAGCCTGCAAGAGGAGGCTTCAAACCAACACAGCTCCTCGGCATAGCCCGCATACATTGCCCCACCGAAGTATAAGTTGGGGGAAGAGGATTACAAATACCGATTCCAAGATTGAACCCATGATCATGGAGTGGAAATAGATTAACATTAAATCAGATAACCAATCGTGCAACCAACTCATTCAATAACGAAAATTGGTGTTGAGAAAACTAAAGATCACAATATAAATAGAAGTTAAGAGGTTTGTTGTCTTCTTTTTTTTTAGCAAATTAAGAGGTTTGTTGTCGACAAAATAATATTAATGCATCATAAATTTGGAAATAGGTATTTCATATTATAGAATTATATTGTAGAATAAAAAATATATTAATAATTATAAAACACTGAATGGATGAAAATTATCCTTAAAAAAAGACTATTATGAATGAGTAAATGTTGGCAAAATCCATTGATACAATTTAAAATAATAGAAATAGTAATAATAATAATCATTATTAATTTAGACATAATTGAAAGGAAAAAAATTGAGTCAGGTGAATGAAAGCATAACTTATGTATAACCTTAGTAATCAAATTCTCCAAAATCAGATGAGGATGAAATAAGAGGTAGTGAAAGTGGTGATAGGTGGATGTTAAATTGGGCATAACTAACTGGAAAATGAAGTTTAAAAATGTGGGGTATGAAGAGATTAATTCTACCAAAGAAATGACAAAAGTGTATCGAAAGAGAGTGATTATTGAAGTGGACATTGTTCCGTGCTATTTAATGCCTATCCTTCATGTTCACACACGTCCATCACCATAAATAGTTTAATGTAAAAGTCTTTATAATTTTGTTTCTATTCAAAATATTTCATATCAATCAAATTGTTGGCTCTTGCGTACCGTTTATCGATCAGTAGGTGAAAATTGACAACAAACTGATTTATTGGGTTCCTAAAAAATGAAATCAAAATTTTTTAAACATTTAAATTGAAGTTAAACTTGTCAGATCAACCAAAAATGTTGAACACTCCTACTTTGATGAATATCCAAAATCTTCCACTAAAATTAGTAATATGAAAACTTTTTTTTTTTTTGTAAATAGGCGAATATTGGCGTGGAGAAAGAGGCCCAAGGGTTGGTAGAAATTTGGCCCAAAGCTTCGGATGTAGCATCGAATTTGCAGAGACCAAAAGCTTGAATTCCATTTTCTGAATCCTTCCATTTCCGCCCCCATCCCACCCAATTTGTAGCTTCAACTTCTCCTCCTTGATCGCCATTACAATAAAAACACCCCCTTTTGAATTTGTAATGCTAAGAATATCCAGATTCACAACTTCCCCAATTCTTCAAAATTCCTTCATTGCCGCAACTTTGGCAGAAACCCATGTCGCCTCTTTCCACTCCACGCCTCCCTCTTCCGATTACTGGAAGAACAAATGGAAATTTGTGAGTTTTTACCTTCCCTTTTACTTTTTTTCTTATATTTATGTTTCTACTTTCTGTCGGAATTGGCCTTAACTTGCTAAGGGTTTAAGGTTAATGGGAGTTGAAATTTGAATAATGTATGGGCTTCAAACTCTGTGGAGGGTTCTGCTAGCTAAAGAGTCAATATGTATAAACCAAACCAGTTATTGTAATGCTTTAAATCTTCTTGCTGAAATGCTTTTCCTAGGTGGGTGTTGGAATTTTGGGTGGGGGTTGATTTTCAATTGATCTTTTTTCCATTTTTTTTTAAAAATCAGGAATCCATTTAGTAAGTTTAGGACATAGAAATTTAGTATAGGATAGTTTATTTTTATTGTTGTTTATACACAATATGATGATCTACCTATAGCGCAGGAGACAAATTTTAAAATATATATTAAAAGAAAAAAGAGTAGATCATTTTTATAATCATTTTTTTAATATCCGTGAGTGTTCGCGTCAATTTGTGCGCACCTCGACTATACCCATGGGATAAATCACCTTATCCTACAATATTTTGATCTCGAGCAGTGAAATTAACCTACGATCATTTGCACCATTATATGTATAATACTTTTTGCAGTTCTAACTTATTTTAAATTTTTTTCTTTTCTAATATTTTGCAGGGTGGTGTGAATGAAAAGGAGCCGTCAAAGGTATACTGATTCGATCTATTAGGCGACTATTATTGTCTTTGTTGTACTTAATTATCAAGACAAGATCAATTTCATTGAGCCAGATAGAGTTTGTTTTTTCATTTGGTTTAGCATTTTGAATATCTTTCATGTCTATCCCATTGCATGGTTGCATTAAAATTTAAATGTTATCTTGGCTTACATTTATAAAGGTCAGCCTCATTCTAAGAACTTGGTTGATTTCTTTATTTCTTCCAGTATTCCCACTTTTGGTGTGGCTTTTAGATTGGGCCAAATGGTATAATGTTACTGAAATGTAATATCTTACCTTTTAGTTTTTTAGTTTGTTTTTTTGAACTCTTAGCTTAATGGCATTGGTTCCTTCAAGATATCTATTAGGGCCTTGAGTTTCATAAGGAAACGAAAGCCTTCACTTGCCATCAACTCTTGTATTCCACCATGAGGCTATAGACGACTTAGAGTCGGGATGGGAAAGGCGTAAGCCACATATTCTCGAATTTAAAGGGGCTCCGGATCTCACAGGTTTTTGCTGGGTAAATGTATGAACAAACTCTAATTTAAGAGAAGGGAATTTAAAAAGCGGTTGGGTAGATAATAAGGCATCCTCACAGTATAGCATGGATAAACGAAAAAACTACTTCTCTAAGAAATGGATAATAGATTTAAAATTCTTACAATTTGATTTAATCTAAACAGTGAAATTCACTTACGAATGCATTTTAATGTTTTACTAATAGACCCCTGATTACTCATGCATTTAACAGGAAGGGTAAGCGACTCATGGTAAATGAGTGATCTTAGTTGAAATTGTTCGAGTGGAATTCGGTTAAGGATGAAATTCGGTTAGTTTGTTGGAAAGGGATTCCTAGTCTCAGCAAGGTCTAGCAAGGGGATATCTTGTAAATGTGAGAAGAGTGAGTGGGGAGAGTAAAGAAGCTCTTGAATTTTTTCCTTGCATTGATTTCAAATTGTTAGTAAAGCTGGTTCTTATCATTTACATCCTGACCTATATAGCTCTAAATGAAGCATATCATTTCAGTTAACTTTGCTTTTCCCACTCCCTCCTTTCTTTTTTCACTTGTATTTCAGATTTTTATTGAATAATACCAGAATTAGTCACGTATAATTTCTGTTAATGATTCTAATGTTGAAAAATGATAATACTAGAATCATGTTAGATTTGTCACCCGTGAAAGGCGTGCTGATGCAAAAAAGGCTCTAAATGACCTCCTCTACAACAGTGGATCTACCTTTCAGGTATGCCTAGGCACAAAGTGCACATATTAAAATTTAAATTTGATCAATCTAGCAAGGTTGTGGCTGTTAATATTATACTGCATGGAGTTAAGTGCCAACACAAGTTTACAGATATTATAGTTATAATACGATCCCGAGATCGTTGAAGGTCTACTCAAGGCGGAGCAAGAAGTGACGAATTTATTTTATTAATTTATTTTATTACTATTCTTTAATATAACTCTATTTTGGTTATTCAAGTTGTATTGGGCTTTTGGGCCTTATTAGAGTTTATTACTAAATTAAGTTATTTCCTAGGTTTACTATAAATAAGATATGAGTTGTCGTCTTGTACTCTAGCTCTTTGAGAGATCATCTCGAGAGAATTATCGTAGTTTAATAAAAAGTGTGGTAGTTTCTATCATTTTGGTATCACAGCCATTTGTCGATCCGGGAATGGTGAGTACTAAGATGGAGACAAGGATGCAGGATTGCGAGGAAAGCGGGGTCGGGATGTTGAAGAAACAGAAGGAATTTGAGGTTCAGTTGACGGCGATGGGAATTCGATTGGACCAAGAGTTGGGACAAATTAATCTAAACATCCAGAAGCTGTTAGAGCGAACACCGGAAAAATTGAAGCCCGAAACGATTAGCTTTGACAAGGGGAAGGGAGTGCCGGCTGAGTCGGAAGAGGAAAGCGGGGCTAAGGGGGTGACGACGGCGCCGACGGAGGACGCGAGCGGCGTGGGAGGCACGGGGCGAGCGGGTTAGGGTTTGGGCTTAGGGGGTGTCGGGCCAGGCGGAGCGGGTCGGCGCGAGGGCTTGGGGGCATGCGGGGAGTTCCAGGGCGGTGCCAGTGGGCGAGGCGGCTGGAGCGGACCGGGCGTGGGCGAGCGGGAGTAGGGCGACGCAGACACGCCGAGGCCGCCGGGGGGTCAGGCATGGCTGTGGCGTGGGCGAGCGAGTGGGGGCACGGGGCCCGCGCGGGGCGGTGGGTCGGCCGAACCGAGTCGGTTTGGGCTGATCGGGTTGGACCGGAGGGAGAGTTTTCAGGGGTTGCTCAATGGGGATAATTGTGTGGGTTCGAATTTCGATCGGCGGGGGGATTCTTGGTTCGATGGAAGGGGAAACAGATTTTCGGAGGAGAGGAGGGTGTGCACTGGCTATGAAAGGTCGATAGCGCATGACGGTTGGAACGAATGGGGTTGGGACGGTTGTAATCGCGACGGAGAGCAGGAGGATTGGAGAGATAGACAGGATTGTTTTGAGCGAGGGGGACCGGGAGCAGGCGGACGGGATGAACCAATGATAGATAGTAGGTTACGGAAGTTAGAGATGCCTGTGTTCAAAGGACTAGCGGATGAGGACCCGGACGGGTGGCTATGCCGAGTCGAGAGGTACTTCTGAGTTAATCGTTTGACGGGACACGAAAGGGTTGACGCTGCAGCCTTGTGTATGGAAGGGGAGGCATTAGAGTGGTTGCAGTATGAAGAGGACCGAGCTCCGATTGCTTCGTGGGAAGAATTCCGAGAATTGCTGTTGCATCGTTTCCAACCAACAATCAGTGACAATAAATATGCCAATTTGATGAGTCTGTAGCAAGTGGGGACCGTAAAAGAGTATCGCCGGTTGTTTGAAAAGTATGCAATAGGTATGCACGACATTAGTGCGAGTGCCTTGGAGGGGAATGGGAGAGTGGTCTGAAGGCAGAAATACGGAGTGAGATGAGGAAACAGAGGCCCGTGGGAATTCAGGACAAGAAGTTTATGGCACAAGTAATTGAGGATGACCTGGCTTTTCGACATCAAGCAAAAGGAGTGGGCACGTCGACAGTAGTTAAACCGAGTATGGGATCAGGGGTTGTAAATGCGAGAGTGGCTGGAGGTTCGAACCTAAGAACTCTCACTCTCACTCCCAACCGATCAACACCATCGAATACCCTCACTCCTACAGTTCCTTATAAACGATTAACAGATAGTGAGATCCGCATACAAAAAGACAAGGGGTTGTGTTTTAGGTGTGACGAGAAGTTCGTTCCAAGTCACTGATGTAAGAAGAAAGAGCTGCAGGCTTTAGAGATACTTGTAGTACGCGATGCGATAGATTATCTGGAAAATGAAGGAACTGTTGATCCACAGGATTATGCGCTCGAAGATGAGCTTGCTGAGGACACTGGGGATACACCGAACATGGCAGCGCTATCCTTACATTCAATGGCAGGGCTGAGTTCTCCAAAAACACTAAAGGTCACATGCTCGTTACAGGGACAAGAAGTAGTAGTTCTGATCGAAAGTGGGGCCACACATAACTTCATATCAGATGACATTGTCGCTAAGTTGAAATTACCGATGGAGCCTTCAGATGATTATGGTATTATGTTGGGGACTGGTGATTCAGTGAGAACTACTGGTATCTGTAAGAATGTAGAACTTCAGTTAGCAGAATTGAGAATAGTGAACGATTTTTTACCGTTACCACTGGGAAGCGCATATGTGATATTAGGGGTCGTTTGGCTGGCGACATTAGGAAAAATTGAATTCGATTATCACGCACTGAAAATGCAATTCAAGCTGGGGTCGGGAAAGGTTGAGTTGTAAGGCGAGCCACGGCTGGTCAAGGCTCAGGTCTCATTAAAATCCATGATGAAGTCGTTACGGCCAGAGGATCAAGGGTTCCTGGTCGAGTTAAACATGGTTGGGACATCGATACCGACTCGAGTACAGACCGGCGCTCTACCAGATCTGTCTTAGGTACCCATGAAACTACACTCTGTACTTCACATTTACTCACTGGTGTTTGAATCATTGACAGGTCTACCCCCGCAACGTAATTGTGACCATGCTATTGAATTATTGGCCGGAAAGGAATCGGTGAATGTGCAACCGTACCAGTACTCGCAGTACCAAAAGAATGAAATTGAAAAACTGGTGGGGGAAATGTTGTTGGCAAGAATTATTAGTCCTAGCACGAGTCCGTTTTTTAGCCCAGTATTGCTGGTTAAAAAAAAAAAGAAAGGGAGTTGGCGTTTCTGTGTCGATTACCGTGCTTGATAAATATCCGATACCACTAGTTGATGAGCTGTTGGATGAACTGCATAGGGCGACAGTGTTTTCAAAAATTGATCTTAAGGCGGGTTACCATCAGATCCACGTTAAGCCAGCCGATGTACATAAAACAGCTTTTAGAACTCATGAGGGCCATTATGAATTTGTAGTCATGCCTTTTGGGTTACGGAATGCTCCTGCAACGTTTCAGTCTGTTATGAATGAGATCTTGCTACCGTTTCTACGCCAGTTTGTGTTCGTATTTTTTGATGATATCCTTATCTACAGTCTGTCCATCCAAGAACACAAGGAGCATCTGATTCGAGTTTTTGAAGTCTTACAAACCCATGCCTTTGTAGTCAATGCCAAGAAATGTCAATTTGGGCTGCACCGTATTGAATATTTGGGGCATTTTATATCTGCTGAAGGTGTGGAAGCTGATCCAGAGAAAATTACGGCAATGGTTCGTTGGCCAAGCCTTAAGAATATTAAAGACCTACGGGGTTTCCTTGGGCTGACGGGTTACTACCTTCGTTTTGTGGCAAATTATGGTTCGATGGCTTTCCCACTGACTCAGCTACTAAAAAAAGGGAAGTTTGAATGGGGACCGGCAGTGGAAGATTGTTTTCAGAGACTCAAGCATGCGATGAGCAGTGTGCCAATCCTAAGGTTGCCAGATTTTGATCAGTTGTTTGTTGTGGAAACTGATGCTTCGGGTATTGGTGTGGGTGCAGCCTTGATGCAACAAGGGCAGCCATCGGCTTATTTTAGTAAAGCTTTACCTGTAACCCACCGTATGAAGTCTATTTATGAGCGCGAGTTGATGGCCATTGTTTTTGCAGTGCAGCGATGGCGTGCTTACTTATTGGGACACCATTTTGTCGTACGTACTGACCAAAAAAGCCTTAAGTTTTTGCTAGATCAGCGTGTTGTTGATGATGAGTATCAGCGGTGGATCGCTAAGCTTATGAGTTATGATTTTCATATTGAGTTTAAGAAGGGCCTAGAAAACAGAGCGGTTGATGC
Organism: Sicyos edulis; assembly: GCA_036507275.1. Taxonomy (NCBI): domain Eukaryota; kingdom Viridiplantae; phylum Streptophyta; class Magnoliopsida; order Cucurbitales; family Cucurbitaceae; genus Sicyos; species Sicyos edulis. The sequence goes on from CM071850.1 coordinate 46,058,702, forward strand.
TCTCTTTCGAATGCTGACGATGGGTGAATTGAGCGTTTTGAGTTGTGTGGCGGGAGTTAACACAGCGGTGTTCACTCAGCAAGTGCGAGAGGACAACAAATTATTTGCTATCTATACTGCTGTGATTTTAGGTGAGGCGAGCCCGCCAGGTTATTCCGTCATGAGAGATGTGCTATTATACCAGGGCCGACTGGTGCTACCGCCGACATCCCATACGATTCCATTGTTATTGCTTGAGTTCCACGGGGGCGCCATCGGAGGGCATTTTGGGGTCCTCAAGACGTATCAGCGTCTGGCTAAAGAAGTGTACTGGCCAGGAATGAAGGCCCGCGTACGCGCGTTTGTGGCCGAATGTTCGATTTGCGTGCAAGCAAAACATTTATCGTTGTCACCAGCAGGTCTTTTACAACCGTTACCGATTCTAAAAAAAGTTTAGGAAGACATTTCGATGGATTTTGTGGAAGGGCTTCCCCGTTCAGAGGGTTATGACACTATTTTGTGGTGGTCGATCGTTTTTCTAAGTATGCCCATTTTATACCCCTTCGACACCCATTTACTGCTCTTACTGTGTCATAGGTTTTTATCAGAGAGTTGCTCCGCCTGCATGGGATCCCTAAGAGTATTGTGTCGGATCGCGACAAGATTTTCACTAGCCTACTCTGGGAGGAAATCTTCAAGGCTTCTGGGACGCGGCTACGTCACAGTACCACTTATCATCCATAGACTAACGGTCAAACCAAGGTCGTGAACGACTGTTGGAAATCATACTTACGTTGCTTTGTGTTGGGGCAGGTTCTTACGCGTTACTCACCCGTCCGCCGAAGGCATGGTACCAGTGGCTTGCCTAGGCCGAGTTCAGTTTTAATACGTCGTATCATTCGTCCACGGGTATGATGCCTTTTGAAATTGTTTATGGGCGCTCACCGCCAACGATTTTGAGATATGATTATGGGGCTAGCCCGGTTGCGACCGTGGATTCATTGATGCTGGACCGCGATAGAATGTTGGAGAAGCTTAAGACAAATTTGTTGCGCGCACAACAGTTGATGTCGGATCGTGCAAATGCGAAACGTCGGGATGTTCAGTTTGACGTGGACGATTTGGTGTATATTAAGCTCCGACCTTACTGCCAGTCCTCCTTGGCAAAATTTAAACACCCCAAGTTAGCACCATGATTTATTGGACTATACTGCATGTTAGCTCGAGTGGGGCCAGTTGCATACCAGTTGGAGTTACCTCAGACTGTGAGGATTCACCCGATTTTTCATGTGTCCGTGTTGCGTAAGGCGGTTGGTTCATCGGTTCTAGTTTTCCCTACACCGTCGATGGTGGGAGATGATTTAGGCGTGCTGGTTTGTCCCAAGGCTGTGTTGGGCATACTCGAGAATCCACAGGATGGAGGGTCGCGCCAGATTTTGGTACAGTGGGAGGGGTCCACTCCTGACGATGCTCCTGGGAGTCTGCTGCCGATCTAGAGCTACAATTTCCAAATTTTCACCTTGAGGACAAGGTGGCTCTTTGGGGGGAAGTATTGATACGATCCCGAGATCGTTGAAGGTCTACTCAAGGCAGAGCAAGAAGTGACAGATTTATTTTATTACTATTCTTTAATATAACTCTGTTTTGGTTATTCAAGTTGTATTGGGCTTTTGGGTCTTTTTAGAGTTTATTACTAAATTAGGTTATTTCCTAGGTTTACTATAAATAGGATATGAGAGGTCATTATTTGGTATTCATTCAGTTGTCGTCTTTGTACTCTGGCTCTTTGAGAGATCCTCTCGAAAGAATTATCGTAGTTTAATAAAAAGTGTGGCAGTTTCTATCAAGTTATTATGAACATGATGTGTCATGAAGTAGCATTGGTCCGTGAGAGCTTATTGGGCTTGTATTCAGAATTGAAGTGTGTTGAAATATTGAAATTCAAATTCTCTAAATTTTTTTTTTTTTTTTTAATTAAAAAATGAAAAGACAATTTTACTAAAATTAAAATGAACCAACATTCCCCCTCAAGCTGGATTGTATATGGAATACAAGCCAAGCTTGGAGTTAAATTAATTAGAGTTGGTCTTTGGATGATGATGCACCAATTGTGATGATGATGCGCCATTTGCCATGATGATGATTGAGATGTTGATGCGAGGGCCAATTGGAAATACTGATTGTCATGACCAATTGGGAATGCTAGTCAGTAGGGAAGGAGATGTTAGGACCGAGTAGGAAAAGGAGATGCCAGGGCTGCTTGGGAAAAGGAGATGTCAGGGCCACTTGGGATTAGGAGAATTTGAATTTAGAGAATTTGAATTTCAATATTTCAACATGGTATCAGAGCCTCAAATTTTTTCTTTCGATCCCGGTAAAATTTTTCTCTAGTCTTCCATCACTTTCTTCCTCTTTTTGTAAAAAACTTTTCTTCTTCATCATTTTCCTCTTCTTCCTCTTTCAGAAAAAAAAAACAAACAAACGAACAAATAAATTTTTGGATCCTTCAAGGAAAATACAAGAGCAGTAACTTGAGACATTGATTATGACTATAAGCTGTCCACAATCAAGATAGGGAAGATTGACTGTTATCGGGCGCAAACCCGATTATAAGTAAATCATTTGGCATTGTCCTATTGAGATCAAGGGAATTATTTAAATCATCCAGTTGACCTATGCAGTGCAGGGGTGACCATGAGGCTGCTGGGGAAATGTTTAAATCATAAGAATCTTCTGGCTTGCAATAATATTGTTTTCCACCCTCGAGTTTTGCATAATGGTCCAGACACAATAGATGAACTTTTAGACAGGCATGTGGTTAAGAAAGAAAAGTCCTATAATGATGAAGATGATGAGTTGATAACTCAGCGATGCCTCACCAGCACTCGACGTGAGGCTCTAAGTCTCTACCGAGACATTCTCCGTGCAACTCGGTTCTTTATGTGGCCAGACTCTAAAGGTGTCTTGTGGCGAGATGTTCTCAGGGAGAATGCTCGGAAGGAGTTCGAGGATGCCCGCTATGAGTCCGATCCAGAAATTGTGACCCGACTTCTCATTGGTGGGCGCGATGCAGTGCAGTCGGCTGTTGATAAGCTTGCAGAGAAGCAGAAGCAGGAGATTGATAAGAGGCAAAGTGGTCGAGATCAAGTCTGATCTATCATATGGTTATTCTGATCTCTAGCTATTGCAATTGAAGTTAAAGTCTGGTGGTTGGGTCTTTGTTTTCTTTCTTCCTTTTTTTTTTTGGAACAAGGTAACCACGCCCGGGGTCTTTGTTTTCAAAGTAACCCTTTTTGTATTATGTAAGTTTTAATAGATTAGATTATCGACATAATAAAATTTATCAAATTTGTGAGTTAAAAAAAATATATATATATATATATATAGAGAGAATTTGAATTTCAATATTTCAACAAAGTGTGTAATAGAGCTACTTGGGAAGGTAGTTCATTTGATGAAAATTGATCATCATTTGTTATGATGTCGAATTGATCAATTCTTTCTTTCGCTGCATAATTATGAAACGATTAGAGTTGATGCCATTGAAGGCTGTGCATGCTATTAATTTGACACAAGGGTTGAAGAAGCCATTTAGATGACTTGAATTCAAAGTAAACCGTTTTTGGTTCTTGCCTCCTAGACTTAGGTTTTCCCCCCGAATTCTTGTCCTGTTTCTTGGTTGCATTTGAAACTCATAGGCTGTATGTATGCATTACGGGTTATCTGAATCTCTCGGCTTGAAGCCGGGAGTTGGATGTTCAGAAATGCCGTCCAAGTTCCTACATTTAAGTCCCAGGTTGAAACCTTAATTAACTTTTTTTATTTGGTTCATATCTAATTCAACTACATAAGGAATCAAAATGGAGTCTTAGTGGTCGCTGGTCCTCTATGGAGTCATTCAATCAACCAAGTAACCGTGATAAGAAAGGACGAGCAAAGGCTTCAATGCGAAACCCTGGGAAATCCCCAAACAAGAGAGCAAAACGTGAGTTCCCTATCCTTAAAACATTGCTACTGCTATTTTATATTCATTGTATATATAGTTGTTCTGATGAAATTCTGGGGACTCATTATGCTTTTTAGAAACAAAAAAAGCAAACCTTTTATTAAGTGAATGAAAAGAGGCAGAGTTCAGTGATACAACAGCCCCTAGAGAGCAAAAGCAGAAAAAAAAAATAAAAGAAATAAATGAAATAGTTTTATCACCCTGTTGAACTCTAGTTCTGTATTTTTTTTTCTTTCTTTTATTTCTACTTTTACCATTTCATTATTCTCAATCTCATTACATGTTCACAGACATTTTGAACATTACTATTTCTTTCTTCAGGCAAGTTTAAAAGAGAGTTTGTTTACGACTCCGACAATGATTCTGAAACAGTCTTTCACGCTGCATTTGGCAATAGATCATATGCACGGTCCTTTGGCTCATCTAAGAACTCCTCTCAAAACTCAGCATCTGGTTTCGAGTGGACAGTCCCTCCATCCTGGAAGAACGGAAGAGCTACTGAATGGGTGAATACAAGTGATTGTGAGTCTGAGGAGGAGACCACTGATGTAGGATCATCTTCGGATAGAACTATTCTCGGTTTGCCGAAAACCGGTCCCATAAACATTGAAGAAGTTAAAACTGCGTAAGTCAATTAGTCTTTCACTCGACACAGAGCCACTTATGATCTGTTTATCTTAAAGTCAGCTCCATACCTTTGCAGGTTCCGCTTGTCTGCTCTAAAATGGCATCCTGATAAGCATCAGGGATCTTCACAGGTGAGTTTGGAATAGTTTTTTTTTTTTTTAATCTAAATATATAGCATTCAGTGTATTCAAAAAGTTGAAACTGGTTGGCTCGATGTTTCGCTAAGCTAATAAGTGACCGATTTGCAGTCCAGTCGCTCTATTGACCGTATGGTTTTTCGAATTTTCAGGCAATGGCTGAAGAGAAATTCAAACTTTGTGTTGGTGCATACAAATCTTTGTGCTGTGCACTCTCTCCAGGTTAAGCTGCAGGTGTGTTCTAACTTATAACAGTTTCAACTTCAACCATGGATTTCAAGTGATTTAAGATTTTCAAAATATAATTTATGTAAAGACGTTAAATATAGCTATATTTTCAATCAAATTCCCTTCCCTCTCACTGTCAAAAAAAAATTGAGGTTGGTGGAGTGGAATAAGGGATGTGTTTGCAATCTTCAAATTTTTGTACTAAGAAGGTAATTCCTTCTTCATTTTTCACCTATAAAGCACTGATCCATTGCATTCTTTGAGGATATTCTGGAAATTTTGAGAACCTATATGTTTTTTTTTAGTACAAATTGGGGGAAGTGGGATCAACAAATCCTACATAGAGGCTACAGCTGCTCTCAAATAATATGAGAGGTAAATATCAATTTCCAAACCTTTATGTTTATGTTTAGATCCTTAGTTTTGTTAGAATTTTTCTACAAGATGTGATCTATGTATGAGATTATTTATCACCCAAATCTGTTGTACTTTTATGGTACTAGAATTTTAATACGGCGTTGCACGCGATAATTTTTTAGATAATAATAAATTGTTCCTACATTTTTACACTAAATTTAAATCATCAAATAATAATTTCAATCTAATATTGAATTTTATAACTATTTTTTCACGTTAGTTAAATTTATTAAAATTCACATTTATATTAAAAAATAGTTAATATTTTATTTTGAGCTTAAAAAATAATAGGTGTTATTATTCTAAAAAAAATTTAATAAAATTTATCGCATTGAAATTAAATTTTATCTCTGATTTTTAAAAATCGATCCTCTTTAGTATTTTTTCAATTTATCTATTAGTATTAATAGACCAATTATTATTGAATTATAAAATTTATAAGAGTTATATCATTATTATAATTATAAATATAAATGAACTAAATATATTTATTAATATACATACGAACTTACCTTTAACTTCAAATGATAATTTTATCATTCTTTAAAAAAAATTCTACATCTCAAGTCAATAATTAAGTAACAAAATATTCTTATAAAAATTATTGCAACAAAAGAAAAGTTAGATGAAAGTTAAGGTAAATAATTCAACAAAAATAAGATAACTAAATTTTTTATTATAAAAAAATAAATAAATAAAAAGAAACCAAGAAAGATAACCTCAACCAAAGAAAAAGTTTCAAATGTGTCTGTAAACAAAATATAGAGAAATATATATATATATATATAGTAATAATAGGAAATCATTGTTACCACGATCTTACTTCAACAGGATCTGTTCCATAGGTTGTACTACTGTGTCCTTGAGTTTTAAGGAAATCATTGTTACCAAACTTTTGAAATTAAAGAATTTATGCACTTTAGCCTCATATGATAATCTTATCGAGATCTCCAAGCGTTTTTTTTTATAGGCAACAATTAAGCAAAAAAGATTCCTACAAAAATTATTGATTAGATGAAAGTTAATTAAATAATCCAACAAAAATAAGATCACTTATTATAAAAAAAACAAACAAACAAAGAAAAGTAAATTCAACCAAACATAAACTTTTCTTGTTAACAAAATGTAGAGAACTATTTATAGGATTAGAAAATTTAATTTATTATTTTAATTAAAATATTAATTTTCAAATAAAATCTATGAGATTTGATAAAAAAATATCTTATTTTCCATGTTATAAAGATGATGAAAATTTAAATGATATTGAAAATATTTCATTTGATTGTTGAAATCTCTTACTTCTAACTTAGTCGTAAAATCTATGAGATTTGATAAAAATATCTTATCTTCTACGGATGAAAATCTAAATGATATTGTAAATATCTTATACATTATTTGCATTTTTATTTTATTTTATATCCAATAGATGACATGTTTGTAATTTAGAGTATGACCTAAGGGGTAAAATCGTCCAAAAATGATTTTCTCCCTAAGCCATTAAGGTAGTATGAAGTATGATATGATATGATATGAGACACATGCTTCTTTGGCCAATTTGAAGAATTATTTTTGGTGTAATATTAAAATAATAATATTTTTTTAAAAAAAATAGATATAAATTGGCGAACTCTTTTTTTTTTTTTGAATACATATTGGGGTAGGAGGGAGATAAATTGGCGAACTCTTCACTTAATTATAAAGTAAATAGTCTATCTTACCGTTTTAATTTGATCAATTACCTCATTCAGTATTAAGAACTATTTTTATATAATTCATGTTGAATTCATCAACTTTGTATGTGAATTTTCTCCTTTTTTATTAAAAAAAAATCTATTATAAAAAAGAACAAGAAAGAATTATTGTATTTTAAAAAAAAAAGGATTTTTATGTATAACAAAAAAATAATAAAATATTGTATGAATAATAGAATTTTTTTAAAAAATTGTTCATAACAAAAAGAATTGGTGGATGGATTAAATTATCAAAATGTCTTTGCTTTAAATCAAGTGAACTGCCGTAAATTTGATGGAAAGAAGGGTAATTCTTAAAAAATAAAATTTGTAAAATTGTCTATTCATAATAATTTCCTTAAAAAAAACTTCAATATTAGACGTGCTTGACAAATTTTTGTAAGAGCATGTGATTGAATTATGGGCTTGAAACATTACATTTTCTCTTATATTTTTTTTTTATGGTAGAGTTAGAAATAAACTAACGGTAATCAAGATTTTTTTTTTCTATTTTGAGAAATGGTAATCAAAATAATTAACTCTGTCATTAACCCGTTCAGTTTTTAATGCCATTGAACTAGTGATCTTATTGGTATTTTTGGATGGAATTTCGATATGTAGATAAAATATTTTACTCTATGAAGTTAGGTTAGAATGGTTTAATACTGTTGGTTAACCTAATTTAAAAATAAAATGTATACTAAGTTGAGGATTAGTGTTAATGGCTAAAAGTGGAAACTTTCTCCCTAAAAGTGACCTCATATTGGATAAGATTGAAGTTCCTTATCAACTTTGTTGATGTCTATTTATCAGCAATAGTTGATGAAATTAAATAATTTCGACCAAACTGAATGATCCTTTGGATATTAGTGTCATTTCAACCTCAAAAACAAAGTCTTTAATATTCAAATTCAGGATATACTAGTTACAAATTCTAATAACATTTGGTTTCAAACAAATAAATAATAAATATTAAAAAAATCGATAGCGGTGATGTGACTTGTCTCATCAAAATTTGAATTGTTTGTCATGGCTTATAAAATTAGATAGTTAATTAAATGTATCATTGGGAAATCTAACTGCATTTTAGTTTTATCTTTTAATTCATGTTCCAAACTTTTCAGAACTTTTTATTATTATATATTAATAAAGTTATTAACAAAACAGCACAATTTTCAAGTTTGAAAATCAAACAAATTAGGCAAGAAAAGTAAAACCAATACAGTATTTAAACCACAAAAGTAAAATTATTTCTAACTGAAACTAATTTCGTTACCAAATTAAAAAATTCGTTAGCTTTTCCAATCATCTAAACATTTTTGGCGACGAAAAGAAAGAAGGAAAGCACTATTTTATCCTTGAATAATTTCCTCGCTTTTGAAATTAGTGCAAAATTGTAAAAGTCAATGTCATTGAGCAACTAAATCCACTTGACTAATGAACAATAATTTTTTGAAACTAAAAAATAATAATAAATGACAATTTGTCAATTACAGAGATAACTGTAACAGGACTAAACTCAAATGATTAGAATTGCAATGCACGAGTGATTCAAAAATGTCAAAGGTTTATCATTTTTCTGCTCCTTTTAACTCCCCACGAGTGTATCATTGTTATCACTTCGGTTATGAATTTTCTCTTAAAAAACAACTAAAGAAAGAGAGAGAAAATGAGATGAAAAATCAATAAACCTTTTGCATTATCATTAAACAGGCTACTACAGCATTTTACCAGCACTTGCAATAGCAGAATAATGCTGCTTTCTTTTTCTTTATTGATACAGAGACAAACAAACATAAGAACAACCAAACATTTTCAACTTTAACACACAATAAAAAATTCAAAGTCCACCCTTATTCTCTCTCTAGCCTACAAGTATCATCATTTTAATCTATTCAAGAAATAAAGAACACATATACATAATTTATATGGACAGACAGATTTCATTTCTTTTTGTAGTATCTATCAAAACCAAGAGCTGAAGGATCTGACCTCTTCTTTCTGTTACCACCTTGAGAGATTTCTGAATAGGATGCAAATTTTGAGGCGTTTGATTTGAGTGATTGTCTATTTTTCAGCTGGCTACTTCCATTTGATTACTGTTGTTGTTGCCTACAATCTGATAATCTTCGTCCTCATCACCATCGCCATCATCTTCGCCTTCGTCTTCTTGATTCTGATCAGCATTCTCAGCTTCCTTGTCATCTGTTGCTGATGCAGGTTGGTGGCTTTCTTCTTGCCCGCCCATCATGTGCATCAATAGTTCCTCTGGTTTGAGTTCGAAATTTGGATTTGTTGGATTGTCAACGGCTTTCTTGGATTTCTGTTTGTACAATGTATCGAGCTGCTGGAAATAAGGGCATGTCTTTGAATCCTCGGGTCGTTTTTTGTTGCTTTCCCTTACTCTCTTGAAGTATTTGTTGATGTTCTCCCATTTCTCTTTACACCTCTTTGCACTTCTATCGTACCCATGCTTCTTCATGGCTAGTGATATTTCCTCCCAGAGAGGACCTTTAGGTCCATTTTCTTGGTACTTCATCTGCAGATTAGTCCTAAGTTGAATCAGAGCATCAATCTCTTCTTTTGGCCACCGTGACGAGCTAATCTGATTTGAATTCGCATTGTTGCTATATTCTTGATTGCTTGTATTTCTGTCGACGTTACCTTCATCTTGCTTCCCTGCTAAAGTCTCCATCAAAATTAAGCTCTCGGGAAACTGCGTGGTGCCCACCTGTTCAGAAAACATCTTCAAGAATGAAAGAACGGCTGCATCCTTAGCGGCTGCAACTGATCTCTCTTGATTTAAACGCTCTCGCTCTCTCTTGATTCGAGCTAATTCTTGCACCTTCCATTCTTCTTCTCTAGCTAACCTCTCTTGTTCACATTTCTCCAATGTCTCCACAAACTTCTTTTGCAATTTCTCCTGTTTCTCGATCACCTCATTCATTAACCTCTCAAAGAACTCCACAAACTTCCTCTTCTTCTCCCTCGTCCTCCCCGACTCTTTGCTCGAGCAAGACGTCGTCGAAGTCGATATCGATGTAGTGGTAGTTTCAACAAAATTTGAACCCGGGTTTACAACGGAACATGGAATCGCATTGTGAACAACATTGTTAGGGATACTCCTTGGGATTTCTTCCATTGAATCAGCTTGAGAAGGCAATAATGGATGATTATTGAAAGCTTCTAATTGCTCAAAATACCTATAATTTTTCCCACTCGATTTGCCTGATCTGCTATCTTTAGTCCTTTTGTGATACTTGTAAATGTTCTCAAACTTCTCTTTACATTTCTTCCCATTTCGTTTATATCCAAGCTCAGCCAATTTCCTAACATAAACTTAAGATTCAGTCTCAAAATCTCCATAGCTATTCACAAAATTCAATCAATTCGAAACCAGAAGAGCATAGAATATAACAAGTTACCACGAAAAATTAGATTTCAAAGAGCACAAATAATCAGGAACCAAACAATTTTCCAGGAAAATCAATCAACAGAAGCAAAAATTCAATCCAAACAATTCCAGTTCAAGAACAATCGCAACCCACAATTCTCCAAAATTTTGTCAATAAACAAACAGAAAATCATAAAAAATCGAACCAACCTGGAAACTTCTTCCCATAGAGGAGCTTTAAGGCTTGCATCTTTAAACGCAGAGTCCATAGTCGACCTCACCTTAAGCAAAGCGATGGTCTCCTCTCGCGGCCACCGGTTACCGGCCAAGCTCCGGTCAGCCTCCTCCGAGAGTGCAGCGGAGGCCGCCGCACCGTCCTCCTCGGCGACGGCGGAAAAGTTTTCCGGCGAAGGCGAAATTTCCAGCATGAGTTGCAGGAATTTTACAGCTAATGGAAGAAAGTAGAAATGGATGGGTTGAAAAGAAGAGATGAAAAATTAGAAAAAAAATTCTAGGGTTCTGTGAAGATGTGGGTAAAGGGTAAATTCGATGAGGAGAATTTTAAGAAATTGGATTCCATTTCCATAGCTCACTCTTAGCTTCAAGCTTCGTGTCCGCCATTAATTTTCCTTCCTTACCTTCATTTTCACTGGTTCTATAAAGCCAAAGTAAATTATAAATATTTTATAAACCAAATATGGTGAATTAGGGCTTATATATAAACAGATTTTATTATTAGTTAAAAAAAAAATTAATTAGCATCCAAATTTGAATTTATGACATTTCCACGTACATGAGAAACCTGAATTAAACTGGATTTTCACAGCTTTTTTTATCCAATTTAATAATTTTTTTGAAATAAAATTTAATAATAATTAACTCTACCTAATTAATTCATTTATTTATCTACCGAGGGTCAGTGGCGTAGTTGATTATCTTGTCTGGTGTTAATCCATTTCAATTCCACAATCACGAGTTCGAACCCGTTTGAGAGCAGTTGTGCCATCTACGTAGGATTTGTTGTTCCCCCTCCCCCACTTTGTACTAAAAAAAAAAATCATTTATTTATTTGAACACATATCTCTAGAATTCTCTTAACTTTCTTTTATCCAAACTAATAATTATACCTAATTTCTACGAAAAAAAAATAGATACCAAGTTAATTTGGTAGATAGATTGTAATTTAATTTTAAATTCTATTCTGAAAATGAAAATTTATTTTTCATTTTATTTGAGATAAATAATATTTTTATATAGGGTGGGTAATTTTTCATAACAATTTGAACTTAAGAGAAGAAGAAAAACTTAGCCAAATTTTTTTTTTCTTTTTAAAAATTTTCAATTGAATTTTCAAATAATAGTTTGAGGGGGAGAATTTAAATCAAGACTTATCTAATTGATTTTTTATTTTTGTTTGGCATCTTTTTTCTATATAGGTGATCTCCTTCAAATTGATGCTTATGGAAAAAAAAATTATAGTGTTGTTTGGTTTTATATATATATATATATATTGAGATTACAACAATTGGGGGTGGGAGAAACTCAAACCTAAGACCTATAAGTCATTAGGTGTATATTGATGTCACTTTAAACTATTTCTCTATTGGCGTTTGATTTTATATTTTTGAAAGGAGATAATAATATAGTTTTATATGAAACTGAAAAATCGAATTAAAGGTGATAAAGAAAGAAATAAAGTAAGACCACTACCTTTGAGAGGCACCCCCCGTAACTACCCAAATAAAGAAAACAGTTAGTTTTTTTCACCTTTTTTGAAGATAAAAGTTTTTTCCCTTAAGTTTTTTTTTTTTACTTTTACTTTTAATCTTACCTATTTTTGTCCCTTTTTTTAACATCCTATTTTCCCTTTTATTTTAGTTCAAGAAAAATTCCTATTTTTTATTTTTTACTCAGCAATTACATTTAAATAAAATAAATAGTTTTAGGAAATAAACATGGATTTAAATCAATTCTAGCGATAAAGTTCAAACATTTAATTAGAAATAAATGTAAATTACAGAAGTTAAAGTATTATATATATATATATATATATATATATTCTTTCTTTAATAATTCTTAAAAATAATAATAAGGGGATTGGAGTTTTGGTTAAATGTGAACAAGTACAGCTGTAGTTGATTTGAAATGTCAAAATTTTGATTTTTAAAAAAAATGTCAAATATTGATTGGTGAATACCAATTTGATTGGTTATATAATTGCCTTTTGACTTTTTTCAGAATGGATCCAAAATCACCGAGCAGTGACTTGTGGTCAAAATCAAGAAATAAAAATTAAATTAAATACTTTTTTATATCAATAGAATTAAATATTGATAATGATTTGAAATACAGATTTCAAAAAAAGAAGAAGAAGATGTTGATGGAAAATATAATTAATATTTCGCCAAATATAACCCAAATTTAATGCCCGAGACAACTGTACTAAAAAGAAAAAAAAAAGCCCGAGACAATTACTAATTTTTAACATAAAATTAAACTTTAAAATTGATGTTCAATTTTTTCAAAAAAGAAAAGAAAACTGATGTTCAATTTGTATCATGGCAAATGTAATTTTTTTTTAAGTAGAAAGGGAGGGAGAACAACAAACTCTACATAAAAATGTGAAGTGTTTTCGAATAATATGAGAGTTAACTATCTATTTCTTTTAGACGAAATAAATTTTCTATGACCGTGAAGTTGAAATAAATTAACATCAAATAAAATAAATCAATTGCGTCATCAATTTATCCGATCATAACTAACGTAGTTTAACCAGGAAGGAAGTTACATTATTCTTCTTTTTTTTTTCTTTCCTTTTGTTTTTATTTGTAAGTTATGAGTAAATTTGTGTCCAGTGTAACAGTAATTATAATAATAACATTTGTTTTTACAATATTTAATTATAAAAAAAATTTACATAAAATTAATTTTTAAGTACTTGATTATTATAAATTGAACTCATATTTATGTAATATTCATTGATATTTTGAGTTGATATATATTTTTACTATTAATATTTATGATTACTAGTTTGAGTCTACAATCTTTAAAGTACGTGTTTATTAGGTTTTAAAACTTATTTTTCAAATAATTTTTCTCAATTTTAAAATTTTATGATATACTTTTCATTTCACAAATTTGTGTGTGTGTGTGTGTTTTTTTTTTTTTTTTTGAGGAAAATCACAAATTTGTGTTTAGTATTATTTGAATGTGTAGTATTTTAATAAAATAAAAAAAAAAAACTCTTATTTTGTGGGTTTACTAGTTTTTGAAAAGATTAAATATGTCAAGTAGATACAAATTACAATTTTGCGAAATTACAAATTAAAGGATCGGTTGAATATTTTAGGTTTGGAGATTTATAAGACAATTTTTCTTTTTTGAAACTTCATGGATTTATTAAATGTAAAATTTAGAAGTTTGAAAATTAAACTTGTGAAAAAAAAGAAGGAAATTTGTAATTGAATGCAATATTTGGTACTTTTAAGTGACATAGAAGAATGTTTATAATGATGGAGGATAAAAATTGAAAATTGATCATTTTAGAGGATGATTGGATTAGTCAACTAATACTTATCATTTAAGATTGGTAAGAAGGCTGTTTCAAAAAAAAAAGATTGTTAAGAAGGGATGTATATATATATATATATATATATATATATATATATATATATATATATATATATATATATATATATATATATATATTTATAATTATTATTATTGGTTTGAAAATCCAGTTCGGCTGATGGGCCCCCAGAAACATCTTTCACTTTTGGGCCTTCGTGTTTTCCCACTAGATACGGCTCTCGTTACAAACCATTTTACCTTTTTACCCTCTTTACCTTTTTCTAATTTATTTTTGGAAAATAAAATAATTTCTTTTGATTAATATATGTCGGCAATAAATTTTTTAGGCTTATAGTTAATTTTGAAGAGTTTGCCTTAAAGATTAAGGAATTTTGCTTCTAAAATTTTTTCTTCAAAATTCGCTCAAACTTGGTTCAAAAATAATATTTTAATTTAATTGAGGATTTAAAAAAAAAAAAAAAAATCATTGAGGCTTTTTTTTTTTTTTTTTTTTTTAAATGAAGTATAAAGCTTGTAAAGAAACTTGAACAACATACTCAGATTATTAACAATTTTAATATGTTGAATTCATTTTAGCATTAAATTGAGAAATTTGTGTCTTTTTTATTATTTTTATTTATTTATCTTATTTGTGAATATACAAGCTATCTTAAAATGGAAATACTTGTATTGAGACACCACACTAGTTCTTGTACTTTTGTTTCTTTTTTCTACACTACATTTTGTTTGGAAAGTGGTTTTTGTTTCCAAAAGCAGAAGAACAAAACAGTTGTTTCTTTAGTTGGGTTTAAGTATATAATTTGGTTTGTACTAAAAAAAGTATATAACTTTGTCAATAACATTGCGATGTTTTTTTATTAGTGCAAATATACAGTTTCGTTTTTAACGTAGTCTCCAACCTTATAAAAGTTCCAATTTAATGTAATAATTTTTGCCTTCTAATATAAAATTAAAATATTCTTATTAAATAAATTGATAAAATACTTTGTATTTTAGTTTGATAAAATCGGCACATTACTAATCCATCAAATGACTTTTTACTTATTTTTTAAGATTTGAAAGGGAAAAGGTTTTTTTTTTTTTTTTTAAAGAAGAAATGGGAAAAGGTTAAAAAGGTAAATGTGTTGTTCATATTTACTTTTGAAGATAGCAAATGGGTGAAGAAAAGGGCAAAAAGAGCCCACAATGATAAAGAATAAAATAAATTTTGAATTTTTTTAATCAGAGTGTGAAATTTGTTCACGTAATTGAGAGACACTTGCATGTTTTCCTGTCATTTTCAATCCCGTGGCTCAAGTTTTTCCCTTCTTTTTTGAATTCAAACTAAGTTTCTATCTAAAAAGGAAATGTAAAATAATGGTAAAAAAGTTTGAGATTTTATTCTTTTAATTTGGGATTAACTTCAAAAGTTTCAATCTTATCCCTTTAGTTTCTTATCCCTTTAGTTTAACTCTTTGTTTTAATTATCAAAAGGTTGGCCAGCTGGTAAGTTTCATTATTTAGTGATAATATATCGAATACAATAATTATGAATTCACTACTACAAAAAAAGGTATAGTTGACGCTCGATAGTTTTTAATAATTGACGTTTATAAGGAAAAAACGTCAAGTAATACAAATTGAGTATGAAAAACGTCAACAAATACAAAAAGGCGGAGATGATTTTGTTGCTCATTTTTAGTTGACGTGTTATGCGTGTCTTCTATTAAGATACATTTGTTGACTTATTTTAAACGTCAATTAATAATAAATTAAAAAGTAAATTATTTAATCTAGCTTAAATAAAAGATATGGGTTTTTTTTAGTTAAAAAGATATGGATTTTGTTTTGTTAAATAAGGAGAAAAAAAGATAGATAAAAGTTTTACTTAAAGTCAGTAGTTTTAAAACATGGGATAAAACAGAAAAAGATGGACAAAAAGGATTTTTAAATGAAATAAAAAACTCATTTATGTGTTTTGAAATAAAGGAAAAAACGGACATTAAGAAAGAGGCAAAGGAAAACCAAATTCCCATCTCTTCCATCTTCAATCTTCAAACCCTAACCCTTTCATCTACTGCCGCTCTTTCTATGGCATCGACCACTGCTCCCCGAAGCTGTTCCGCCAGACCGTCGTCCGCGCTGCTCTTCTGTTCTGCCCGGCTGTCGTCTCGTGGGCGCTCTTTGCCGTCGACTTCCAGTGCAACAGATCTCGTGTGTGCGCCCTTTCGCGTCGACTTCCAGTTCAACGAATCTCCTGCGCGCGCCCACTGTCGTCCTCTCTCTTCTTCCAAGCGCCAACAGATCTGATTGTTTCTCCAGGTAATTATCTTCTCCTTCATTAACACCCCCTCCCCCCTTCAATTCTATTAAAATTTTCTTGTACTTGTCACAAAAGACTGCCACATGAACAAATAATATTGTGGGGAAACAAACTCAACCAAAATCAGCAACACAATAAACTCTGACATGGAAAACAAATGTCTCATCTTCACTCCAGCTTTTCCAACTCCCTCATTCTTTCAATAATCGCCTGAGAAATTTTTGAAGATAGAAAAAGATAATTAAAATGTTATACTAAATACTACAATTTAGACCAAATAGAATCCATATAAATGACTTGTAAGAACATAAACAAATATAAGGAAATGGACGCTCCACTTTATTCCTAGGCATGGACAACAACTACAATTTTATGAAGCTTAGAAAACTCAAAAAACAAATTTGTAGGACACACATTCCCTTTCATTTGATTATTTATTTTGACACTAAATTGTTGCAGGAGGTTGACATTGTTCCTTACTTTGTTTACTCTTTTTTTTCGAATTTGAATTTCGTTGATTTGCGACTCGTGTGTGGGATTTGTTTGTATAGGTGTGGTCTGATTGCTTTTTGGGTGGGGGGGTATTTCTCATTTCTTTTGATTATTGAAGTTTATACCTCGCTTCTACTATAAATTACAAAACTAAGAAATGGAAGATTTGAATTTGGGTTTAATCCATTTAGATTTGAATTTGGGTTTTATCCATTTTTTCAATTTGTAATTGGTGTTGAGATTGTTTCATTAGTTTACTCCTTTTCACTTGAATTTACTGCTTTTTTAATTTCCTTAATTTTTGGATTCCAATGTGCTATTTGTTAATGGGAGTGTGGTTTTATTGCTTGTTTGGTTTTGGGTCTTTCTCATTTCTCAAGATTATTGAAGTTCATTCCCTAGTTCTATCTATAGAATTATAAAACTAAGAAATGGAAGTTTGAGAGGAAGCTTCGAGTTTGGTTTGATCCATTTTTCCAAATCTTATTGATGACCATTCACTTGTGTTGGTTGAATGACTCCAATAGCTTTATTACTAATTATTGTTCTTTGAACATCTTTCTAATAATGGATAAATCGTGGATGAACAAGAGTAGATTATCTGAAGAGTTTGAGTTAGGTGTGGAAAAGTTTATTGAATATGGATTCTCTAATACAAATAGTACATCAATTCGGTGTCCTTGTTTGAAATGTTGTAATTGAGAAAAGCATAGTCACAGTGTTATTAGAGACCATTTATATGTCAATGGCATAGATCAAAGTTATACAGTTTGGTATTGTCATGGCGAAGACCTACATCGTTCAACTTTCAATAGTGGGTATTCTAAGTCGGACACTAATATGTATGAAGAGAATGATGTTGGAGGTGTTAAGGAAATTATTGAAGTTGCTCAAGAGGAATATTCAAAAGATCCAAGGGGATTTGAGAAGTTGCTTATCGATGCCGAGAAACCATTGTATAGGGGATGCAAGAAATTCACTAAGTTGTCTACACTAGGGAAATTGTATAATTTGAAAGTTAAATTTGGATGGAGCGACATTAGTTTTTCATAATTGCTCAAAACATTTAAAGAAATTCTTCATATAACTAATGAGCTTCCTTCATCTATGTATGAAGCAAAGAAAACCTTGGGGGCATTAGGAATGGATTATGAAAAAATTCATGCATGTCCTAATGATTGTTGTTTGTATAGAAATGAATATATAAATGAAAATATTTTTCCTTGTTTGTATAGAAATGAATATATAAATGAAAATATTTGTCCTGAATGTGGTGAATCAAGATGGAAATATGACGCAAATAAAAAGAAGAAACAAAAAAAAAATTCCTGAAAAAGTTATATGGTATTTCCCACCTATCCCCCGATTCAAAGAAATGTTTAGAACTCTTGATTGTGCTAGGAACCTGACATGGCATTCTGAAGAGAGAGTCATAGATAGTAAATTACGCGAACTACTTCAAAAGATGATCTCAAAGCTATAATAAATATGTAAGTTGAGTTTTTTTTATTATTTAGTAAATGTCGAGTACTTATGATTGAGAGCAAGCTCATATGTGTATTCTCTGATTGTCATGTAGGGCACTTACAATGTATCAAGCTCAGAAAAACTTGAAATCTGCTCGAAAAATTCCTTGAAAAATGTTAAGGCAAGTAATATCTCTTTGATACTTTTTTCTTATGGTTATTCTGTGGAAATAAGAGATTGATGGATCTCTTTATGTGATCATTCTGTGGAAATAGGATCTTGAAAAGTTGTTAAGGAAAGTAATACCCTTACATTTTCGTTGTTCTGTGGGAATTCTGTCTTTATGTGATTCATTCTTTTTTTAATACAAAATTCCTACTTGAAACATCTTTCTATGATTGTGTAGCTAAGGGATGTCTTTATGTGATTCATGATTTAATTTATTTATTCTTTTTGTTGGAATTATAGTGTCCATTACAAGAGGGGAGTACCGAATGTGGCTATTATGTGATGAAAAATATGAGAGATATCATCAAAACAAATAGCACAAACATCACCGAAATAGTATGTTCTTCATTATATTGTTTAGTTTGAAAATTTATTATTGATTGTCATAAATTAGTTATTATTTGAGTCTTAATTAATGTTGACAGATTGATAAAAGAGAAGCAGCCACACAAGATGAGCTGGATGATGTGCGTGTGGAATGAGCCGAATTTCTAATGCCCTACATGTGGGTCGGATACAGTGCACCTGGAATGATATTTTGTTGGTAGCTCATGAATATATTTTGGAAGACTACAACTTTTGAAGAAACATATTTCATATTCTTTTTTGTGGAAGAATTAGTTTTGGAAATAGTTAGGTTAGTTTTTATAATAGGGTATATTTTGGAATATGATATATTTTTTGTATTCATTTAGGAAGACAACTTTGAAAGACATTTCAAAGTTCGAAACATGTTAACTTCCTTTCAGATTATATTACTATTGAAAATATATATTAAATTTATGTTCATGTTGAAATGTTTTGTAATTTTTAATTGGAATTCTCTCCAACTATATTTGACAAGATGAACAGGAATAGTATAATATTTGACAGGATGAACATGCTATTTAACAGGATGAACGGGTTATTTAACAGGATGAACAAAATAAATTGATAAATTCTACCAAATATATATATATATATATATATATATATATATATATATATATATATATATATATATATATATATATATATATTCCTTGACATTTAATACATGTCAACCTTTATTTACAATGACGTTTTGTACAAAATTAGTAAACGTGCAAAAAAAATCACAACTATAACTTTTATTCACATTCAATTAACGCCAACAAAGGTACGTTTACTTGACGTTTTGAAACTATCGTTGACGTTTATAAACTGTCAATAACACACTTCGTTGACGTGTACACAATGTCAACAAAAACATTACATGACGCTTTGTTTGTGTCAATCACTTCTGGTCTTGACATTTGGAACATGTCAATTATATTATTCGATGATGCTTAAAAAGCGTCAACTATAGTGACTTTAGTTGACAGTCGATTCGTTGACGTTTTTTAGAGCGTCATCTAAACTAGACAGTTGACATTCTGTGCGCGTCAACTTTCTTGATTTTTGTAGTAGTGATTTGATCCTGAAAATAGATATTTGACTCTCATTTATTTGAGAACAATAAAAAATGAGATAGAACTTAGCGAAACAATCATAAAATAGAGGAAAGACGCAAGATCTTAATTTCGATAATAGATTTCATCTTTAGGAGGAGTCATCCACCCTCTCATTGCCCGCACCAATAAAATTGGGGGATTGTATTAGAAGAACATACAGTATTCTTTCTTCTTTTTTTTTTGAGGAAAAAAACCATGTATAGTATTCAAAACAATGAAAGTTACTATTTTATGTGTCAATCATGTGTTGAAGAGCATATGAAACTCCTTAAACTTGATCAACCAGGTATTTGAGATTCCATAAAGTCATTCCACAAAGAGATGTCTTGTTTAGAATCTGAAGAGATGGGCCGGGCCTTTTTAAAATAAAGTAAACTAATTTGAATGTGGGCTTTAAAATTTGGAAGTATATAAAGCAAAAGAAGAAGAAGGAAAAAAGGGCGAAGAATATGGGCGTCACAAAGGAGCAACTCGAATCCACTTTAACCTCCAAGTTGAATCCTCAGCATCTGGTTTGCGTTTTCTTCACTCACTTTCTTTCATTTCATTCTTCCATTTTCTGTACATCATACGATTCTATGATTGTCGATATTTGTTTATCTCTTTCGATTGTGCTTCAACTTTATGTTTAGAGCACAAATTGACACGGTTTTCTGGGTAGTTTGAATTTATTCCATTGCTTTGGATTCAGGTGGTGATATGGTAGGATTTGTGTTGTTGGATCACAAGATGAACATTAAATGAATCTTTCATGAAACATGTCTGGAATTTACAATATTCAACTATCAATCTTGTACATAGGAAGAGTAATTTAGCTCACCAAAACTCTAATATTCCAAGTTCAAAACTGGAGACTGCGTATGTGAATAAAAGATTCTTGGCTTTATAGTTTATAAGCAGTTTTATTAGAGTTCGAAGGCTGAAAGTAGCAGCACAGCAATTTAATAGTGGTTTGTCCATATTCTTTACAACTTGATATAGAGATCTGGCTAGTGAGATTGGTTAAGAAACCAAAGTTCAATTGAGTTTAACTTCAGGTCAGAGTATTTTGACCAAAAAGCTGGAGGACAAAGCTAATCCTATAATGAAGTTCAATTATGAATAGCTCGCCATGTTATATGTTTTAGTTACTCTTTGTTAATGGAGAAATATATCTAGTAAGATTGAAAGATTGGGATGAGATAACGAAATCTTCAACAGAATCAAAACTATATTCAAACCAATGTTTAAGCATAGGGACTAACCATGCAACATGGTCTTAATGAAACTGCCACAGAATGCATTTCTATGCAAGTTTTTTTTCTTTGATACACCTTGCATATATATCATTTAAATTGTTTTTTTTCTCTTGTATACTTCATATTAAAGGAAAAATAAAAAGTGCGAAGTCAGCATCTTGAGTCACTAATTATTTCCTTTTTATTTCAGGAGGTAACCGATACATCAGGAGGGTAAGTTCTAAACCTTGCATAACTAGAATTTTACAAATAAATTTGTGTTACATGTTACCATTTTCCCCGAAGCTTAAGATACTTTCTGTCTCCACCAGATGTGGGGCGAGTTTCGTGATTGACATTGTCTCGGAACAATTTGAGGGCAAAAGGTTGCTCGAGCGACATCGGTTGGTGAACGCTGCTCTGCAGGAGGAAATGAAAGAGATTCATGCTCTCTCCATCAAGAAGGCTGTGACTCCACAACAATGGAAGCAACAACAGGAAGAATCTGAAAAATCAAAATCTGCAGCTTAGAGCATGATTTATAAGTAAGAGATACTAATGAAAGGATAAATAAAGCATACCATATGGCGCCAATGAAATACTGATCCATAATTCTGATTCTGCTGAACTCATGTATGCAAATTTCTGGTTTTGAGTTTGTTGTGATTGGTGTTTTTTATTTTCCTTTCTGGGTTTTTTTTTTTCTGTAAGTTTGATCTTATCTTGTAGGTATAGCGTAGATTTTCGTTTGTAGGTCGAGATTTATGTAAATAGCTGGATGGATTCATCATCAGTAACAAAGAAAATCATATTTTTTAAACGTTGTAGAAGTACCCAAGGGGAAGTAAAAAATGTGAAGAAAATTTTGAAAAGTTTGACAGTACAAGTATAAAAATTAATAGTGTGAGGGCAGGAAGTGAGAAGGATAACCTATTTATTGGGATAGATGTGAGGAGATGGCCAGCCTTTTATATGCTATTAACCACATAATTACCTGCATTGGACAGGCCAAACCACCCGAAAACTCCACGCGTCGACCTAGAAGGCGAGGTCTCTCAGCAGTCAACAATGTCAATGGTGCTGAAAAAAGTTCTACGACCCGACTTGAGAGGCTTATATTGGACTATTTTTTCCTTTAATCATGTGGTTGCATAGTTATATTATGAAACTCAAAGCTCTAAAAGTATTTATTAAAGAATGGAAGTTGGAACAAGTCCGTTTTTGTGATACCAATCTCTAAATTCAGAGAAATTCATTATAAAATTAACTACTATGTCTTTGATAAAGAAGAAACCTTGTCGGGGCATTTGAGGAACTAAGTTGCTAACAAGAAACTAGGGGTGATTTCGGTTCGGTTTTTGTCGGTTTTGTACGAAACCGACAACCGAACAAATATCTTCGGTTTTCAAAAAATGGATCCGATCCAATGTCTAATAAAGTATAGAACCATTGGTTCGGTTCTTCAATGTCCAAAAATGGATCCGATCCGATCCAATGTCCAATTTTTTTTAATATATCAAAAATAATATTTTTCATATAAAAACAACATTCTCGTAAACAACTATTTTTTTAAAGGTTAGAAGTATTTTTAACTTATTTAAAATTATTTAAGGATATTTTTTACTTGAATTAAAGAAATATTAATAGAAAGAAGATTACTCTATATGAATTATTGACTATATATATATATCGGTTTGGATCGATTTTTTAAAATGAAAACCGGAACCGATCCAATATTTTCGATTTTTTCAAATTACAAAACGATATGTCCAATTTTGAGGTAAAAAACCGATCCGATCCATTGGTTCGGTTCGGTTTTTTGTTGCACCCCTACAAGAAACCTTGTGAGTTTGAGTTGTAAATAACAGTTAAAAGAATACGTGTAAGAACATGCAATAGTTAATCGAGTAATTTTGTTTGTGTAATTTATTAATAACATAGGATGTAACTCATATACATTATCTTATTCACTCATGATGATGAATTAAATGAATTGGAATAGAATCGTATAATTAAGTTAAATATTATTAATTGGGAGTGAGAGATTCGAACCTACGGCCTTTTGACCATAAGGTATACAATGATGCAACTTACCTATTGCTCGTGTGAACGACAATAGAGTTAATTTGAATGATGTTATTTTTTATTTATTTTTTAAAAATTAAGAATTAGAGTTAAATTAAAGCAAAGCAAGTTTTTGGGAACGGATCCAACAAGTTCTGCTGCGGCCTTTGGTAGGCTTCAAACACCATTACTTTACAGCAAAAAAAGAAAAAAGAAAAAGGTTGAGTTCTCATTTTCTTGATTGCAGCGTTCCAATGGTAGTATCAGCCTCTTATTTTATATAATTTTATTTTAAGAAAAATATAAATATTGTAATTAAAAAAAGAAATAAATGAAACTGAGAAATTGAGGGAAAAGACTTAATACCCTCGAGAATTTGAATTGTTGTGTCACGAAAGAACCCTAAACCCAGAATTGAAGTCGCTACGCCAGAACATATCATCCCCCACTCGGAGCAGTGACAACAACCGGAAAGAGGCGTAAAAATCAGAACTTTACGCATTTCAATATGTAATATATTTCACTTTCTCTATATTGTGATTGCTGTGTGCTATTTTCATGATCCAACTTTCCATTATTGAGTGCGTTAGCGTTATTGTTAATGTGATGCGGATGTGTGAGTGGTTTGTAGCGACACATTGTTTTTCAATCAAACTTCATTTATATTCTCCGCTTCTTCTTCCTCAGAAGGCGACCGCCACTTTGAAGAAAAAGCCCAAATTCTCATTTTTCCGCCATTCTTCCAAGTACCCACTTCATCAATGGCGACCAGAGTTATGGACTTGGTGTCCGGAGCCGCTCTCAATTGTTTCCATTTCAAAAACCCCAACATAGGATTTGTCAAATCTAGGGATTTCACTGTCAGATGCTCTGTTCCACTCTCTTCCAATGCCTCTGCCACCATTGGTACTCTGTGGATTTCCCTTCTTCTGCTTGTTTACTTTTTCCAATCACTGTTTCATCTTTGAATGGCTATGATTTTGTTGGGTTGTTTTTAGATTTGGGAGAGCGGCCATGGAAGGTGTCGGATGCTCGTTTGGTGCTTGAAGATGGATCAATCTGGAGGGCCAAGTCTTTTGGCGCTTCCGGAACCCAAGTTGGTGAAGTGGTTTTCAATACTTCTTTGACTGGGTAAGTCTTTTGGAAATTACACTGTTCTGTTTACTTATTTTTAGTTTCATAGTCCATGCCCATTAATATCAGCTGGTTAAATTGTTTCTATCCATATTCATTTTTGAGATAGATGCTTAGATCCTGATATAGAAGGTACTGGTTTTGCTCTTGCTCTGAAGTGGATATTGCAATCTTCATTGAAGCCATGAAAACTGACTTAAGCTTATCTAATTGCTGACTATTGACAACGGTAGGATTGTAAGGATGCTTCAACGGTTATGAATGAGTTATGTTCAAATGGGGAATGATATAAGTCTCGCATGTTTTTTACTGTTGTCTTTGGTACTTCTTTTGCTTCATATGAACTTAGCTTAGCTATGGTGAAAGTTTTCTTTTTGATTTAACCATCACTGAAAGTTTGCTGATGCTTCCTGACACAATGAATCTGCAGTTATCAAGAAATTCTAACAGATCCCAGCTATGCTGGGCAGTTTGTCCTGATGACAAATCCCCATATTGGCAATACTGGCATAAATTTTGGTACGTTATGCGATCAAAATCCTTGTGTTGCCTTGTCCTAAGAAGAACTGTTTCATAATATTAACTTCAAGTACCTTTTCTAATAGACGACGAAGAAGCCAGGCAATGCTTCCTCGCTGGCCTGGTGATCAGAAGCCTAAGCATCAGGTGCATTTTTTTTTTGTCTTACTATGCTTAACAAAATTATTTGAATAGTCAATGAGTGCCAATCATCATGACTTTTGAGCTCAGTTGTTCCACTTAATTTTTTTCAGCACTTCAAATTGGAGGTGCAAACAGACGCTTGGTGATTATTTAATAGAGAGAAACATCATGGGAATTTGTAAGTCAATTATATTAGGATTTTTCTGATGTCAAGATGTAGAATCATTTAAATTGGTCATGCTTGTTTGTTTCTCTAATCTATAAAAGCATGGGTTTGTTTCATCATGGAGCAGATGATGTTGACACTCGGGCTATTACGCGCCGGTTAAGGGAAGATGGAAGTCTTATAGGTGTTTTAAGCACTGAAAAATCAAAATCTGATGATGAGCTATTGGAGATGTCTCGATCCTGGGACATTGTTGGTAAGAAATGAGTGCAACAATCCAATTTTTGTAAAATTCTTATAATGCTGGATCTTTGAAGTGACGAGTAATGTTTTGAATTCTTTTGAAAGGTGTTGACTTAATTAGTGGTGTTTCATGTAAATCTCCATACGAATGGGTGGATAGAACAAATTTGGAATGGGAGTTCAAGTCTGGTGGGCAAGCTTCAGAGACCTTCCATGTGAGTGTGCTTGCAAGAACCTTTAGATGATAAATGCTATTACTATGGCTAAAACACATTTGTATTTTGTAATTTGAAAATGCACCTTTACATTGATAGGTTGTGGCATATGATTTTGGAATAAAAAGTAACATACTTAGGCGGTTGGCATCTTATGGATGCAAAATTACTGTCGTCCCTTCCACATGGGTGGCATCGGACACCTTAAAGTTGAAGCCAGATGGGGTTTTCTTGAGCAATGGCCCTGGTGATCCATCTGCGGTTCCTTATGCTGTTGAAACTGTCAAGCAACTACTTGGGAAGGTACCTGTTTTTGGAATTTGTATGGGTCATCAATTGCTTGGCCAGGCCTTAGGTGGCAAGACCTTCAAAATGAAATTTGGTCATCATGGAGGAAATCATCCCGTTCGCAACTTCCGGAACGACCGTGTAGAAATTAGTGCTCAGGTAATCTATGTCAAAATTTATCAACTTCAAATCTAGACTTCATTGTGTTTGCATTCAATTTTGTGTTTTTCGTGGCAGAATCACAACTACGCAGTTGACCCTGCATCACTTCCAGAGGATGTTGAAGTAACCCACATCAATCTTAATGATGGAAGCTGTGCTGGTCTTTCTTACCCAAAGCTGAAGATTATGTCTCTTCAATACCACCCTGAAGCATCCCCTGGACCTCATGATTCAGACTCTGGTAACAAACACTTTCTTACAAAACTACAAATACAATTTTGGTCCCTGAATAATATCTGTTTCCTAATTTACTTTATGAACTTTTAATTCTTTAATTTTGATTCTATATGATTATATTTTCATTATATTAACATTATGTTAGAGATCCAATGTGGATTGTGGAGGTCAATGACAGTTGGGGACAAAAAATTGATGTTATACAAGTTAAAAGGACTAAAATAGAAATGAATTCAAGGGCGAGGGGCTAAAAATGAGTAGAAATTCATGGTTCAAAGCCATATTTAAACAATAAATGAATGTATCAGAGATTAATCTTACCTAATGTTAGTAGGATTCTAGATTGTAGAAGAATGCATTGCTCTAAATCATATCCTTGTAAGATGTATGTTCTGCAAATCATACTCTGTACATGCTATGACAATAGATTCCAACACTCCTGTTAGCTTCTCAAAATCAAGAAACCATACCTCTCTGTTAATCACTATTGTTGGTGTAAACATTATCGATTTCTCAATCTAACCTTCAGAAAATTGTAATTTGCAAGGGAGCGTTTGAAACTTTTGTCAAGGCACCAGGGATATGATTTGTAAATAATCAGGTTACAACGGGGAACTATCATGAGTTCTTTCGAATTCATGGTGAAATTTTACAGTTTTACTTGACAACCAAATATAACAAGCGGTTATTCTATGTAACTTATAGATATCGAAAAAAAACAGACTATAACATGGAACTTGCAATTTGTGTGCATCTAAGTAGATCTTTGTTTGAAGTTTGAATGTTTTGTGACTGACCAAAACCGACATTGTTTGGTTGCAGTTTTTGGCGATTTCATAGAGATGATGAAGCAAGAAAAGAGAACTGGTTAATGTGATCAAATCAGATAAGGCTTTGCTCTCAAAGGAGAGTGGTTACTATTTGGTTGTTAGTGTGTTATGAAAAGGGACTGTAATATATATTTGCCCTTTCAAAACTTTCTTCCTTCTCTGTGGTCATGTAGCATCTCATGCCAGATTGTTTGCTTGAGGTCATAAAAATATTTGAATTCAATGGGAAGATTTCTATTTATCTTTTTATTTTACTTGAAATTTGAAAACATAATAAGAAGAAATATAATGCCTTGTAGACGGCATTTTGATTTTAACTATAGTTCAATAGGAAAGCTATTTTTTCCATTAAAAAAAAAAGGAATAACGCTCTTTTTTCTTATTTATATTCTATCAGTTTAATTTCTTTGGAAATTGGATCAAATTTCTGATCAAAAATGGAAAAAAAATATCATTTGTCATAACGCTTCTTGGAACTATTTAGGGTTCTTTTTCTTTCTTTTCAAACTGCAAAAAGTGAAATGGTGAAGATGATGTTGCATAGAAAAACGACAACCCTCAAAGGTACATTTGTATGATGGTATCGATTTTAGTTATAAATGCTTGTCACTTTATTTTTTGTTGCAGCTATAAAACTTTCTATTGATTGGAGATTATTTTTCTCTTATATATATATGGCCTATTCTTTATTCATCCAATGTGAGACTATATTTTGTTTGTGTTCTTATGGAAATTATTTAAGGATATCAATTCCGTTAAATATTTTAGAAGGGACAATTTGAAAAGTTCTCTACAAATAGTTAGTGGGGAGTGTTGAGAGTAGTGGAGGGGATGACTTATATTGGGCCAAGTCATGTCTTGAATTTCATATTGTGAGTTCCACGTTCTAGTTTGCCATTCTTGGTTATGTTCATATATTGGAGAGCTATCTACTGGATGTTGTTGATAAATAAAGTATGTTTTGGGACTATTATCTTCGTTTATTAGTGGCATGTTCATTGAATCAGTATTGGTTCTCATATAATTTTATTGATCTTCATAAAAAGACTTTAAGTGCATTATAAAAAAAAATTGTGACATTCCATGTTTTATTTTTTAAAAAAATGCAAGTATCATGGATTAAGTTATACTTATACAACAACCTCGCTTTAAAATATCACATCTTTATTTATCTATAAAAAAGTTAAACAAAGTGGTCATTAACTATAACTGAATGAGAATTACCAAAACAAAAAGATATACGTAGTTGAAATTCAGGATATGCTACTATCTAAAAGATGCTATCTAAATTTACTCAAAAACTAAAAATAAATAAATAAATGCTATTTTAAAAAGTTACAAAAATTATTGAACCCGAAAGAAGAAAAAAGTAATGAAAATCTCATAAATAAAGTGCAATCAATCAAGAAATTATTTGATTCGCCTGCCTTAAAATAATACGTTACAGTTGTCAACCAGCGCATTATGAATCTCAGCAAACTATCTAAAGTCAACAATTATATATCAAATGTTGTAAAGAAAAACACAATTATATATGAATCACACTTAATAATTCAAGACCAACCTGTTGCACGCTCAGCTCACACATTAAAGCACACTGGCTATAGGGACCACACTAGGAGCAGCTCACAAATTTATGAAAAACTCTCTTCTTTTGAAAAAATGTGGCACAAAAAAAGTTAAACTTTAACAAAAGAACTTATTGTAATATCTAATATATTTGATCTCTGTTGAACATTCCAATTTATGGATTGGATTACTTCAATCACAAAATCAATCTGTCGGAGAAAATTTTAATCCACCTAAATTTATTGGTTAGGTGGTCCTAAGTTCAGATCCTTTTAGCAAGGACGTGAAGTATGAATTCTTGAACACAAACCTCTTCGACCTTAAGATAAGCTGAGGATACATGTCCTAAACCACTCAACCTATAGTACCAAACTAATTTAGCTTTATGAATCACAAATCGATAAATGATAGATAGATAGAGCAAACAAAAGGATGAGAAGGAATGAAAATATAATTATGATGCCTTTATAAAGCTTCCAAGCCAATAATAAAATATCATTTCCATAGCAAGTTTATGACCGCAAAAGGAGCAAACTGACTAATATCTGGCATGCAATAACTATTAACATTAATGTTCTCAAAAAAACAAAGAACTTCGAATAGAAAATATGAAGAAAAAAAGAGGGTAGCATTTTTAAAAAAAGCATAACAATCATCTCTCCTAAAAAAAGACATGGTTGCATCACAGATTTGGCAAAGGAACCGGCGGGAGAGAGATTTTGAAAGGAAAAATCATTTTGCCCACCAACAACATAAACATCCAGAGGGTCAATTACTTCTTAACCATCCAAAAGGCAGTAGAATTACCAACCTCAAACTCGCAGCAATGGCATAAGAATGACTTCAGAAATATGCCCTCCTTCAATGACCCCATATCCATGCTCAACCGAAAAGTTCACATTACACGACACGAAAAAGCCAACTAAAGAAAATAACTCACCATTCAAGCACATATTTAACTTAGAAGCACTTCCTGTGGACGATGGATGGGCCAGACTCGTCGTACTCGCCCTTTGAAATCCACATCTGGTTTAACGAAGTAATACGTTAGTTGGTGCAAAACTATAGCCACAAACGAGATTAAATGAAAGGTTAAAGAGTAAATGTAAGGAGTGTCTTACCTGCTGGAAGGTACTGAGCGATGCAAGGATGGACCCTCCAATCCAGACACTGTATTTCCTTTCAGGTGGTGCAACGACCTTAATTTTCATGCTGCTAGGAGCAAGAGCTGTTATCTCTTTGCTCATTCTGTCTGCAATGCCAGGGAACATGGTAGAACCACCACTGAGAACAATGTTACCATACAAATCTTTTCGGATATCCACATCACACTTCATGATTGAGTTGTAGGTAGTCTCGTGGATTCCAGCAGCTTCCATTCCAATGAGGGATGGCTGGAAAAGAACTTCAGGGCAACGGAATCTCTCGGCTCCAATTGTGATGACTTGTCCATCAGGCAGTTCATAGTTCTTCTCAATTGAGGAGCTGCTCTTAGCAGTCTCAAGTTCCTGCTCATAGTCAAGTGCGACATAAGCCAGCTTCTCTTTCATGTCACGGACAATTTCCCGCTCGGCAGTGGTTGTGAACATGTACCCTCTCTCAGTGAGAATCTTCATCAAAGCATCAGTTAAATCACGACCAGCAAGGTCCAGACGGAGGATAGCATGGGGTAGAGCATAACCCTCATAAATTGGCACAGTGTGACTAACACCATCACCAGAGTCAAGCACAATACCTGTTCAAAGAATGCATTAAATATTATGCAAATCAAAGTTCAAAAGTCCAAAATCTAAGATGGAAGAGGGAAATGGATGTGAACCTGTTGTACGACCACTGGCGTACAGGGATAGAACAGCCTGGATGGCAACATACATGGCAGGCACATTAAAAGTTTCAAACATGATCTGTGTCATCTTTTCTCTGTTGGCTTTAGGATTGAGAGGAGCTTCAGTAAGAAGCACTGGGTGTTCTTCAGGTGCAACACGAAGCTCATTGTAGAATGTATGATGCCAAATCTTTTCCATATCATCCCAGTTGCTCACAATACCATGCTCAATGGGATATTTCAAGGTAAGAATACCTCTTTTGGATTGGGCCTCATCACCAACATAAGCATCTTTCTGGCCCATACCCACCATGACACCAGTGTGTCGGGGTCGACCAACAATACTGGGAAACACTGCCCTGGGAGCATCATCACCAGCAAATCCAGCCTACAAATTAAAATTTCAAAACATCAGACCAATTACCAGAATGAAGACAAAACAGTAATAAATTGTACACTTAAGTAGAAAAACAACTGCATGTTTTCAAGGTCAGTGATTGATCTAACCTTCACCATTCCAGTTCCATTATCACAAACAAGTGGCTGGATATCCTCAGCATCGGCCATCTTTTATAGATACTGAAAGACACACAAACTGACACGAATGAGCAAGCATAACATATAATTTGAAGTACATCTTTGCTATTCATCATTAAACAGAAACATCCGCCTTGTAATATAAGACCTAGAGTAGATATATAGAACGTCACCACCAAATATTACTTCCACTTTAAAAATCGATCTAGCTTCTACTATTGTCTAAACAATAAATAAACAGAAAACGGCCAAGTGGATTGAAATTTTACAGGAAGAAATGGATCAGCTTTGAGAGAAAATGTTGATTTATGGCAAATCTGACAGGCAAAACCGAGAACATATACCCTATAAAAATAATTGCGATATTTGCCTATTTACGAAGGAGTAGGCAAGCCCTACTGGAGGTATGTGGCACAATTTTTTTTTTAAATTTGATTTTGTTTATAAATTTTGTGGCACTCTCTTTTAGGTAGAGCTTACTCATTCATGAGTAGGCAAGTATTGCTCTAAAAGATGCACGAGGGAGAAGTGTAAGCAGCAAGATCTTAATCTAACAATTCTATTAATAAATAATCGATCCTCCGTCCATCAACTTTCAACATTTCTTAGCAACAGAAAAATGAGTAGCCGAGATCTTTAATTGAAATTCCTTCAGAAGTTCGGTCATGCAGAACACTAGCAATGGAAGCGATAGTAGAAAAATCCACATTGTATCGAGAAAATTACAAGCGATTTCCGACAAAACACAAGATCTCAACTCCAATACAGCAAAATTTATACAAGAACACGCAAGGTCAAAGATCGGCCACTAAAATCTCAGAATCCGATCGCAAATGCGCATGAAAAGGCCACCAAATCCTCACAAACCAAACAGAATCCAAAGCAGAAAAAAGAACATAATAAAAAAAACAAAGGAGCAGAATCCTCAGAGCAAGAAACAGCATTACGATTCACAAATCGCATCACAGAACTCAGAAGAACTAACAAACTAAACAATTACTAAACAAAGGACAATCGAAGAACTAACGAACTCAACAATCACTAAACAAAGGACAATCGAAGAGCTAGAAGCTAAAAATTTTCACGATCAACGGAAGCCAAGGCAGACATTGATAAGAACAGAGAAAACAACTAGATCGAAGTTCATAAGAGTGATAAGAGCAAATCGAAATCTAGAATAGAATGCAGATTCAGAGATCTAAACAAGAACAGATCGAAACAAGAACAAATACCTTGAAAAAATGAGATTGAAGAAGGAGAATCGGAGAGCCAAGGAGAAGGAATCGACGGCCTCGTCTCCTTTTTCAGGCTCAGTCTCTCTCGGTTGCAAAGGCGAGAAGGTGAGATCGAAAATGGAGAGAAGGAATGGAAGAAGCGAAGAAAACAAAAGAGAATATTTATATGGAAAAGAAAATAAAAGGCACCAAATGCAAATGCAAATGAAATGAAGTTGAAATGAAGAATTTGGGGTGAATGATTTCGACCACCGGTAAAGATGGGGTGACCTGGATGACAGCCTTTTCTTTCCCTTTGCTTTTTTTTTTTTTTTCTTTTCTTCATCGGGATTTTAATTCATTTCTTTTTCGTTTGTCAGAATTTCTAGATCTATTTAATTGAATTTCAGCCCGTCAAATTTCTCCCAACATTTTAACATTAACTCAAAAAAAAAAAAAACCTTTCAATAATTATTACAAATTTAAGTTAAATTTAAATGAGTTTGTGAAAATTATTCTATGTACTCGTTTTTTTAAAATATTCTCAAAATTTCATTACAAAATTGTATGATGAATATAGTTTTTAATAAAAGAAATAAGAAAAAATAATAATAGGTAGGGTATAACTTTCTCAAATAATATGATGGTCAAATATCGATTTTCAAGCTAAGGTGAAATTGAAATTGATTAACATCAAACAAAATAATCAATTGTGCTCGGTGAAAAAACTAAAAGTAAATCATTAAAAAAGTGAGTAAAAAGAAATTACTAATTGAATCTTAATTTTCCTTTTTAATTTAAAAGCGATTAATTCAAAACATTTTAACTTTTAGTCTATAACTTATAATGTGGCTTGTAAAGAGTATTACTTTCGGTAAAGTATTCTAAATTTTTTGAATTGGTTTTCAAAATAAATAATGAATCTTGTCTTCTAGTAAGTTGCTTTATAGATTGCGTAAAAAGAGTTCGTATGATTTCTCAAAAAAAAAAAAAAAGAGTTCATATGATGTACAATGCGGAAAAAGATAAATTTACAAGGAGAAAAATAAAAATTCTAACCTAACAAGATCCACTCTAGTTTGTCATAAACTTTCGTGACTTTATTTTTTGTCATTTTAAAAAAGACCTCATCCTACCCTAAAGCAAAGTTCTATATGCTTCTCTTTAAAGGTATACCATCTAATCAAATTAAATTTGAGTACAATACTCCCACATTTAAAGCTACCATGAATTTGTTTTATGATTGGACTCACTTTTCAATCGAGAATAAGGAAAGAAGGATGTCTCTAATACAAGATATTAATATGATATTAGTATTAATATCTTGTATTAATATGTGATGTTGGAGATAATTCCCCTACAACAAGATATTAATATGATATAGATCATTTTGAACATAACTATCCACCTTACTTTATAGTCTTCTTTCAAAAGATTCTATAGAAAGTTGTTGTCATTGCATTTATATCCGTGGTTTATCGTGAATATTACTTTTTTTTTTAAGTAATTGACATGTTATTTTACATTAGTTTTTATTAAAATTGAAGGTTAGACTACAAGATAAAAGTCAAATAGGTAGATTATTAAATTGAAAATATTGTTGATAAAAATGAGAAAAGTTTAGGTCATACTTTCATGACTACTTATGTAGTTTAATATTAATATGAGTCACATTCTATTTTATTTTAAACTTAATAAAATAGAAAAAAATAATAATAAAGAAAAATTAAAGTTGGGCTACACAGGTGAATATGAAAGTTCATATTATGCCTCGGTACTACACCTAAAATTTTCTCAATAAAAATTAGATATGTGAAGGTAAATACGTTAATAAAAACAAGGGTCATTTTGGAGTTTTATCCTTTTATTATATAGCTTTGGTTGTTGAGCACCATGTAGTTGATGATTCCAGTATTTGCAAATGCATGTGAATGTTTCTAAAAAAGAAAAAAAATGTGAATGATTAAAGTAACAGCATATCATTCCTAAATAATAATAATAAGAATAATAAAAGACATCACAAGGACAAGTAGTTAGGGGAAGCTTTGTGGTTGAATGAGTGCGATGCTTTTGTGTTGTCGAGGGCTTTGTCTGCATATCTAGGAAGCTTTGGTTTTTTTGCTCA
The DNA here is from genome assembly GCA_036507275.1 of Sicyos edulis. Lineage (NCBI taxonomy): Eukaryota > Viridiplantae > Streptophyta > Magnoliopsida > Cucurbitales > Cucurbitaceae > Sicyos > Sicyos edulis. The sequence goes on from CM071850.1 coordinate 46,093,261, forward strand.
GGTAGAGTTAAAATGGAGGATTCATTCATTTTACACGCAAGATGTTTGTCTTATAATTGTTACATCCATATAAATGCTGAGATTAAATCAATGAAAATTGTTATGGGTGAAATTCGTGGTCAAGACCTAATAAAACTCACAACTCAATTACAAGAGGCTAAATCCAAAAACGGGCTTGGTCGAACAAAAGATATTTTCCTAAATTAGAAATATTCACCTAAAAGGAATATTTCTATAATTATAATTTACTTTTACCAAAAGTGGCCACCTACCCCCTTCCTATATATTCGTAAGCTAATTAGTCATGAGGTAAGCTAAATCTAAACCCTATAGACAACTCCTCTACACTTTTCGACCTCGACTGACTTAGGCATCGGAGGCTACGTGGCTCACACCACACCGGTGTCCATTGATTATTGTTTATTTTGCAGGTATTCGTCCCAACGAAATACAAATTCACCGTTGATCCCGGATATCAAATTTTGGCATCAACAGTTGGCGCCGTCTGTAAGGACGAGTTCATGCTCTACCAAAAAACTACAATAATGTTTTGACGCCGCACTTCACCATTGAAGATGAGTATGGGTCATAATAACACCGCTTGCCAAAAATTCAATTAGATGAGGAGTGGGCTCCTAAGAGGATAGCCACGCAAAAAAAAAACTCCAAATATAGGGCACAACACATGCACGAAGGAGTGACACCAGCCGCTGTAGCAAGCTCGATGACCGAAAGGTAATTGCAATTTTTTTTTCATAAAAAGTTTCATACAGGTTCTGTATTTCGACGTTATCTGATTAACCAACCGTTGGATCAAGCCGAAATTTTAATATGATGTTTCAAACTCAAAGCTCTTCATTCTGAACGGTGAAGATCGAGTTTAGACTTTCCTAAAGTCAGATTCGAGAGTCTAGGGAAAACTAGAGCAGAAAAAGTGGTTCTGCCCAGGTTTAGTATTCCAGCGTTTTTATTTAATCAACCGTTGGATCGAATTGAAATTTTAATATGTTGTTTCCAACACAAATATCTTCAATTTGAACGGTGGAGATTGCGTCTTGCTGATTCTACAACAAGATTCTAAAATAAGAATAGAGCAGCAGTAAGAGAGATAAAGTGGTTCCGCCCAGGTTTAGTATTCCGGCGTTTGCAAATTAATGAACCGTCGGATTGACTTGAAATTTAATATGTTGTTTCCAAAACAAATATCTTTAATATGAACAGTGGAGATTATGTTTGAAGCTTTCTAAAATAAGGTTCAAGAACATAAGTGAAGAAAAATAAAGGGGTAAGAGCAGAAAAAGAGCTCCGCCCAGGTTAGTACTTCGACGTTGTCGAATTAATGAACCGTCTGATGGACTTGAAATTGTATTTCGTTGTTCTCACCATAAATATCTTCATTATGAACGGTGGAGATTGCGTTTTGAGCTTTCTACATCAACATTCGAAAACAAGAATAAAGTTGCATAAGAATAGAAAAAGGGGTTCCGCCCAGATTTGGTATTTTGGAGTTTTCAACTGAACCAACAATTGGATCGAGCCAAATTTCTAAATGTTGTTCGAAACACAAAGAGCATCAATTTGAACGGTGGAGATTGAGTTCAGAAGTTTGAAACATTCTAAAACCAGATTCAAGTACACAAGTAAAGAAGGATAAGGTTGTGCGATAGGTTGAAAAAGTTGGGTGTCACAAAGTCCTTAAGGCACCTATGACACAAGCAAGTCCCATGCACCCAACAACACGCCTCAAAGCCCTAGAGCTCATAAAACACTGAAGGCTCCCCTGCTCTAACTACGCAGTCTAGTTTCAAGACCCAAAAGATAATCTCAGTCTTAACACGATACCAAGAAGTTGAAGCCTAAGCATGTGCATCCAGTAGTACAAGTTGGATAAAGCTAAGTATGAGCTATCCAGAACTACAGAATGGAAAAGGCTAAATGCAAGTTATCTACTATATAAGTTTGATAAGGCTAAACATGAGCATCCAGTAGTACAAGTTGGATAAGCCTAAGTATGAGCTATCCAATACTACAAAATGGAAAAGGCTAAGTGCAAACTATCAAATAGTACGAGTTATCCATGATAAGGCTAGGTACGAACTATTCATGATAAGGCTAGGTACCAACTATCCAATACTACAGATGGAAAACACTTTTATGAGATTATTAAATCTCAAAAGTGTCTCAATTATAGAAAACATTTTTAGGATATTATTCATTTAATCCCAAAAATGTAAAATCATGGAAAACATTTTTAGGAGATTATTAAATCTCAAAAGTGTCCCATTTATAGAAAACATTTTTAGAAGATTATTAGTTTAATCCCAAAAATGTAAATTTATGGAAAAGCACTTTTAGGAGATTATTAAATCTCAAAAGTGTCCCAATTATAGAAAATATATTTAGGAGATTATTCATTTAATCCCAAAAATGTAAAATTATAGAAAACACTTTTAGGAGGTTATTTGTAAAGACCCGACCCGAGCTAAGGACTCAATCTAGGTCTTTATCTAACCTTAACTTAGCTTAACCGAAATACAGTTTACAATCCACTTTTAAAACAAAAGAAAACAACCTCTAATAAACCTCTTTTATATTTAAAAAAAACAAGCATCAGGGTACCCTTAAATAAAAACATTGTCAAATGTAACCTTTATTTGCAAAAGACCACCAACATCATTATTTGAAGGAAAAAAAATAACAATAAAATGCTTATTGCAAAACCTCCTAAATTCCTAACTCGCCCGTGGTCTTCCTGCAGCTTCGATCAGCCATCCTGGTGCATCACATGCAAACCTGTGGACAAACCACAGAAAAAGAAAAGGGTGAGTTACTAACTCAGTAATGATCCAGTAATGATCCCACTAGGGTTCACCTGCTCAAGTACAGGTGTTCGGGCTCAAACCCCTATCTAAACTTGGGTACTATATCCTACAAAGTGTTTAATGATGGGCACATAGTCCCAATTAATAATTATGTGCGTTGGGCATAAACCCATGTGTGTATGGGCACGAAACCCCTACGTAATGGGCACTAAACCCCTGTGAATTGGGCACGAAACCCCTGTGAATTTGGCATGAAACCCCTGTGTGTTGGGCACGAAACCCCTGAGTAATGGGCACGAAACCCCTCAAGCAGCGCATACATTCTAGAGTGGGCACAAATCACCTAACATAACATTAAATCTCAATAACTTGACATCTCTTAACATGCATTCATACTTGTTATGCAATAACTTTCCTTACCTTAGCTATGCTCTCCAATTATAAGCTTTCCTAAGCTTTTGCTAACTTCCAAAGCCTATAACACACAAACGGTTTAGAATCAGCACCTCAAATCACAAAAAATGCACTCAGAACATTGAAATTAACAAAAAGGGAGTTTTTCATTTTTTTGGTCAACGGTCAACGATCAAAGTCAACGGTCAACTACTCGGCTTGGTTCGGCTAGGGTGGGTCGGCTCGGCTCGGTCGCTCTACGTGGCCGCCCCCAAGTGCGACACATATCATGCGCGACACGTGTTCTCCTTGAAATCTAACTGCTGAGATCGTTTGGAGTCCTGGGGTTTGTGCAGAAACACTATTTTTGAAAATTAGCCCTAAAAACTCTGTTTACGTCTGTTTTTTATGAAACCACCTCCGATCTTCGCCAAATTTTAAACACAACCTAATATAATCCAAACAATAAATATACTAACCTCTGATTCTGAAATCCTCGAACTTCATGACCGAACGGGACAACCCAGACAAAGAGATCTCGATGCGAAATCCTCAAAACACTGGCAAACGAAACCCAAAACGAACAAAACGGGCCTTAGTGTTAATCCGACCCCAAAATAATGACTTAAAGGAGTAATCGAGGGAGAAGAAATACCTGGGAGAGAACTCCTTCGCTTTCCGAACCAAAAGCCTTTCTAAAATCTTCAGAAGTTTTGTGTAACCACTATAAATGGCTAGGTTTTTTTTTTCTATGTTTCTTCCAAAGTTTCCAAATTCTAATCGACGAACTGAACGAAATAAATGATAAAAGAGTACAAATTGCTACCAACCCTTTACGTGTCACTATCTGTTACAACCAAATCGCACAACTTAATCTTCTTGGGCTGGGCTGTTACATTATTAAATCTAAAAAATGTCCCATTATAGAAAACATTTTTATGAGATTATTCATTTAATCTAAAAAATGTAAAATTATAGAAAACACTTTTAGGGGATTATTAAATCTCAAAAGTATCCAAATTATGGAAAACCTAGATTAATGAACCTACTCTTGAAATTTAGACTAAGTATTTTGTCTAAACTCAAGAGTGGGGGCAACTGTTATAGGTGAAATTCGAGGTCAAGACCTAATGAAACTCACCAACTCAATTACGAGAGACTAGACCCAAAAACGGGCTCGGCCCAAGAAATGATATTTTCCTAAATTAGAAATATTCACCTAAAAGGAATATTTCTATAATTATAATTTATTTTTACCAAAAGTGGGCAATTACCCGCCTCCTATATATTCGTAAGCCAATTAGTCATGAGGTAAGCTAATTCTAAACCCTATAAACAACTCCTCTACACTTTTCGACCTTGACTGACTTAGGCATCGAAGGCTACGTGGCTCACACCACATCAGTGTCCATTGATTATTGTTTGTTTTGCAGGTATTCATCCCAACAAAATACAAATTCACCGTTGATCCCAGAGACCAAATTTTGGCATCAACAAAAATAAAAATGTTTCACAAACTTGGAAGCCATGGAACAGAGATCGATGGAGGCTACTATCCATAGCCTCAACTATGAAAACGCTTTGTTGGAACGCTTTTGTGTTGTAAAACTTGTTAATTGCACCATTTGGTGCAACATTGTATTGTATATTCCTTATTTGGAGAAAAGTGGTAACTTATTATTGAAATCGTGAAAAAGTAGCTATTTGTCCACAAAAAAAGAAGAGTATATGTCAATTGATATGTATAAATTATTCAAATTCTCTAACTTCCAAAATCAAAAGTTTTGAAATAAAAATATATATTAACAATTTGTAAGATTTCGCTCAGTAATAAGTACGAAATTAAAACTTCTAAAATTATAGAATACCCAATTGAAATTAAATCGAAGATTTACACAAGTAACATTTAGAAACTAAAATATACCAGTATACCCATTTGTTTTGAACCAAAAAAAAAAAAAAAAATCAAATACATAAAATGAATTTCAATTTATAAGAAGTCAATTAACAAAGTTTAAACTTTTGAAATCACACTACGAAATTCAACCTAACTCTAAAAACAAATCATTTTGGAAAAAAAGAAAGTAATATTAATTCCTATAAATTTTTCCCAAAATAAAATGTATGAAAAAAATTACAACTGGATTCATATTATAAGATCAAAGTGGAAGTGATATAAGAATTAAATGCCTTCATTTATAGAATGATTTAGTAGTCAAGATGATCTTAAGAAACTAAAAAATAATTAGTTTAATTCATTGAGTTTATTTACCAAAAAAATAAATATCTTGCAATTTTTTTTGATATTCAAGTATCCGTATATCCTATAACAATAATCTCACATGTGAATGGAAGTTGACTTTAATAGTAAGCTATATATTTTTTTTAAAAAAAACTAACTATACTATTTGAATTTAGACAAGAAAAAAAAACAATCATCAATAATACATAACAACAATCTAATTTGGAAAAGTCAAAGTAAATATAGCTCATAATTAATATATTGAATTGATTAAGAATTACCAACATGGTAGTTTGAGTTTGTTAAAACATATTACACTAAACCATAACTTTACTTTTGGAATACAAACAAAACAATTTCACGATAAAAAAAATTGTAAGTGTATTAAGTGAAAGACAATGATTTCGAGTTATATGAGATCTTCTGGATGAAAGAAAAAATAAAATTATAAATAATAATTAAATTAAGGTGTATTTTCAAGATAAATGTTTACTTGTAAGTGTTGATCCAAATTGATTCATTATATGAGCAAGGTTGTCATCCTTTTGGTCTACTAATTAATTCATCGAAACTTAAAAATCACAAACACCAAATCGTTAAATTCAAAACAAATTTTACACATTTAGTTAGAGAAAAAAAAAAGGATAAAAGAAACACGTGTCCGTATAATTCTTATGGCCACAAATAAAACTAACCCACGTGACCGATCATCTTCCGAATCCAAACCCATCTCGTGAAGAGAGAGAAAAAGATTCTTCATCTTCATCTTCTTCGTTGTTGATCTGTGCTAAACAAACCCTGTTTTCTTCCGGCAACAACGAAATCTGAGAATAACATAAGAAACAAATCTGTAAATCAAAATAAAACCCACCATTACCATGACATTCCTCCACCTGCTTTCTTCCCCGCCGTACCCCTCTTCCTTCAGTACATCCTCCCCCCTCACCGCACATTCCCCAAACATCATTTCCAAGCACTTCCCCGATTTCGAAAACTCGTTTATCAAAAACCCTTCAAACGGGTACTTAAACACCGATACGTAATGCATGAATATCCAGTACTTTGGAATCTCCCGATTCGAAATGAAATACCCAGAAAACAGGAAGAACGAACCCATCACCCCTGAAATCACCGAGTTCCCCACTATGAAATTCGGCACCAGTGCGCTGAAACAAACCACCACAGAATTCGCCGTGTACAGGATCAGCCATATCAGCAGCATGAAATGGAGAAACGCCGCTAGATTCCTGTTCAAACCCACCAGCCAGTATACCGGGATTGAAAACAGAGTCGCCAGGATTAGTAGAAATGGGAGGTAAACTAATCCGTTGGCTATGGCGTATGAGGAGACTCTGTAGCTTCCCGATGACGTTTCTTTCATTAGAATCTCTCTTTCTTGTAGGAAAATTGGGAGGGCTTCAATGGAAGTTGTGAGGAGAAATGTGAGAATGAATGCGAATAAACCCACGCGTTCTTCTGCGCCCTGTAAATCGAATTTCAGATTGTAGAAGATTGAACCCAGAACCAGCCCTGATACGAACATTTGAACTGTTCTGCACGCGAATAGCTCCTTCGTTCTTATAATGTTCTTGGAGAATCGGTGCATTAGAATTGCGGTTTCTTCGAATCGGGAGTTCGCGAAATCATGTGGGGTTAATTCCATTCCGATTTGGATGGTTTCTTCGTCGATGACTTTTGATTGTTGAAACAGCTGCTGCAGGGTGAATTTCGAGGGCTGAAATTCGGGAATTAATTGGGTTTGATTTGTTGGTTGATTTTGGGTTTGCTGGATTGTTTCGATTGACTCAATGGCGAATTCGACGATGTTGACATGAACGGGAGGATCGAGGCCGATTTGAGCGAGGTTGAGTCCGAGCTGTTCGACAGAACCGTGGTGCAAAACAGAGCCATTGGAAAGAAGGAGAATGGAATCGAACAAATTCACGATTCTGAAGCCGGGCTGGTGGATGGTCAGAACGATGGTTCTCCGGCGAGCTTCGGCCATGGTGGATTTCAACATATCGATGATCTGAAAAGCGGAAGTGCTGTCGAGGCCGGAAGTGGGTTCGTCGAGGATGAGCACTTTGGGGTCGTGAATGACCTCGACGCCGATGGAGACTCGGCGGCGCTCTCCGCCAGAGATTCCCCTGACCCGGTCGTCGCCGATTCTTGAATCGGCGACGTGGGTGAGGCCGAGTTCGTGGATGAGAGAGTTGACCTTGGCGGTCAAATGGGAGGAAGGGCCGGAGAGGCGGAGGCGGGCGGTGAAGGTTAGGGTTTCTTGGACGGTGAGAAGAGGGAAGAGGGAGTCCTTTTGAGGGACGTAGGCGGAGATTTTGTTGAAATGGGAAGGGTCGACGGGGCGGTGGTTGAGGAGGAGGGAGCCGCCGTGGGGGGTGGTTTTGCCGGCGAGGATTTTGAGGAGAGTGGACTTACCGGCGCCGCTGGGGCCGACAATGGCGAGGATTTGGGCGGGTTTGGCCTGGAAATTGACGCCGGAGAGTACTTGGCGGTGGCGGAGGGCGGGTTTTGAAGGGAGGAAAAGGTTTTTGAATGGAGATTTGGGGCGGTGGATATGGATGCTGAAGCTGATTCCTATGGCTTCTATCTGGCACCCTTCTTCTTCATGTTCATGTTTCTTCATGATGAAGTGTCTGCTGGTTTGAGTGTGGTGTTAGTAGCTCAGATCTCTGGTTTATTTCTCCGCTACACTCTTTCATAAATGAATGAAAGATGTTTCTCTCTGCTGCCTTCCCAATGTATGCATGTGTTGTTTAAATAATCATTCTTCCTGTTTTATTTTTAATTATTATATTTTTCTACTTTACTTTTGTTCATTATAAATATTTAATGGTCATATAGGAGTTTGAAATGTTTAAACTCATGAATTTAATAGTTATATTCATTTTTTAAAAGAAACCAATATCACATCTCTCCAAAGGATTGGTAGTCTCATGACTCTCATTTATTGAAAACAATCCTTATAATATTTGGATATTAAAGAAAGTTTTCCCAAATTAATTTCTAAATACTTGATCACCCTAAATTTAACTTATCATCTCTTAGTCATCATCTTTAAATACAAACAAAATAGTAGTGATATATTGATTAATTATAGAAAAAGAATTATGAAGTATATAAGTGAGTATAACCATCTCCATTATCTAAAGTGTCGTATTAATAGGATGATGGCTTTTGAATTATCTTTTTCAAAAAGTATTTTTATGAATAGTTTTTTTATTTGAGCATTTGAATATAGAGTTTGAGTAGGTTAATTTTGTACCTGAGTTTAATAAAAAAAATTTGAATTCAATTACATATTGACTATATTTCATAACCAATTAATTATCATATTTTAAATGATATCATTGAAGTACTACTCATCACTATAGCTTAATCATCTACTTGTATAGATAAAGTAGTTTCACTTGATTGTAATTAGCGTATAAGTTAAATACAGTTGATAAAGTTCTTACCTTTTTGGAGTTATTATCAAATTCACAATGAACTTAAAATTAGCTACTTTTTTTTCTTTTCAAATCTAAAATTAGCTACCTAATTTATTTGATTCATATGAATTGGAAATATATATTGCTTATGAACAAAGAATCTTCCAAATTATTGCAAGGATTGAAAGAGAACAAGCTGCAAGAGAACTAAATGTTGTCGTCCACTAGTATGTGGATGCATTTCACTCGAAGAATTTTATAGAATTGAATAACTAGTTAGGGAGAAGTTTAAAATCTATTATTTGGATAAGACTGGACAAAACAAATAGAATAATACAGGTTAAAATATTTGTTTGGTTTTTATATTTTAGAGCTTGTGCCATTTTCATTTTTGAATGTTTAGATGGTTAATTTTAATCTATATACTTCAAAAATGATATTTATGTTAAAAAATTTGCTCAATATTGTAACTTTTATATATATATATATATATATATATATATATATATATATATATATATATATTTATTTAATTATAACACTTTTTTTAGAAAAAATTTATTCATAATAAAATATTGAACAATTTTTTTCTTTTTACATATTTCAATTATGCTATTTATCGTCTCTTAAATAAAAATTATCTGTTGCATTGATTGAATATTATTTATAACATAAATTGAAAATTATAGGCTCCATTTGATAACCATTTTGTTTTTTGTTTATGAAATGTAAGCCTATTTCTATTTAAATTTTCTACCATATGCTCCATCTTTACTACAATGTATCCATCATTCCTTAAGAAAGTAGAAGAATATTAATCAAATTTAAAAAAACATAAATAAGTTTTTGGAAGCTACTTTTTTTTGTTTACAAATTTTGGTTTTATTTATTAAAATATAGGTAAGATGTAGATATCTAAATAAGAAAAAAGATATAGTAAAGTAGTTGTTGTATGTTTAAATTTCATTCAAAAAAATGGTTATCAAATGAGGTCATAATGATTGGCAATTGCATGTGAGACTGTTTGAAAATGATTTGTGATATTAATTGAAAATTATATAATAGTTGAAGGAATAGATACGATATTAATTGAAAATTATATAATAGTTGAAGGAATAGATACGTCTTTTTTTCGACCCAGCTCAATTTTCCTTTTAAAAATTTGTTATTCATATAATATATTTTTATTTTTATTATACATCAAAAGTCCATGTTAAATTTCAGATTAACTTTCCTTTAAAAATAAAATATTTTCTATTATTCTTCTTTTATAAATTTTAGAAATATTTACTGTCATGGATAGATTTCTTCATTTTTCCCCACCATGGGCCCAAAGATTTGGATTACGGCAAAAATTAGTGGACCACAAATTTTCAAGTTATTTTATTTTATTTTTTTCTTTAAAACCCATCGGAAGGATGAAATATATGATCTTTTTCACCCTTTTTTGTGGATGAGAGCAAAAGAGAAGATTTTTTTTTCTAAAATTTTTGTAAAAAAAAAAAAAAAAGTTAACTTGCTTGGCTGTGCTCGAAAGTTGCCAATTTATATTTTGTCCTTTGCCATAAAAAAAATTATTTCTCAACTACTTTTATACCTGGCTTTTGAATTTTTGAAATTCAGATTTTGTTTGAAGTTATTGTTACTATTTTTTTTTCTTTTTTAAATAGTACTTGGGGAGATCATTTGAAAAATGTGAAAGTGTTATGAATAATGCCTATAAAATGATTCTTTCTACCTATGACTTTATAATTTAAGGAAAACATAGTTTGGTTTTTACTAAATTAATTAATTCTTGTGATAATTAGAGAATGATTTTTTTTTCCCCAACAAATTTAGTGCATAAGACAATACAAGTCGATAGCTCAACCTCTCGCTCACCATCAAAATAAAAAATGAAGTAGTGATATTAATCACACGAGCTTATTAAAGAAAAATACTAAGTATTATTTATTTGTTTGTTTTTCAAATAACAATATAAAAAAAATCCAGTTTGTGTTTGTCGGAATGTACTAAAATAATAGGTGGTGGGGAAGTTTTAAAGCACCCGTGAAGGCTTCCTTGTGTTTGTGGTCACAAGTTTTCAACTCTTATTATTTCTTTTCCCCAATTTTTAACAACTTCTCAACCCGTGAATACTTCTTTCCTTTTAAGTAACCAAATCATTGGGGCCGCCCCATTCCACATTCATTTTATTTTGATTAAGTTACTAATGTTATTTGAATGGTTAGAAAATTGAAGTTTTTGTAATTGCTTTTTGAATGTAGACTTTTATCCGAGAAGTTACAATAAAAATTCTTTTGGATGTGATTTTTTTGTAGATGAGTTAGACACAAAATTTTGGGTCTTGAGAGCTTGTTTCGATGCGAATTTGAAATGAGAAGTTATTTTGAGTATTTAAAACATAATTATTAAAAATGAGTGGTTAAAAATAATTTTTTGAGTAATTAGAAATGAATGATTAGAAATAAGTAGTTAGAAATGAAAAGTTTCTTTTTTTTTTAGTAGTTAGAAATAAATAATTAAAAATGAGTAGTTAAAAATAAAAAGTTATTTTGAGTAGTTAGAAATAAAAAGATGTTTTAAATTGTTACAATAACTTCTTTGAATGTGATTTTTTTAAGAGTAGTCGGTAAATACTTATTTTAAATCGAAGCAAACAAACAGCCCCTTATGTTGGTTAAGGCAGCCTTTGACTTTTGGTGTACAACCAGCTTCTTCATAACTATTTATATGGACTTTTGTGATAAAATATTTCATCCATTTGATCAAATTTGTATCGTGTATGTGGACTCCACCACATAAATACACAACTTTTGGAGAATTGAGTTGTTTTGAACAAAATATGAAGGAAGAGAAAATATCAACTCGTCCTATATTTACCATCAAAATTTCTAAGGTGATTTCTCATCCAGAATGCTACAGCCTAGAGCCTGAAGGAAGGGTACAAATGAAGATGATGTTCAACTTAAAGGTAATATATGATTCAAAATTAACCAATTTTGCTAAGTGTTTATCGCATGTAATCATAATGTGAAGAATAAAAAATTATAACATTCAACATGATAGCCTTGGAAAGAAATATACAAACTTACATAAGAGATCTCCAACTCTACTAATATTTAGGAACATGCTTTGCTCTGCCCTCATAACTAATAATACTAGGCTTTGAAAGGCCATACCTCCATAGATATGGGCTTGCCTTATAATGCCAAAACCCAAAGGAAGGCAAGACCAGGCTTTCACCAGGGAGTGGGCTTGGGACACTTGTTAGCATAGGTACTGTAAATAGGTTTGTTTTGGGCTTAAATGTGACATTAAAAGGTTGTTTTCAATAAGATAGTTTTTTTTAAAACATTTTTATAAATGAAAGGATGTTACAATTACTTTTGCTTCAAAACTAGGCGCATTTAGAATTCTTTTGTGCACAAACTCGCTTAGTTCACGAGTGTGGTTGGTTCGGCCCATTTGGAACACATTAGACTTTTTTTTAATGTTATTTCAGCACCAAATTTCAATATGGCACATTTTGGATACTTGGACATGAATTTGTTTCAGAGTTGCTTGGGGAGTTTCTCTCTCTCCCCTTAATTCAAAACAATATTTGAGAGGAAGATTTAAATACCTAATCTCTTGATTATGATGTTAGATCAACTCTACTATAGTTGACACTCTCAAACGTATCTTATTACTTTGGAACAAAAATTGTATTTAAGAAATGTTTTTTTAAAAAAAAAAAAAATTGAGAAATGAGAGTTTCGCTTCCCTATGTCCGAGGTATTATTGGCATGTCCCTAGGCTGTGGCACACAAAACATTTAAGACATGTTTGGATGCTTTATTGCATTATTGGCTTGTTTGAGAGGGTTTTAAGATGAGGCGTTGAATCATATGTTTAGTTCATTTTAGACATTTGTGTTTGTTAATTACTTGTCCACTAAAATTGCATTTAGGGCATGTTTGAAATTCTTAGGTCCTTAAATGCCTTATTTTGAAGTATCTGATGGTGAGTTAGACATGTTTGTTTCACTGGCCACGTACTTTTTTTTTTCTTGTTATTTCAATACAAATATTGCATTCTAGGCATATTCAAAATATGTTGATGAGCAAATGACTTATTGGAAACAAACTGTGAGGGTGATTTAGTCATGTTTTGTTCCTAGTTATAGTTAGAATCAAGCCCAAGAAATATATTAAAAGGCTACATTAACGAGATCAACCAAGAATCCATGTATGACTCTCTAAACATCCTATCAAAAGTCCGCCAAGACTCATATGACCTTCGTCCAAAAGTCAGTCAAGGCTCATGAATATTTAACAGTCGACCAACGGTCTAGCCGATTCCCTTATAGTCGGCTAGCCCGCCTTTGACCCGGCCAAGGTCAAGGGTCTTTCATTTATGGAGTGTATTTTGATTTTCCACATGATTTTTCGGAGAGCTAAATTGAACCTAAAATGTTTAATGCATGTGGTGAGAGATGAGACTAAGGAGAGAAATGATGCATCGATCCAAACACAACGAGCGAGAGCAGATCACAATGGAAGCCTATGAACTTGTCGGTCAATCTGGATTGCATGTTTTAAATTAGTTGTATATTGCATAAAGTATGTTTATATAGATTAAAATCTCACTATAGAAAAATATGAGCATGTATTCCAAGTATTTTTTAAAACTATTTGAGCCAGTGGTGTTTTTCTCAATTGAAAAGTTATTAGTTACAATAATTAGTGAGCCTTTTCGTTTTGAGAAATGTGAAGGAAAGTATTTTTTTAAAACATTATGAAACGACAATCAACAACGATCGAAAATATAAAGAATAACATAAAAGAGAAGAACACATAATTTACATGGTTCAGTTATGATGTGTTAGTTATTCCATGAGCAGAGAGGTGAACGTTTTATAATGGAGGGGTTGACAATATAGAATGCCAATCATGATGACTAAGATTTAATTTGAGTTTATATAGTGCACGTTCATTAAATTTTATTATAGATAAGACCCCTGCTTGTTGACCAAGCAGTGAGATTCCCGACTTAAGTAATTATATGGACATATCTCAACATTATTATTGCAAACTCTTACGCTTCTCTCAACCCTTATATTTTAAGTGAAATTAGATTAGTAGAAAAAAAAGATATAGTTTAAATTCTTGAAGGAAGTTATATAAATTTGGTGTAAATGATCATTTTTATGCTTAGAAGTTTAGGTTAATTTCCCTATTCTTTTAAGCATTGGAGTTTAAATGGCTTATTCCACAATAATTCAAATTAGAAGCTGATTTGAGATTAATTTAGACCCCGTTCGATAATTATTTGGATTTTTATTTTTTATTTTTGAAATTTAAGCCTATTGTTACTCAAATTTCTTACGATGTGTTTCATCTTTCTTACGATATATCCATATTTCCTTAAAAAAGTATGTAAATATACTAACCAATTTTTAAAAACAAAAACAATTTTTTGGAAGCTACTTTTTTGTATTTGAATTTTAGTTTGGTTTTTACAAATATAGATGAGATGTAGATATTCAAATAAGAAGAAACATACGATAAAAAAATAATTGTTATAGGCTTAAATTTAAAAAAAAATTAAAAATTAAATGGGTCGAGAATTAAAGGTAGTTTGTATTTTATCCCTTAACAACCCCAATAACAATAAAAACCTTCGGCAACGATAAATTTATATTTTAGAGACAAAATTAAGATGATAAATGTGAAAGTTGGAAGAGAAAAAATCAAACAAAACAAATGGAGATAACATAATTGTCAAATCAAGAAAACATGGGATCTTTTGGCAATTTTGCATGCGAACTCATTGGTTTTACAAAATTAATTACTTTAACCAAAGTTGAAACATTGTTTATCATTAACTCTTATATACTTTGTATATACATTATTGTCTTGACTTTTTTGTGAATTGTGATTAATTAAGAGAGGTCAAAAGACTGTCTCTTCCAATATTAACAAAGAACCAACCAAAATTTGAGTTTCACTTTTATGTTCTTTTTTTAACCAATTCATTGGTTTGCAAACCTAAAAGCATGCTAAAATAACTTTGTACTTCATTTCTAACTAAGCTTCCCCTTCAATTCAAGCATAGATACCCAATCAATTTAGATTCTCTAAGATTTAGTTGTTTGATAGTTTCAAATGAAATTTGACAACAATTCTTTGAAGAGTGGCGCGGTGGTTGAAAACTTTGGACTTTGAGGGTTTATTTCCTTCATATCCTAGTGGTCAAAATTGATTCGATGTGTGATACAAGTTTCATATTCATTTCTTGAAAAAGTATCTAAAAATGTACAAAACTTTATTTAGTTATAAGTTTAGTAATGAAATACAAATAAGAGAATTTACCATCAGTACCACATTTTAGATCTAGTATTATATTTGCAGCAGAATTTTTAAAATAATTCATCTATAGCATATTTGTTTCTATCACTCAACTAGTGATAGAACTTAATTTTGATTTCTATCACTAATAGAAAATTCAAGCAGTGATAGAATGAGTTTACTATTGATTGAATTCTATCACTAATATAAATCAACAAATGATAGAAGTCAATTTGAATTTTCTGCTACAAATGAATTATTTTTTATTTTGTGTTATAGATGGAAATATTTTGTCATTTTTTATTATACATGCAAAAACCCCTACAAATAAAGTAGTTATACAATGACATCGAAGTTAGAAATTTGATTCCTGACCTTGTCTGCATATGAAAAAAAAACTCAAAAGAAATTAAGTTTTTATTATATATATTATGATTTTATATATAAAAAAAGTAAAAAAAAAAAAAAAAAATATAGATAGGTCTAGGTATAAAAATATTATGATTTTATACAACATTATTCCAAGTTATATCATAAGTTGAAAATAAATCCACCTACATCTTTTTTTTTTTTTTTTTGAAATAAGGGTAATCACGTCCTTACCTAAGTCAGACATCAAGAAATATCGAAGGAGTAATGTCACAGCATACCCTCAAAATCCGACAATCCACCTACATCTAACTGACAACAAAAGTTGTGCATTAGATCTTGAAGACAATCAATACGCAAATTTCAAAGTAAACTAATAATGTCTTGACTTTGTTGAGAACAAACTATAATTTTTTGCATCAAGGTAATTAAAAAAAAAATTCTTACCTTGCTTTTATTTATTTTTCTCATCATAGTTTGAAAATCAACTAATTTAATGTCCTCTTTCTTTGAACCGATCTGATTCACAATTGAATACTACAAAATAAAATCGTCACCAAATTCGATATGGATCATCAAACAAACGAAAAGATAGTACATATGCTAAACTCCATACCAAATTCGATAACTTTTTGAAAATCAAAACATCTTTTAAGAGAGAAATTGTTGTGTTGCGAATGCAAATTAAAGTGGTTTTTTCTTTTTCTTGGGATAAGCATAAAATGTTCCCTTTGTGGTTGATATTTCTTGAAAGTGCTTTTAGATATGACCTCTCAACTAACACTATTAATGGAATTAAGCTTTGAATTTCCAACTTTAGTGAGTTGTAATGTAATGATGGCTTGTGATAAAAACAAACCATAGTCTTCAAAATCTTCAATTTTCAGCCATAAACGGGACTCATGCCTCTTTACCTTAAACTTTACTCGAAAGGTCAACTTTAAATTGTAGCTATTTTATAAAGGGAGTAAGAAAATGATGTATATAGTAGATTAGCTTCATTTTTAGCTGCTCAAAATCAATTCTTATTGGATAGCGGTTCTACTTTTCGCCTTTTCTTTCTTATCACCTAAGTTTGGCTATCCACAATTATTAGATAATGTGAAATTTCGTTGCAAAACCAATTAATTATAAAGAGAATAATTCATAGTATCAAAATTTAACACAACTATATAATGGTGTTGTCGAATCCATGGAACACTTATTTTTAGTGGTCATGATAGTCGCAATCAGACTAAATTCTAGTGGTCAAGATGGTCGCAATCAGACTAAATTTTACTTGCAATAGAGAAGAAAATAAAATTAACATGAATTAACCGAATTCAACCACAATGTAGTGTCGGCACCAACTATACAATCAATGATGGAAAGAAAAACTAATTTTAGGTTTAGGGTCTAATAGCAAGACAAACAAAAAGTTAGTAGACTTGAATTTTGTAGACATAAAATAATGCATTGATCCCTAGTCTACCATGAACATGGTCCTATATTTATGGGAAATCGTTAATCAAGTTTTTTTTTTTAAACTACGTTAATCAAGTTAAATCACTTATTTTGGTGACCCAAATACTTAGGGTAAGCAAATGGTAAATATTGTTTTCATTTATAACACTTGAGGTTAGAAGATCTACATGTGAATGATCTCCTTGACCACATCTGAATAAAACATATTTTAAAGATATGAACCACAATCTGCAAAGCATTCGTGATTTAGAGTTTGTGGTTTAGAGTTAAGACAGGTTTAAGAGAATTAATAGTTACTAACTTACCAACAAGGTACATCTATCTTTTTTGAAAAACAATTAACACTTCATTAACTTTGTATATAAGGAGCAAACAAAGAAAAAAAAAGCAGTTACAAGGTACATCTATCTTTTCTATGACTTCAATCATCGTAGGAATTTCAAAACATGCTAAAATTCTCACTCTTAGAAACGCTTAAAGATAAGTAGATAATTTCGTAGGGAACGTAGGAGAATGTTGGAGACGAAAAGAATTGAATCCAAATTTATAATTCTAATTTGAATCCTGGGCCTAAGACATTACAAATGGTATATCAGACTATAACTTAATTCTTCCCGTAAAATGTGATTTTTGGACGAACCAAAGTAAAAGTTGGTTGAGTATGTAATGCTCGAAATTAAGAGGAGTATATAAATGAACATTTATCATATTTTGAATGAAAATGATTTGAAGATATGCAAATATAATTGAAAAAGACTTAAATTAATTGATAATTATAATTACCTATATATACTAACAAAATGCATTTTCCTTTGAGATGACATATTTGTAAAAACTTTAAAATTAAGTATACTTAGATATTTATGCACCTTAGCAAAAATTGTCATATATAGAGATATCCACGGGGTAGGGTGTGGCGGGAATTTACCACGGGGAAATCACGGGGATTGGTTCTCCACGGGAATTATTCTCCATTTAACTCTTCATTTTTTCGTTTTTTAATCCTAAATGTTTACAATTTTTTTTCAATTTTTAACTCAACTCACTAAATCTTAGATAATTTTTTCAATATTAAAAGAAATGTTTATTGATTTTTAATTAAATAATTAATTAAGTAAGGAAAATATTAATCCAAATAAGTATTTTTACTACTTTATGTATATAAATGTATTTAATATATATATATATATATATATATATATATATATATATATATATATATATGTAGTATGAACGGGCGGGGAACGGGGATGAGGAATACATTTTCGTCCCCATTCTCATTTAGCTCGTAGTTAATTTTTCATCCCCACTCACTCCTCTATTTATCGACTATTCGAGCATTCACCTCCCTTGGAACCTCAGTCCCGTTCGAAAAATGAACATCTCTAATTATATAAGAGGAAAATATTGCTTATATACCAATCAACCAAGCTTGAATTTAAAAGCATGTTATAATTTTTTGTAAAAAAATATTAGAATCAGAAGGAATCTCGAGGAAAAAGCCATATCTTCTAATGGACAAAATTTTGTTTCGGAGCCAACAAAATGATGAAATGGGGGGATAAACAAATGAAAGTAAGTTGGGTTTGTATAGCAATGATTATGTATTTGATAACAGTGATTTTGTGAGTGTGTTTAATTTGAAGAGTGATTAGACTTGACTAAACTCCAAAAATGTCACCAACCATTGGACCACCATTATCTCATTCTTTGATGCTATTTTAGTCAATCACACTGAATTATCTTAAATACATCGTATATTTTATTTGAATTTAGATTCAAATTTGTATTTTTTTTTTATAAATACAATGTGTAATAGTTGGATGTATATATGCAGGAAGCATAGAAAAATAATAAATTACAAGAAATCTTTCCAATTAAGAACTGTGAAAGCAATGTCAAATTAAGGATATACATGGGAAATTGGGTTTGAAGTGGTTTTTTGGACTAACCAAAATTTGTGGTTGATAAATTCAGGTAATTGTGTATATTAAAACAACCCAATTCATATAATTTTAGGTTGAGTCATTGAATTAGTTATTTTTTTTTTATTTAAATATTCATTTTTGTTATCTACTTTAATTTCAATTTTTATATAAATTATCATGAGTTAGATAGAAAGAATAATCATTTAACTTCGAGTTGTTAATACATATTTGATATCAGTTATGTTTATTTTGGCACAACTATATAATTAACGTTTGTTGATAAACTTAATTAACGATAAAACATTATCCTTTCCAAATTCCAACTCCCATTAGTGATGTAAATTTTAAGCTTGAATAGGATTCTTTTTAGAACTGAATAGGCTTACTTCTTAAGCTTGGCCATAAAAACAATCCAGACAGTGTTTTTCTTTAGTGTGCCACTTTTACAATAAAACAAAAAACCATTACTTTTTTTTTCCCCAAAAGTGTGTGGGTCAGGAAGGCATGGTTGGAAAAATGCATGTAACAATCACAAAGCAAGACATACAACTTATCCTCATCTAAATTTAAATTAATTAAATTTGTGTCACACATTTCAATATATATATATATAAATAGGCCAAATGGGCAGCTGAGATTCTCCATTAACCTAGCTGCTTTTTCACAGCTTATATTTTTCTTGAAGAAACTGAAAAAAAAAATTGTTAAATTTGTACAATGGAAGAGAGCAATGGAAATAGGTTAAATTTGTTGCCTCCTGGGCTCAGCTTCTGCCCAACTGATGAAGACCTTGTGCTTCACTTTCTTTATCATAAGGCTAATTCTCTCTCCCCTACTCACCATTTCTCCAATTCCATAAATATTCCTCACCTTCAACTTCATCTCTATAATCCTTGGCAGCTTCATGGTAACTCTTCACTCTCTCTTCTCTCTTTAATTTATTGTATTTTGTAGTATAGTACAAGATCTAAAAAATAACTGTTGGATTATGTTAAATCATCAATCAACTCAAAAGTTTAATTTAACAACTAACATTGTGAGTTTGGAGTATCTATGTTAAATTATGTTAAACCACCAATAAACCTAATAATTTAAGTTGATTGGGTTGGGATAAATTTAGTTATATCAACTAACATTCCATTCACTTGTCAGTTTGGAAAATTTGAAAAATATCCAGACAAATGTGGAAACTAATATTAGTAGGGAGAAAACAATTTCGTAAGCGCGTTTTGACCTAAAATCTACTGTTCTCATACCGTATTGAATTATGTTAAATACCAATTAATTTGAAATATTAAGTTGATAGAAGGATTGAGATAAATTTAATTTTATCAACTACCATATGTAAATAAGCATAGTAGTGCCATTTTGTTTCAATTAGGTACAAATAGTTTAGGCCTTAGGGTTTCATGAATCGAAACTTTAGTATCGCAATCCACAAATGAAGACAAGGTCTTAAAAATCATTTCAAGATAAAATTATCGTACTTAACGACAATAGATACTAATTCGATCCAAGAGAAAACTTATGAACAAAAAAAGAACAGTACTCTAATGAAATTATATATGACATAATAATCAAGAGTTTAAAGGTTCGAAACTTCTGTTTTTAAATGTGGTTGAACTAAAAAGGAAACACGTGTTTCCTTTTTTTTTCTATTAAAGGAAACTTCCATTTAAAAAAAAAATAATTTTGCTATTAAAAAAAAGGAAACACATGTTTAGAGAATGTATTTTTGAGGTGTTTTTTGAACAAAGTTGAGAGAGGGAGATTACAAATATCGATTCTAAGGATCAAACTTGTAACCATGAGGTGGAAATGGTTTAACACCAAAGCAGATCACCAATCGCACCACTAATCCATTTTAATTTTTTTAGCACTTTAACATACTTTAATTTTCGTTATTTCGGTAAAAAGAATACTTGAGTCCTTAGCATCTTTACCCATCTTTATCCCACATATTTTTCTTTTTCTTTACCCATATTTTTCTAAATAAAAGAATGTGAGACCATAAAAATGATAAGGATAATTTAGGTTCTTACTAGTAAGAACCCAAATATTGATGTTTTGGTAATACTTTTTCTTGAAAACTAACACAGTCGTGAGGGTGGTTTATTGTATAATATCATGGGCAATGATAATTAGTCGGGTTGATGATCTCCAATTAAAAAAGTGGTAACACTTCACAAACTTATTCTCGAGTGGTGGTGCAGTTGGTTAAATGGCCTTTTAATGTCTTGAGACATTAATGGTAAAAATTAGGTTAAAAATGGTAGATTTAAAATGGATGTGTAATTTGGAGGGTGCAGGGAAGGCACTATCAAATGGGGAGGTTCATTATTTTTTCAGCAGAGTGGAAGAAATAAGCATAGCAACAGAGAGTGGATATTGGGAAGATGTGCTGATGGATGAGCCAATCTTGTGCACTGCCACTGGGGACCCACTGGGCATCAAAAAGTTTCATATTTTCCTTTTTGGTCAATTAGGACACCACTCTCCCACACCCATCCAAACCACTTGGGCTATGCACCAATATCGCATTTACACCAACCTTTTCAACACTCAATCTCAAAATACTCTACCAAAAACAAAATCAGTAAGTCATCCACTATTCTTTTTTAATTTGGTCAATTCATTACATATTCTTCATGCCTAATTAAAAAAAGTTTTCATTTTTTTGGGCAGGATTTTGGATTGTGGTCTCTGTGTCGAGTTTTTGAAACAAAAGACAATACTAGAAGTTTATTTAGTTATGAGGACGATGAAGATAATGAGAGTGAACTTTCGTATTTGGATGAGATGTATTTGACCTTTGATGATATTTGAATTCATTATCGACGTTTATTCAACCACTATATAATAATGGTTTCTTTTTTCTATAATCAAGGTTGAGTATGCTGTAATTCTTGTGGTAAGTAAGAAAATGATAAGATTTCTATCCTTAAAAGAATTCGCTTTAAAATGGATAAAAAAGACTTTTCATTATGTCATGTTTGATTGCTATAGAGCCTAGTATTTCATTTGAGAACAAAACCCTTACAAATGAGGTACCATTTTATCATATAAGCTTTTGAAGGTGAAGTGTTAGTTTTCTATAAAAGCTTGCATAAAAACAAGAAATCTAGGGCTCGTTTGATAACGTTTCTGTTTCCTGTTTCTTGTTTCTTAGTTCTTGTTTCTAGTTTCTTGTTTCTTATTTTTTGAGAATAAGAAACAATAATATGTTTGATAACCGCTTTACGATTCTTGTTTCTTAAAAGATATAAAAAACAGAAACAAACTTGTTTGATAACTATTTCTTGTTTCTTGTTTTTTATTTCTTGCTTTTTGTTTATATATATATATATATGTGTGTGTGTGTATGTATGTATGTATGTATATGTATATATTTAGGCTTCTAACAAAATATAACATGCATTAAAATATGGCAATCGAAAGTTTACATTTTCTAGTATAATTGAATCTTTTATAATTAAAAAAAAATCTTAATATAGAACTAACCATAAATTTAATATGCTATCTCTCACATAAATTATTTGTCACAAATGACGTGTTTAAAAAATGTTGTGAGCGTAAAATATTAAGGTAGTGTCAGTTGTATATTTTAGTGAACAAATTTTTCATGATACCAAATTTTTTACGGATTCCGAGTGTATTATTAACTTAAATAATAAATAAATACACATATACAAAATTTTCAAATCAACCCATAAATTATAAATACATAATTCCATTAAAAATATAAACAATAAAAGATTACAAAATTTTAAACTAAAAAATAAAATGGTAAAAAAACATACAAAATTAAAAGAATTAAAAATTGCAAAAATGATTTGAAAAAAAAAAATGCAAAGTTGGGATTTGAACCATCGACTTGACAAATTCTGGAAAAAAGGTTGACAACACAACCATCACACCACAAGTTGCATATTGTGGCTTTTTGGGAACGCATAATATAAAACTAAAACAATATTGAGTTTCAGAAAAGAAAAAAAAAAGAACGGAACAAGAGAAACAAGTTTGGAGAGTTTCTCATTTTTTCACATAATTTGAGAAACGTTTCTTGTATTTTTGGGAACAAGAAACGGGAACAGTTATCAAACAAGACTGTTTCTCAATAAATAAGAAACAGGAACAAGAAACAGGAAACAAGAACGTTATCAAACGAGCTCCTAGTTGATAGGTTTATCAAGATCGTTTCTTGAACTTTAGTCCATATTGTT
Organism: Sicyos edulis; assembly: GCA_036507275.1. Lineage (NCBI taxonomy): Eukaryota > Viridiplantae > Streptophyta > Magnoliopsida > Cucurbitales > Cucurbitaceae > Sicyos > Sicyos edulis. The sequence continues at coordinate 46,116,483 of CM071850.1, forward strand.
ACATGAAAAATGCATTACTTGTTTTTGTCTCTAAAAGGAAGACTATCAAGAATGGAGCCCAAAAACTAACGAAAGGCCCATTCCTTTCAGGCCCAGTTGCTTTTAAAACTACTTAGTTTATTCTAGCGGGGGCGGTTATATGTATTTTTTTCCTGATAAATAACCTAGGCTATTGTGCGGTTAGTCCCATCTTAAAAAATAATACTAAAAATTACATTTTTTTTATAAAAAAAGTTGTTATAAAAAGGAAGATTTCAAAAAAATTAATAATTTAGTATTAATATTAATAAGTATTGTAGGAAGGTATATATTTTAGAATTTGCATACATATAGTTACTTTGTTAGAAAAGTTTATTAATACAATTTCTCCAAAAAAAAAAAAAAAAATAATAATAATAATCATAAAGTTGTGGGAGTGTTTTTTATTGGAGCCAAATGGAACATTTCTTTGGGATTTTTTCCCCTTCATTTTAGTAGATGGTAATAGAGAACTAAATTATAGGCCTACATTAGGTAAACTTATTTTAGTGCAATATATTTGGAAGCATAACCCAATATGAGAAGCTGGTTAGAATACATATTGTCTTCTAATTATGAATTTGGTTTTGTGTATATTTTTATCGCTTTCATGAATCAAAATGGTAGATCTATATCAAATCAAAGTGCAAATTCTAAATCTTACTCTAAATCAAACCAAATTGAGATGAAAATCAAACAAAGTAGAAAAGGAATAGATGGAGAGGAGAGACACCATATTTAAGTGGCTTGAGAACGTTCCTATTCCACCGTTGTGAATCGATTGAACTTGATCGATTCACCCACAAATGTCATTGTCATAGAATTGTACAAGGGCTGTCAAAGGTGGTTAAAGTTTCTAAACTCTTTCTCTCTTAAGGAAGAAGAGGAAGAAGGTAACCCAAATGTGTTTTATATATAGCACACAAATATACAACTTTGATAGTTAGTTAACTAACTCCCGATATTAACCCAAATTACAAGTAACTCACCAAATGGACTAATGATATTTAATTCACCTAATAACACTTTATAAATTGTAAGCAACAACGACATTTATCGGATTCGATCTCTAGCTATGTGCTCTTATTTAGTTTCTTTTACTTTTTATACATATAGGATATCCCACTCAACTAATAACAACAATCTTTACTTTATTCTATAATAACACCTTTAAACTACAGTGCCCTAATTTTACTGACTCTAATATCCTCTTAATTCCAACAAACCCTGTTTTCTTGATTTATCTTGCATATTCAATCAAGTATGATTGAGTTCTTTTTATTTGGAAAAGATATTTCATTCATAATAGATGTATAAACGACAAAATCAAATAAGCACGAATCGATTGAACGTTAAACAGGAGGTATCACAATAAAAGTATGTCAGGTTATATGTTTTTTTTTTCTAATTACAAGTATAAATTTATGCAGTTTTAATTATTGTTTTCTACACAAGTCAACCACATACTTCGCATTCAGTCAATATGTAGAAATACAAAGTCAAATAAATTACCCACAATAACACACTTTTGTTTTTCCAAATTTCTAACTACTCCTAGAATTTGGGCTACCTTTTTAATTTCTTTCAATTAACAATCTCTCTTTTTTTAATAAAAAATTTTACGTAAGAATAATTATAAAAAAAAATATGGGTAACTTGTATTGTATATAAAAAGATCTAAGAACAATAAATATATTTTCCACAACTTCAAAGAGTTGAATGGAAATTAGTGTTCTTTGTCGCACAAAAAATATTATTTTAGTTGTTTTGGATGGATAGGTGTTCTTTCCGTGTGCTTACCAGCTTCACCCTTTTATTTATATCCAAACTATACTTATTTATTTCAAACTTTGAATTTTGATTTGTATATACTTTATTTATTTCATTTTCATCTTTAAAATTGTCTATTTAAGATTTTTTTTAATACTCTTATTTTATTTATCTTGTGCTTTGAATAAAAATCTTTTAGTTTTTGTCAATAACCTATTAATTAACAAATAGATAGACAAAAAATTCAATAAACATAAAATCGATAGATAAAGGATTTAATAGACACTTTTTATTTTAAAAAACTTATTATAATTAGAGGCAAAATTAAAATTTTAGATACTTATTAAAAAAAATTAAAATATAAAGATAATACACATAGAAAGAATTTGTAATTATTTAACATAGTAAAATACACACAAATAAAAATTGAGACTAAAATTTAATTTAATATTATAGATGCAGAAGTTCGTGACAAAAACTAAACGATTAAATAAATTCAAAACATTGAAAAATATAAAAATAGACAAAGGAGAGTGTCCAAAATCCTATAAAGATAATTATTAGTGTAATTTGAACTGTTCAACTAGCCTCTAAGATTGTGTTCAAATGTTATTTTCTTCATTTTTATTTTTCGTTTAAAAAATATGATTTCTTTGGTTTTGAATTCTTATGAATAGCTTTCTCATCGTCTGTTTGTTGCTTGGATGTCTCTCTCTTCTTTCTCTCTTCCAATATCTTTTGGCCAAACTTACCTAATCTTTGAGGGAACATTAAAGAAAGCTATATAATACTCTTGACTACTCTTTTTGACATTGATTTTTTTTTAAAAAAAAATAGTAAATAAATATTTTTTTAATAATTAAAGTGGGATGGAATTAGAATCAATAACCTATAAATTATTGAGTTTAAATTAATGTTGATGAGCTATGCTCTAACTGACTGTAAATAAAAAAAAAATTGAGAATAAATAATAAAAAAATTAAAAAAAATTAACTTGTTTTTTTTCCTATATTTGAATTGAAGTAAACCATTAGCATCCGTTTTAATTTAATTCACAAAAAAGAAAAAAACACCTTGTGGAAGAGCTAATTATAAGAATGGGTCTTTTAAAAAAACTTATTATCAAAATGGGTCTTTTTTTAAATATATTATCAAAATGAGTTTAATTTTTTGTCTTTATGCGGGGATAACTTTAGCATAGACACCACCACCACTTTGAAATTTTCAAAAAAAAGAACGGTGTTAAAAAAAAGTTTATGGTGATGACTATAGAAGAGTCATCTTCTTCTTAACTTTTAATGATGACTATATTAAAATTATCTTTTTTTTTAAAAAAAAACATAACATTTGTAAAAAAATTTATTTTTTTCTTCCATAAGTTAGTGTCTCCACCAAAAGATTACGCCACTACTCATTGATTTATTAAATAATATTTAATAAAAATCATTTAAAAACTTTAAAAATAATTTAAACGGATATATTTTAAAATTTTAAAAAATAAAAATTAAACAATAGAATTAAAAAAAATATTTAAATTAATTTTTATTTCAACGTATATTTTAAAAGCCTAATTTTGAAATATAATATTCTAAATATTATTTTTTTTCAAATATTATTTTAAGTAATCATATACTAAATCATAACAAAATATTTATAGAATATGATTATTTAAATATATGTAAGTATATATTTTTAGTTGTAATGCATTTTCATTAATAACATAATGTTTAGTAAAATAAGAGTTAATTACTAAAAAAGAATTTAAAAATAATATTTAAAATATTATATTTCAAAATTAGGCTCGTAATATATGTAAAAAATATTTTTAAAAGTTTGAAACAAAAATTTATTTTAAATGTTTTTTTTTTGTGATTGTTTTTAAAATTTGAAAATATTATTTTAAAGTACATCGGTCTAAATTATTTTTAAAGTTTTCATGTGAGTATTCTAAAAATTATTTAATAAATCAATTAATTTTTGGGTAGAGTCACTCTCAAATGCGCTTTTAATTTAAGGAAGAAATAAATAATTTTTTGGTTAAAATATTATTTTGGTCCCTCAACTATCATCTCTATTCCATTTTAGTCCTTAAACTTTTAAAAGTCTAATTTTGATCCATCAACTTTAAAAAGCTTATAAATAATCCTTAGGTTAAAAGAAAAGTTAACCATAGTTAAAAATTGATGAGTTGTCAATGAAAGTCTAAGGACTAAAATGGAATAGAGATGATAGCTAAGGAATCAAAATAGTATTTTAACCTAATTTATTTTACTAATGTTAGTTCAATATTTTACAAAAAAAATGACTTTACTATAGTCATCACCAAAAATCAAGAAGAAAATGACTCTTCTATAGTCATCACTACAAACTTTCTTTTAACACCGTTACTTTTTTGGAAAATTTTAAAGTGGTGGTGTCTATACTAAAGTCATCACCACATAAAGACAACAAATTAGACCCATTTTGACACTACGTTTGAAAAAAGACCCATTTTAATAGTAAGTTTTTAAAAAGAACTCATTTCATAATTAACCCCCTCGTGGAAAGTAGCTATTACTAATATTTCCACCTAATTTTTATATTCAACAATATTTAAAGAGTGAATTAGAATATGTAACTTCATTGTTGCTATGTTATATATAATATCATGCACTATGACTATACATGCCTTTTTTGGAAATATTTGCACTTAATTTTTTTTAGTGCAATATTTTCACCTAGTTAAACAACCTTAAAACACAAAAAATCTAATTGATTTAAGATATTCCTCTAAATTAAATATGGCTTCATTGATTTTTTGAACTATGGCTTCAATCCGTTAAGAAGTTTAAGCTCAAATTAAATATTAAGTTTGGGATTGCAGTTTCTTCTAAAATAATAGTGGCAAGCCATACATTCAGGGGAAAATAGTTGTGTTTGATATGCAATTTGACTTGGTTTAGCTTATTGTTTCATTATTTTTATTAAGAGAAAAACATTTGAACTTAATATGCAATTTGGAAAGAAAAAAAAATGAAGGTTCAAATATAATTGATAGACAGCCCCCATGTTCAATCAACTTCACTCGTAGCCTTTTGACCATTATATTAGTTTTAATAATAAAGCTGATATAATTTGAAAAATTATTAGACTTGGGAGTGGAATTTAGTTATTTTAGAATGGATTATACGTTACATCCCTATGTGGGTTAAAAATTGTCTCAATAACCCTATACTTGAGAAAATCTAAAAACCCTACATTATTGTTTAGATTTTACTACCTATTAGTATATGCTTAATGACTAAAAAAACTTATTCTCATGTGTTCACTTTCTTTTGAAACCTTCCATGTGTGTTTATACTTCATTGATTATATAAGTATAATAGAATAATGTTTTTTGAATTTGTAAGGTTATATATATATATATATAGCTCACAAATAAGAGAAACTATATTCTTTGTATTGATTAATTATATATTGAATTATTAGATTGAGTGCCAAGACGTTACGTGAACAAGTTAACTTTGTCCTCTTTGTTACAAAGAAGTTCCAAATGTGATATGGAATGGCCATGTTCTTGACTTTTTCTCTCTACTAACCAAGAAGATATAAAAGGAAAAAAAAAACAATGGATTCTAAGTGGGTTTTTTCAATGATGTCGGGCATGTAATTATCAAACCTTCTAGAGTGGCAAAATATTTAAATTACTAATGTTGGTCTCTAGGGTCAACTAACTCACTATTTGAGACTTTAATAATAATTATTTGGATAATGAACGTTGATTATTTGGGTAATCAATTCATTCCATTTTACTTTTAGAAATTATATGATTATCTAATCCTAATGAATCCTCAATCAAACCTTTTACATTAAATATTATATGCAACCAAATACACACAATTAAATCATGTAATTATATTTAACCATATAACCATTGTGTGCATCTCAAATACAAACAATAATAATCCACACTAACATCGGTTCCAAACGCTTCCTTAAAAGAAGTTAGAGTTTATTTAAGAGTTAGTTATTTTAAAATTAAAAAATAATAATCATTGGCAAGCAAATTAATTACACTTAACTATCCATGTAACAATGATCACTGTGTGGGTTAAGTAGACTGAATGGATTTTAAAAAATGGTGAAGTTAGCAATTTAATGCAAATTCTTTCAAATTTAACAACATGAATTCTATTCAATCTGCTATTCAACACATGCCATGAGCAAAATACAAAAGATCACCTTATTTAGACATGAATAATTGCTCGTCAAGTATTTAATTCGACAAAAATTACTAATGACAATCACTATTTTTTAGATTTTTTTTTAATGCAACAATATTTGAGAAAAGGTCAATTTGAATATAAGAAAAATAATTCTCTTATATATCTAGGTTTGAGCCACTGCAAAGCATCCTCTCGCTAATGTTTTTTCTCATGACGAACTTTTATTTTCTCTATCTTTTTTCAATTCTTTTTATAACAATTTTTCATTCTTGCACTCAAGTATTTTATTTATCCATAATTATTGTCTTAATTCCAAATACAAATGACGATATCTTTTATAATTATTCTCTTTATCTAAAACACACATAATTATCTTCTTTGATAATCATGCTCCCACATATTTTTTCCCTAATTCTCATTTTTCTTGTCTCACGTTTCTTTTATCTTAAGGAATAAAACCTAATTGTGGGTCAAAACTCTCTCCCTCACAAGGAATATGACCCATTATTCTTCTTAATGTGAGCTTTTTTTATTCAAACTTCAAACACAATATTATGATTGCTCCATGGTGGGTCAGTTTGACTGAATTCTATAAAATAATAATAATAATAATAATAATAATAATAATAATAATAATAATAATAATAATAAAGGAATGTGGACCAATTTTTCTCACAATTCTTCCACTAACATTTGTTTGAAAGAAAAAAAAAATCACTTTACTCCCTCTTATGATCCTATATCTGCTAGCTACTCTCTTTGTGATGTCTGTCAGTATAAACAGCTTTACCTCACACCAAAATCACTAACTCACTGTGTGCAAGTCTTTAACAATTCATACTTTTCTTCACCTTTTTGCTTTTCAGCTCTCATTTTCTTTTCTTCAAAACCTTCACTTCATTGGTCTCTTTCTTTTTCAACACCACTTTTCCACTCTCTCTCTTTTATAATAAAGCTCTCTCTTTTATCAATTCCTTGTTACCCTGTTGTTTGTTTTCTGTTTTGGTTTTTCCCTCTCCCATGAAAGAAGCTCAAGACTCAATCCCTCCCTTGTTTAAATGTCCAATAAGTCTTGATTTGTTTAAGGATCCTGTTACCCTTTGCACTGGACAAACCTATGAAAGATCAAACATTCAGAAATGGCTGTCCTCTGGCAATCTCACTTGTCCTGTTACAATGCAGAAACTTCAAGACCCTTCTTTTGTTCCCAACAATACCCTTCGCCATTTGATTACTCAATGGCTCCAAATGGCTGACCAAGTCAACCCTCACTCCCTATCTGATATTGACTCTGTGGCTGCTTTGACCACCAAGCTTGAATCTAATGAGTTTTCTTTTGAGTACAAGATTCAAATTCTTCAAAGGGTTAGGATTTTGTTTGAGGAGTTTCCTTCTTGTAGCTCTTGTTTGATCCAATTTGGGTTCTTGTCTGTGCTTTTGGAGTTGGTTTTTGGTCAAGTAGAAGCTAAATTATCTCATGAGTATGAGCAATTTGTAGAGCAAGGGCTTGACTTTGTGGTTGCTATGGTTTCTATTGATTTGATACAGTCTCTAAATGTGTTAATGGAGGACTCTAAACTATCAAGGTTCATGGTTTTGTTCAGTCATGGCACTGTCATGATCAAGATCAATTTGTGTCATCTCATCGAGGCAATTTCCTCTTTAGTTGAAGCTCAAGACCTCAGCGCTTTGCTCGGAAGCAAACCCGAGCTTCTGCACGAAATCGTGCTACTTCTACGTAACTCCGAGGCGTCGGATGCAGCGACAAGGGCTATATGGTCACTATGTAACTTGGAGCAAAATGTAAACAATTTGGTTATGGAAGGTGCTGTTAGTGGCCTTATTACTTACATTTCTAATACTCAACAAAGAGAGGGAAGGTTTGCAAGAGTGGGAATGGGAGCAATTGAGAAACTTTTGGTGATGAAAAGGGCAAAAGAGGAAGTGATGAATACTAGAAATGGTGTAAATGTTATTGTGAAGATGGTTTTTAGAGTATCAGATCATGGAGGTAGTGAAAGTGCTGTTAATTCACTTGTAATGTTATGTTATGATTCATTTGAAGCAAGAGAAGAGGCCATTAAAGGTGGAGTTTTGAGTCAATTGCTTCTGCTATTGCAAAGTCAGTGTTGTGCAAAGACCAAAACAAAGGCAAGAATCCTGCTTAAGCTACTTAGATCCAAGTGGGTTGAGGACAAAAGGAATATGTAAGGTGTAATAATAATGTTATATCCCTTAGCCTTTTGGGGGCCTTTTTTTTTCAAATGTGAATCTTTACATTATAAGCTGCAAATTTGATTGGCTACAGAAGAACTATCTAGTAGGATATGTCATGATGTATAGAAAAGTTTAGTCATTGGGGATTTGCAGTCACATGCAAATACATTTAAGAATCATTTATATTCAGAATGGAAAAGCCATATTCTGCATCTAAAATCTCTTAGAATATGTACCTACCTTTCTAATCAATCAAACATTCACAATCCAAAATTTGGTATGATTAGATTTGATACTTGAAAGCTTACAAACAAAAGAATTGATACTTGAATATCAGTAGACAGTAAAGCATATCAGATTAAAGGGACTTTGGGGGCATTTGAAATGAAATGGATTATGAAAGAATGTGAATATGGAGGACGGTACGAGAGGAATGATTAATGGGAAGAATGATTTTATGTGTTTTGAGTGAATGAAGATGATTAAGAAGAGAGTAGTTACCTACATTCGAATCATTATTAAAAGAATCATTACCTATGTTTGGAGTATATTAAATGATTATTGAGAACAAAATATTGGTTGTGGGAATGAATATTTGTTATGGAGAAATGAAAAGTGGTTAGGAAGGAAATGAAATAATGGTAGGAATGATTATCGATAACTCATACTAAGAATCTCATATTGGAAAGGTGGAGAGAAATCCTAGCATTTTAAAGATATGTGAGTTATTCTTCTTATTGGCAATTGGTTTTAATGTCTACATTATATATTATGGTTTCAGAGCTAAGAGCTCATTAAACCTAAATGTGTATTCAACCCAATAAAAATGAAACTAAGATCCGATTTAAAATTGGTAAACCTTAGAGTCTTCATCCTAAAGGAGCATGTTGAGGATCCCAAGTTGAAGAAACCTTCTAGCATTTATAAGATAGGTGAGTTATTTTTGTCATTACCAATTAGTTTTGAGATTAATATCTATACTATCGAATAACCCAAACGTAGGTAAGCCCATTTCCTCGATTTGATCCCCCTTACCCCAAATTCCTCGGAAGTGAGCTTGAGATAGAATTAGTCTTTGATGATGTTAAAAAATGAAAACTTTCTAAAATCTCTACATTGATATGATACTTGTTAGCGAGGACTTCAAGGAGCATTGAAAGGCTGTATAAGTGATGATACAGCTTAATAAATGGGGGATGAGCAACTGCAAAGAGTTACATGTGATATAGAAAGGAAAGGGGCAGAGCACATGGTTGATGGCCCACTCAATTTGTTGGAAGCACTTCATCAGGTTCCTGCTTGCCTGTCAGCAATGCCATTTCTTGCTTGAGTGAAAAGCACATCATAATTCTGAAACCCCAACCAACAGCATCTACAATTGCAATACTGGCACCTACTACTTCTGATGGGACTTTTCCTTGGCAAAAAATGAGTTACAGAAAACTGATTTGAAAGTTGTGAAGCTATACAAACCAAAAGTTACTTTTCAGCCAAAGTATTTTCTCTCAACTTTCTTCAAAAAAGTGAGGAACTGGGCATGTATGAAAGCATTTTATGAACACCCCAATGGTTGTAAAAGAGTAATTTTTATTGATATGAGGACCCACAAAACACCTACAATAACTTTAGGACAAAGCCCTTTCAAAAAAAAAAAATCTTAGGAACCATTACTTGTGTTGGTATATTGAAGTAAGAAAATCAATTTCACCCACACATCTACATCTCAATTTCCCAAAATAAAGGAATTGTATGCATCACTCCCTTGACTCACTTTTAGCCTCTCTCTCAACGCTAATATATTAAAATGATAGGTTAAAATAAAGGATCTTATACTTGTACTTGAATCTCATCTAATTTTAGTTTTGAACTCTCTCTCTCCATATATATATATATATATATATATATATTTTGTTAAGTTCTCAAATTAGTTTTCTCAGGTTCAATTTAAAAACCAATCCATTCCATTAGTTTCAAATTAATTTTTAAATAATTATGATATTTTTTATTCAAGAGAACTATATGAATATGCTCAATGATAAACTAAGCTTAAAAAAAACTTCCCAGGGATAAACATACAAAAAAAAGGTCTCTCATGTAGCAAAACAATGCCTAGAAAATAATGACAAAAGATATTAGAAAAAAAGGTCAAAGGAACAAACAAAAGCTTTAGCAAAAAAAAAAAAAAATCTATTTTCTCATAAAAAGGAGGGGAAGTAAGTAATTCCATCAACATATATATACTGTTTATATGCCTAACGAAAACTATACCAGAATGGAGAAGAACTTGTCCCACAAATCAGTGGAAAACTCGCAGCACCAAAGGAGAAGATTAAAGTCCTCGCCGTCTTTCTACACATAATGTAATATGTTAAAAAAATAGTAGTTCAATGACATTAACTTATACTTAATAACCATGAGGTCATAGTTCGAATCCTCATGCCCACAATTTGTGGTCACTCTGTCTAAGGTGTTAATCCTTCTATAAAGCACCTACTAAGTAAGAAATAGTTTAATTTTATTTAGAATTCTCACCCTCTATGAGGTAAAAGCTGAAATCTCAATTGAAGAAGAATTAACTATAAAAAACAAGTGATTTCCTGAGAGAGAAACCTGAAATCTAGAAGGGAGTGATGAATTTTCATGTGAGACACATGGAATAACGAACATAAGGGTTATTCCCTCTTCCAAACTCGACTTTCTTTTGAACTCACATTGAGCTCGACCGGACCTTGTCGGATTTACTCTTCAATTGAACACCTGCAGATAAAATGGGACACTTCTTTTCAACCCCCAGCTCTACCATTAATGAGAACCATCTATCAATCATACTGCATCTAAGACTTTAACAGATTGGAGGGTAAAGATGAAAAGGAACACAAACAAAAGTTCTGAGAAAAGCGAATAAATTAAAACAAGAAAGATTTGAAATCATCATCATGTATCTGATATTTCCATTTTCAACTTTTCCCTATACAAGAAAGCCAGCAACAAGACAAGAACACCTTCTATTTGTAACATAATTTGTGAGAGAAATAATAAACTTGTAACACCACGCTTTTCTGCTTTAGTTTTACAGTAGTTTGAAAAATAACCAGCAAATGTTGTTAGAGACAATGAATCAACTTCAGCAACAACCGCTCGTAGATCCACCAGGCTGTGGAGGCTTTTCCTTGAAGATGTTCTTTCGCACCCCTTTAGATCCTTCAGATAAAAGGCTGGGCGTATCAAGAATCTGCATATAAGAATGTTCAGGCAGAATCCAGTAAGTTCACAGGATAATTCAAAATTTCAAAATGATGATAAAAAAGGAGTATAATCTTTCTTTTTTGAGACTAAAGAGTATAATCATTGATCATTACTAGACATTTTAAAAGGTTTCGAACTTTTTTCTAATACCTAGCAACTCAGAAATGTGATTGTTACAACAGGGAAAATGACACGTTCCTGATGGTCATAAATCAATTATGAATCCTTTGACCAAAAGATAAACTAAAACTAGTGCTAAATTGATATTCTTACCTTTAGAACAAGTTCTTCAAAGCATTGTTGTACATTAACTCTAGTTTTGGCACTGCATTCTGTAAAAAGACAACCATACTCCCTGGCCAAGTCAATTCCCTCTTTCTTTGTTACTGTTCTATAACTTTCCTGAGGAAAGAAATATCCAGATAGAAATAAGTAGGATGCAGGCAGACAAGAACAATATGAGAAGGGTAAGAGTCTTACTAAACCAAAATCCATAAGTAAGCAACTATTACTGTTCCAAGCAACCTTGAATTCATTTCTTCCTTCTAACTTAAACAACCTTGGAATTCATTTGGAAGTGAATTTCCGATCTCAAGTTCATAACTCCAGGCAACTTGCTTAGGTCTCAAATAATATGCTATACTAAGAAGGGAAAAAATGGAAATGAATCTCCTCCCACAGTTTATGTATGTATATATATATATATATATATATATATATATATATATAAAAGGGTACTAAAGGAGGCAACCTACCCAAACGACCTCCAATCAACATTAATAAGACCCAGAGAATAATCAGTTTTAGCCATGAAGGCCCAAAGAGAACCATAGAACCTAATAAGGGACCAGGCATCACCTAGAGACTTCATTCCTCGAAAGATTTTATCATTATCTCATCCCAAAATCCCCATAAAATAACACACACCCCTTCGCAATTAGGAGTACAAGTTCGGTATATTTTGTAGAAGTGAAATTAGCTTGAGTCACATGCATTAGGAGTACGAGTCAATCCTCTCGAACAGGCTAGATTTCATTTGCATTTGAGTTGCCTAGGCACTTTTGCATCAAGGAAAGAAACGGTTGATTGATATAATTAAATTTACTCCAATCCACAAGCTTAAGCTTTTGGGTTGATTGATGATTTAACATAATTCAACATGTTATCAAAGCAGGAGGTCCTGAGTTCGAGTCCCTGTCAAGTCATTTCCTCCCCAATTAAAATTAAATTCCACTTGTAGGGCATTTCTCAAATATCAAAGCCCACAAGTAAGGGGGAGTGTTGGTTGATATAATTAAATTTACTCCAACCCACCAACTTAAATTTTTGGGTTGATTGGTGGTTTAACATAATTCAACAGAAACCTTGACACTGTTCTAAGCTTTTGAATAAAAAACCCAAGAAACATTAAGGCTTGGGGCTTGAGGAACACCAAAAGGCGCGGGCCTTTTTACTTAAGGCGCACTATATAAAAAACAAAAAAATTCATATATATATATGTGTGTGTGTGTGTACAGAATAAAAAAACTTTTATGGATATAAATGAAGTTTTACCCAAGAATTACATATAAAACATACATGATACTTAACTATTAATCTTCATTTCATGGAAAGAAATGAAGTTTAACTAAGAATATATACAAAACATACATAAGATTTAACTATAGTATTAACCTTTTATTTTAGCGAATGTTATCTTTGTGAGTAAAAAAATTAAGTTGTTTAAGGTATTGAAATGTCTTGAATCAGCTATCTCGTGCTTCGAATGACTAGTATACAAGGATCTCACTATTAATAACATTGTAAATAACAGCCTGGATACCTGACAAACCCACAAGGAAACAGCTTGCCTATTAATAACTCAATTAATCGGCCCTAAATTACCACACTATTATCAGTAATTAACCTGAAAAAATTCCTTGGGCATGTGAAATTCTATTCACCATACATTTGATCAATTAATCAACATCTACACAAAATGGAACGTACGGGTAATTTTAAATGGAAGTTGAAAACAAATACCTTATCAACTTTGTTTCCAACAAGCATCTTGATGCAATCTTGATTTGTTGAATACAAGTCTACTTCCCTCGCCCATACCTCAGATAGGTTTGTAAATGTTTCTCTCCGTGTTACATCATAAACTGTCACAGTTACCTTTTATGTCATAATCAACATTAAGATAACAAGATAAAAAGCAATTACAAAATATTGCACAGCCAAACAAGAGAATAAGTCACAATTCGATATAATCTCGAATACTGTTTGAACTAAACACGTCTATGATATTACTTCTCTTTATTTTTAGAAGTTCAATACTTCGTTAAGGTAATGGTAAGATACAGTTCAATCCTTAAAACAATCACATAAAAAAGAGATATAACGCACCCATAATGATCCCTTGAGCACCTCTGTAGTATGAACTAGTCAATGTTCTGAATCTCTCCTGCCCAGCTGTGTGATTGAACATTGAGTTAGACTTTATAGAATTCCTAGAAACAGATCTGTAGTATTAATGTTACAAGTGAGTCTTGAACTTGGAATCTTGAGGGGAGCACACCTTCAAAGTCCAAGCCTTTGACCACCACGCTACCCCTTGGAGACATTTTCCCTCGTAAATTTTGGAAACATATTCACATGATGTCTTTTATTAAATGAAAATTTTCATTACTTTCTAACCAACTGTGGTAAAAAAAATTAACTTTAACTGATTTATTTTATGATTTATTGATAGTACAAGGCCTAAAATTAGACATTTGAAAGTTAAAGAAATTCATAGTCTAGAGACCAAAATGGTATTTTAACCTTAATTTTATTACCATGGAGTACCGCATGGATTTCCTACTAGTTTCCATGGATGGTAGTACAAGGCCTAAAATTATTGATAGTACAAGGCCTAAAATTAGACATTTCTAAATTCTACAGTCTATACAAGTAAAAGCGTGCATGGAATATCATGGAGTACTGCATGGATTTCCCCTGCTAGTTTCCAGCACTTAATGCTGTTCAAGATAAGGACGTGAAGTGATCAACTTTTGCGGTGCTGAGCAAGGAACAACGTATGCAAATGGCCAAGCCACAATGTATTTATAATTTAGCATTCTATCCAGCTTCCTACTCTTCATAGTTGTACTTATCCATTCCATGCTTCTTTACAAAAACTTGTATCTTGCACGAGTGAGAAAGAGAACAGATTCTGTCTCAAAAAAGAAAATGGAGGAAGAAGAACGAATAGAAGAACTCTACGAAAATGATGTATATAGGCAAGCTTAATTACCTGTATCCCAAATTGCAAGCTTCAGCTTCTTACCGCCAGCATTAACATACTTAACCTTAAAATCCACGCCTGTGCACAAAGATTAACAATCAATTAAGTAGAATTGATTTCTAATTCTCTGATGGTTGGTTATCAAGCCATAGCAAGGAAGATCAAGTAACCCCACAGGGACATGATGAACACACACACACACATATTAACAGAGCGTACATAACTGCAGGACAAATTTCCTTAATTTAAGCTTAGCTAAAATTTCCTTAATTTTTTTCTATGAATGACATTAGAATTGACTGTCTAGAGCTTCATTCTGCTCTTGCTGATTAAAAAAAAAAAAAAAAGGGTTAAGAGATCTGAATCGAAGGTAAAAAAGTGAAACTTCAGCAGTAGCATTTCATTATCTTTCAACATTTTCCTTAAAATGAAAAACCAACGTCTTGGCTCATTTTCAGCAAAATGATTGAGATCCCACAAAATCAAAAAATGAAAAAGAAAATCGAGAAACAGTTGTTAGAAAGAGATGTCACCGATTGTAGGGGAGAGATCCTCGAAGCTGTCGGAAGTGAAACTCAAGAGGAGACTGCTTTTGCCAACTCCGGAATCCCCAATCATCAGCAATTTGAACAAGTAATCAAAGTCGGTTTGATTGGACGCGGAATCCATCAACTCCGCCCTCCAATGGCTCCAGCCCAATCAACGATTTATAGAGAAAAAAAAAAACAAGATCGCTTCCAAATCACGGATCTAATCAAAGAGGGGATCCATATATAAAATCAAAACAGAAGATGAAAGGGGGGAAATCGGGGCCAGAAACGGAATCGAATGAATATCATAACGAAAATGAACATAGAATGGGATGAGATTTAATACCAAAATGAAATGATATGGTGCAGTTGCATTGAGGGGGGGGGGAAAAGGGGAAGAACTTATTGATGATGCTTTGGTTTGGTAACAATGGAATTTCGATTCAAAATGGCGACTCCTCTACCCATCCTGCCCTTAACTCGGGAATCAACTCACGCTGATTCATCAATCATCCACCAAGCAACCACAAAATCAATTACAAATAATAATATCATTTTATCTACCCAATTTTTTTAATATATTTTGAATTGGATTGTCACGTTATCGTTGAATTGAATTATAATTAAATAATGAAATTATTTACTCACTCATACATGGGATGATTTACGAAATTTTACATACATACAAACACAATAATACTAACATTTTTTTAATAATTACTAGCAAAAAATGAGAGAGAGTCACTATAAAATAATGCTTTAATGAACTTAAATCTATTATATATTGAATATTTTACAAAATAATTATAATAATAATAATAAATAAAATGCAATGTCCAAAAAATGACCAGATTTTTGGATGAAACCTATTTTCTTCCCGAAGTTTGAAAGGGTGTTTGAGATTGGATGTTGAGGAGAGGAGGGGAAGGGGAAATTCAATTTCATGTTTGTTTTTAAGATATCAATTTCTCCTCAACTCTTCATCTCTCTTCCAATATTACATCAAATCTTTTATTTAATTTTGTAAATGTCACTTCAAAGTTTTTTTTTTAATTTTTTAATTATATAATATAATATAAAATATCTTTTATATAATCTTATCAAATATCACATCAAATTTTCTCTAATTTTCAACCACATAATATAAAATAATATGTATTAAATTTATTGTTCAATATAAATATGCAATGATTACATTTAAAAAAATAATATAAAATAAATATTTTTTATAACATCTCTTATCCAAAACATCAATCTTCAAACAACTACTTTATATCTCTAAATCACTCAACTTTCTCTCCTCTTCTCTTTTCAACTTCAAAATCCAATCACTCTCAATGTTTTTCTCAATGTTGAGATTCCAACGAACTCTCTACTAGAGTTTTCCATGGGTTTGTCCAATGAATGGGCTTTAGGCTCAAATATCTTAATGGTTGGGTTTGGACGGCTTTAGGCCCAAATGTCTTCATGAACGGAGGCATTTTGAACCCAATTTGATTCCATAAAAAATGAGTCTGGTCATTTATGGTTATGATTGTGTTTATCGATGTAATCAAAACAATTACATGTGACACTTTTGTCTAGCACAACTTACTTTATAAGACAATATACCATGTTATAATTGATCTCTAAATAAAAATATTAATTTTTTCATTAATTCTAAATAATGACGTGGTGGAATTTGATTTGTCAAAATTTTTACTCCAACATAAATAAATTTGGGCGTGCACGTGTCATTATTTTAAGGATAAAATATAAGTTTGGTTCCTAAATATAGTCTCTATGATTAGAAAAGTTAGAATTTTGTCTCTAACTTTAAAAATTAGAATTTAATTTATATAGCATAAAATAGTTGAGGGAAGGGGGATTACAAATACCAGGAAATCGCGTCACCGACTCATAATTGTGAATGTATTAAATACATAGAAGTTCACTGTTTATGCATAAATGATTTTATTTTTTTTGTTATATCAATCACTTAATTCATAATTTCGCTAACTAGAAACCACAATAACTATTTTTAAGGTTTTATTAAACCATAAAAAATAAATTTTAATTTTTAAAATCATATAAATTAAATTTTATATTTATTCGAACCATAAAAACTACACTAGTTTTTCAAATTATGAAAACTAAAACTTTCAAGTTTTAGACTAAATTTATATTATAACCTTATTTTAATTTTTGCATGCTTTTTTCTTCTAATTTGTTCAGCAATTTTTTTTTCTTATCATTTGTTATTTTTTTTCTTCCAAACCTAAACAAACACAAATCAACTAGAAAAATAGAAAGAACTTTTTGGAAGCAAGGGATGGGGCATCGTACAGTGCAAAACATACTACAATTCTAGGTCTCTCATACGAACGACCAATGACCACTTTATCTACTTGGTCTCTCGTACGAATTGATCAATAATCATTTTATCTATTTGTTTGAAATGATTTTTTTGTTTTTTTGAAAAGGATGAAGAGTTAAATTTAGGGGTTAGAAATTGGGTTTTTTTGTACTTGTACGTTTGCATATAAATTTTTATGGAGGAATTGTAGTCAAAAGTTCATTTGGATATAGTTTGTATTAGAGGAATTAAATTCAATAACTTATTTGAATGTGAATTTTGTAAAGGAAATGTTAACATTTTTTTTTCTTTTTAATTTGATAATTATTATAGTAATAGTTTTGTTTTATTTGCAACTCATCTCTCATTTCTCATTCATGTTTGTGTATTTATCTCTTCTAATTATTTTTTTGCAAATCTTTTGAAATATTTAATTGATTTAAATACGGGTAAAACATTCTAACTTGCCTACTCCACCCCAGTTTTCACTCCCATAGTAAATTTTTTGTAACTTTTTACTCGAGTGTTTATTAGTTTCCAATTTTATGCGTTTGGAATAGTGATCCTTTAGATGTCATTTTTGCTCAATCTCTGCAAAATACACATTAAAGGAACAATTTATAATATTAAGGTATTAAATTAATTTGATTGGAAGTATAAATTAGTAAGCTAGGTAGGAAAAAAGGGTCTTTTTATTTTATCTTTTCCTTTAAAAAAAAAACTGAATGTTATATATATTTAGGAAATTTGAACATGCGACTCTCATTTTGTGTTTTCTGTTTGTAATTAAACTATTGACAAAAGAAATCGTCCATCTTTAAATTGAAGGTATAGGTCAATTAAGTTGAATAACTTTTTATATTTTTTGGGGTTATATTTAATTGGATGAAAATGAAATATTTGAAAAAAAAAAAGAAAACAAAGGTTTGGAAGATCCCCGTGAATAGCTTGTAAAAGAAAAGTCCCCCCGTGAAGAGCGGCATCCATTTTTGCATCTCAACCAAAATGTCCTTTTACGTTATATATATATATCATATCCCACCGTCGCCTGTTTGCTCTAATCCTCTACAACAGCTACCACGCTACCACCTCAAATAGACCTCTCAGAACTTGCCACTTTGTCGCCACCTTCACTTTTTTTAAATAATAAAACTTCTATTTGTCTGTACAAGTGGATTCACAGTTCTTTACTTGCACTTGATTTTCACCCTCCGCGGATCAATCTTTTTCATTATGTTCATATATCTTTTCTTTTTTTCAAACCTTATATATATTTGCGCTATTACAATTTATTTTCATTTTTTTTTAATTACAATTTGCTACCTTTCACAACATAATCTATATATTACTTAAAATATTATTGGACAGAATTTGGAGTTTACTTTTATTCCACAATATTTGAAGAGGAAGTCTCCAACAACCTAGAAAATCTAACTTCAGAAATCATTTAAAAAAAAAAAAAAAACTTAAAATTTGTCCTAATACATTTTCTTGATATTTTTTTAATTAAAAAATTGCTCTTTGTAATTTGCTCTATAAATTTTATTAATACATTTAAGTTGTATTATTTCTTAAAATAAAATTATTAATATTGTTTAATAATTCGACCTCATAAAACAAAATAGAATAAATTTTTTTAAAAAAACTTAAAATAATATTAACGTTTTTAGCTAAAAAATCTACTTTTTTTTTTTTACCTCAATCAATTCTTTTTAAATAAATGGTCAACTTATACACATATAGATTAATATCACAAATATATAGTCGGACCTATAACATTTAGATGTCAACAAAATCTATTTAAAGTTAATTCATAAGTAGGAGGTACAATGTATTAAATCCATAATTTTTTAACTTTCAAAACTTTTTGACCATTAAACCATTCTATGACGATTATATATTGTCGTTTTTATATATTATAACTCTTTCAATATATTAATATACATATGTATGATGTATTTATGTATATTTATTTATGGTAAGTGATTGAGGGGTCACATTTAAAAAATACAAAAATTATAGCATGCTAGTTGCTAAAGTATTAGATAAGGCAGATGCTAACAAATAAGGCTGGTATTTATTCATGTCATAAATGTCGGTCTCTTTCAGTGACTTCAATTTTATAAGTGCATATCCATTTCAAAGTTCAAAAACAATTTTTTAATGAAAATTTCAACGACTTTAAATAAGAACAATAAATGAGACAAAAGAAACCTCTCCAATCAAATTTGATGAATCAAATCAAAATAATAAATGGAACAAAAGAAACCGAGAATAGTCCACAAAATAAATAATTAAGATCATTGTATTTATTTTTTTTAAGTTCATGTTACCATTGATTAAGAGCTAAAAAAATTCAAATTTCACATTCTAAAAAAGAGAAAAAGAAATATTATTCAAAAAAGAAAAAGAGAAAGAAATATGTGCATTATACGTAACATGTTTTTTAACATATAGATTTTAATTATTAAACTTCATTTTAACATTTTTTTAAAAATATTAACAAAAATGTTAAAACAAAACATATCTTTACGATATATATTTCTCATTTTAAAATAATGATTAAGATTCCAAGATCATTTTTAAGTCTATGTGCTTCATTTTAATTTTAGTATACACCGAGATTTTTTTTAAACTATGGTTTATAAATATTTAAAGTTATATAAAAAGAGAAAAACCACATTTTCCATATATTATTTTTAGTATAAATGGGAGAAGAGAGATTGAATTTTATTTTGGAGTGTGATGTTGAATTAGATTTCCACTAAACAATAAAATCTACCCTCCATCAACTTTTTTGGTAATAATTAATGAATTAAATATTAAAGTTGAAATCTCTAGTAAAAATGAAAAAGTATATAGTTTATCTGTCTACCAAATTAATTCCTACACACATTTTGATGTAGTTGAATTGGGGTAGGGGGAGTTATAGGAGATGAGCATTGTATTGTTATGATAAATAAGATTAGAATAGGATTTGTTTGAAGTATCTAACATGAATTGCTATGGTTTGTAGTTAAGATGCAATTGAGGGTGAAAAAGAAAAATTATTATTATAAGTCGTTGTATTTTATGTTGGGAAGAAAATAAGTTGTGTAAAAAGAGGAAAATAATGGTTGGAGTGAAGGTTAATTTAGGTATTTGAAATGAAAGATTAGATTAGGGTTGAACTACCTACAAAAAGAAAAAGAAAAAGAGAGAGAAGAAAAGAAATAATAAATAAACAAAAACATGGGGAAAGAGCAATATGTGCATTGTCCAGCAGGTGTGGTTCCCCTTCCGTTTCTCCTCCGACATTGATGTCCATAAGCCCCAAATTGTGAGGACGCACTGTTCCATTCTGAATCTATGGAGGGTGATCAGAAATGGAGTTTGGGTGCTGTTGTGATGAAGCGGCCCTCAACCTCATGGTCCTCTCTTCTCCTTTTGTTGGTGTTCATCGCTTTTGTGACCCTCCAAATCGCCACCAGAACCCCTTTCCCCGTGTGGGCCGCCCAACCCCCGCCCCCTTCCCACGAGCCCTCCTGCGCCGCCTTCTTCCGGCGGGATGAGGCCGCCGCGCCCCTGGTGGTGATGTCCATTGCGGATTTCGGAGGCGTGGGCGACGGCAGGACCTCCAACACGGAGGCGTTCCGGAAGGCCATTCATTACATGCGCCGCTTCGCCCACCATGGCGGCTCCACACTGAGCCTCCCCCCCGGCACCTGGCTCACCGGCTCTTTTAATCTCACCTCTAATTTCACCCTTTTCCTTCAACCTGGCGCCATTCTTCTGGCCTCCCAGGTACTCCCTCCCTCTTTGCCTTCCATTTTTTTATATACTTTTCCTTCGTTACATTCAATGATCAGGGTTTAATCTATGCTAATCCAATTCCAACTTACTTTTTCAACCGTTCCTTCTCAAAACTGTAGTATATGAAATCAATTTTAATCTCATTCAACTTGTTTTCTTATTTCTTACAAAGAACAAAACTTTGTGATTCTGGACAAGAAAAATGCCAAATGGGCATTCAAAACTTAACTTCCTACAAAACCAAAAGTCAGAAGCCTCACTCTGGCGGTGTCACCTAGGTTGTTTTTTCATTTATTTTTAACCAAAAAATATGCCCAAATGGCCCCCCCCCCCCCCCCCACATTTCTCTTACTAATAATAATAATAATAATAAACAGTCCAATAATAATAGCTATTAAAAAAAAAAAAAGCAGCGAAATTAGGAAGGAAAAAATTTGCGCGCTTTATTGCATTTTATGAATCATCATTCAATGCATTTGAAATTGTGTTTCAAACGCTGCCCATGTTCATCGCCATTTCTGTTACATGATTTCAACTTTTTGGTTACATTTTTTTAACTTAAAATATTGTTCTACTTGTTCTACTACCTTTATGGTTAACTTTTTCAAGAATATGGTTCTTTTATTTTATTTTATTAAATTGGATAAGGTGTCAAAAATAAACTAGTATGGATTAGTTTAAGAGAAAATGATCAACTTTGTTCGGATTTTAGTTTAAGTGCGTGTAAATGGCTCGGACTCAAAAACAAAGTTCAAATTAAAGTGAAGATAAAAGACTAATTTTAAGATTTCTTGTAAATAAAATAAATTTGGGCTATCAAAAAAATATAACAGAGGGTCAAAAATCTTGTTTTAATCAAAATTTATTAAATTCTATTTTATGTTATAGAGATTCTCTTGGGCAAATGAAAAAAACAAATTAATTGTAAATTCCTTTCTCCAAGTGGTGTGTACATGGAAACAGAGCTTTTATGATAAGTAGTTGACTTTTTTTATGGGGTAGTTTTTTGAAATTGAATGAGCTGTGGTTGAATGAACAAAACAAGAGATCAAATTCAAATTGATTAAGGTTTCTTTATCAATTAGGGTGCCATGTTAGTGTCAAAAGCTCTGTTTTAAAAATATTTAATTTGTATTTAAAAAAATGAATATAGGATCCAGATGAGTGGCCCATTATAGAGCCACTACCTTCATATGGAAGAGGAAGAGAGAGATTGGGAGGGAGACACATTAGCCTTATTCATGGCAATGGTCTTTCCAATGTTGTCATTACAGGTACCCTCCCACTTTGCCTTCCATTTTTTTAATCTTCTTTTTCATTTCTTATATATGTTATTTGGCTCCATCTTCATTGTTAGGATTTTATATTCATGAAGATTCTTGGATTTTGTAAAGTAATGGAATGGTACTTTTATCTTGTCAATGGTGCCATTCATATAGTTTGATCATGACAAAACCATTAAGAGACAGGATAAGAAGAAATATTTGATTATAGGGCCCATTTGATACCATTCCTTGTTTTTAAAGATTGTGTTTTGCTATTGGTTTTTATGGTTTTCTAATGTAATATATATATATGTTTTAGATCCTTCCTAAAATTTGAGTAGTTTAGTAAGGGTTGATCTACTCATTATAAGCTTGCCTGAACAACTCACAAATATGAATAAACAAAAATGAAAAAAAAAAAATCCTTGCCAAAATTTGCTTAGTTTAAAAAAAGATATGCTTTGTTGGAGTTTGGGAGTGATTTTATCATTTCAAATAGTGAAGTTTTTAATAAAGAAGATTTGGTGAAGATTTCTTTATAATGTGAGAAACAAAGTAGTCAAACTAATCATCATAAACTATGCGCTATTACATTTGGTTGTTAAGAAGGTATAGTAAGTGTTTATATCAAGTGATCATTCTAAGGTGGGAAAAGTTAGGACTTGAAGTTGAATCTAAAGCATAAGATGCATGTTCTAAGACCACTCGACTTGACCCTAGTCCCTATGTATTCCCATTCCGTGACTTGTTTTTCATCCGCTGAAATACCACTAGGCCAATCCATAAAGGTTATGCATAAGAAGTTCTTACGAACTTAAAATTTTATAAGTAGGAAAAAAGAAACAAAATACTTATGAAATGGAGTCCTAACTTTTGATCTACATCGAGCAAGGAAATAGCGTGAGCTCTTTTGTTAGAACTCATATCGAAGTCTTCTCGTTTAGCTTCGGGTTCGACAATGTTCTATATTATGGAAATTTGATGAGTTGTGTGAATTTTTCCAGGAGAGAATGGAACTATTGATGGTCAGGGCAAGATGTGGTGGGAGCTATGGTGGAACAGAACATTGAATCACACAAGAGGCCATCTTGTGGAATTCATGAACTCTCACAACATTCTCATCTCCAATCTCACCTTCAAAAATTCTCCCTTCTGGACTGTCCATCCTGTCTATTGCAGGTTTCAATATCGATTTTTCGATTAAAGTTATGAACATTTAGAAGGACTTGTAATAGGCTCCTAAACTTCTCTTTGCTGTTTTGTTTCAGCAATGTTGTCATAAAAAACATGACGATCCTCGCTCCCCTCAATGCCCCGAACACTGACGGTATCGACCCAGGTATAGCTTCTTTTGTAGATTATGCATCCAATTGAGATGTATAAGAAATAAAAACATTGGTGAAGTTCTGAACTTTAAATGCTCATGTTATGCTTTAGATTCGAGTACCAATATATGTATCGAGGACTGTTACATTGAGAGCGGAGATGATCTAGTTGCAGTGAAAAGTGGATGGGATCATTATGGAATCAAACTTGCACGTCCGAGCTCGAACATCATAATAAGGCGAGTGTCTGGCACCACTCCAACCTGTTCTGGTGTCGGAATAGGAAGCGAGATGTCGGGTGGAATATCAAACATTACGATTGAGGATTTAAACATTTGGGATTCGGCAGCTGGCATTCGCATCAAATCCGACCAAGGAAGAGGAGGGTACATTGCAAATGTTAGTATAAGCAACATTGTAATGAACAGAGTGAAAATGGCTATCAGGTTCAGCAGGGGTTCAAATGACCATCCTGATGAGAAATGGGATCCAAAGGCAGTTCCCAAAGTGAAGGGTATTTTCATTAGCAACATCACGAGCTTAAATTCGACAAAGGCTCCTGTTCTCGATGGCATTAAGGGCACGTTGTATGATGGGGTATGCATGAAAAATGTCACCATTCTCGGCCTTGCTCCCTCCGCAAAATGGCATTGTGCTTTCGTGTTGGGTTTTAGCAGTGCAGTCTTTCCTACGCCATGTCCTCAGTTGCAGAACATCACATTCTCATCGCTGTGCGCATAATTTTAAACCACCACAGACACAGTTTTGCAAACTTTGGGTGCCACATGAGACCAAGCCGTGGTCGGAGTATTTCGAGTTATATTAAGACGATGGGTCGAGAAAGCACTGCTAGCAAGACATGAGCTACTAAGGTGATGTGCGTAAATTTTTATGGTAAAAGTGGTCTAATTTAACAAAAACAACACATAAGACTATGTTGCCTTGTTCATTTCTTGGCTATGGAACATATAATCCCAATACCATTAATATTTTACTTACTGACCCTACAATAGGAGGATTGTACAAAGTGAGGGATCTGTATTAGTAAAATTTTGATAGTTATTTATCTTTTTTGAAAATAAGAAGAAAGTTGGGCATATTTGGTCTCTAAATCTTAGATTTGTCTAGTTGATCTTTATAAAGGTATAATACATCTTTAAACTTTAATAAATTTTTATTTTATTTTATTTTGTCTCTAATAAGTCTTTGACATATTCAACATTTTAAAAAAATTATTGTATTTTTTTTAGTTATACAACAATTATTGTCCTTAAATGACTTGGAAAATCCACACAGCTCATTATTATATATATACTTATTCTCAGAGTCATGACACTGAGTAGAAAGAAAGCGAAAAAAAATGAGTCAATGGACACAGCCATTTCTTCATCTCCCACAAAAAAAATATGGAAAATAGTATTGAAATATTCTCCCAAAATAATTATAAAAGTTGGTAAATTTTAAAACATTTTTGTATCTATAAGCATTAATATAATTTAATAGTGTATTATAATTAAATATTCATTAATACACTATTACTCATTAATACTAATAATTTTATTTGTTAATTTTTTTTTAAAAAATGACTATATTTATAATTATTTCCAACTTACACTAGAAAAAATATATTTTAAATAAAGAAAACAAAAGAGTTTGTCACGTATAAATTGGAGATGTGAATTATTTATAAATTGAGTAAACTAAAAAAAAAAATATCCACCATATACCTAAAATTTAGGAGATTTTTTATATATAATAAAAAAAAACCAAAAAAGTTCTATTACAACTATGTGGAGAAAAAAAAAGATGAGTCTCATAAAAAGATAAAAAAAAAACTCAAATGTTTCTAATAATTTCAATCAATATAACATATAATTTTTAATCAATGTACATACAATTCAATTAGTGCACATTCTTCAACCAAAAAAACAAACAATTTTCATTCAATATCATACATAGTCTTTTAATATAACATGCAGTAATCAATTAAGAGATTGTGAATAACATAATTACACTGTATAAAAACCACTTAAAATTCTACAAATGAAATATTTATAATAATTAAAATAAACAACAAATTGAGATCATCTAAATTTTATCCAGGTGGATAATGGTCAACGAAATAGGTCGATTTCTTGAGAAGAATTAAAAATCAATATAAGAGAAATGAGAATAAGAAATAAAGAATGAAAGCTTTACAAATCAACCAAATTTTTTTAATATAAGTTGGAGAGAGGACCACTGGACCACAAACTTTACGAAGAAAATACTATCTACTCAAATAAATGAGAAAACATCATCATCCATGCCTTCTTTCTTGTTTTATATTTAATTTTATTTCATCGAAGGAAAAATAAAACTATACTTAATAACGGCTACTATTATAGAATAAAAAACGGTTACTTGTTTCTTTCTTATGGGTTTTCCGTTGAGAAATTCTTCAAACCATCCTGATTAGGATTAAATTCATTGGATATATCAAAATAAATAAATAAATTCTTACGGAGTATAGCATTTTTTTAAGGCACGAGCCTTGGCAACTAGTCCTGCAATTTTGCAATACTCAGCTGCTATATTAATATATCCATTATACTTCCTCTTACACCAATATAAATGTGTTTTGTATAATAGAATATTGTGTACTAAAAAGTATCGATATATATCTCGATGAAATTATTGGTTTGAATCTCTTAATTCTAATTATTATTGAACTAATTAAACAAGAAGAGAGTGTATATATCTCTTAATTTTTTTGAGGGAAGTATAAATCTCTTAATTAGTTAAGAGTTTTGAACTAAAGAAATTAAAGACTTACCTACGCCTAATCACTTCTTTCTTACAGGTATTTATAAATGTCGTTGAACTAAAAAAAACTATCTAATTTAATTATACAATTTAACTAAAAGAATATTAATTAATATATATTTTTAAAAGTATTATAAATTTCAAATTATTTTTCGATGTTAGAAATTAAGGGCAGAAGTCAACAATAATATTTACTCAACAATATTAATGTACTAATAATATTCGAAATCCAATTCCTTCCCTTTCCATTGATATAATCTCAAAAAAAAAAAAGAAAAAAAAAGAAAGAATTAAATGGAAGAGAAAAGTATTAAATATGTATGTTTCGGTTGGTGTATGCAACTCATCTTTTGGTATGTATATCTTTTAAATGTCTTTGTTCATTACTACAAACTAAATAGTTAATGCAAACTTGGACATCATTTAACGAGCATTAAAAAATGGTTAGAAATACTCACCACCCCATTTTGTATTAAAAAACTAAAATTAAATTGTTATATTAATTTATATTATGCGCTAACTAAATAGTAAAATGGCATAAAATATATGTTATTCAGTATAGGTTATGTGTTCAACTCGATTATTTTGCAACTTTATTACTATTCTTACCTCAATAACATCATTCACCAAAAAAAGAAAGACATTGGATAATAACTATTTTTTAACCATTTTCAGATAAACTTTTTGGATCCCATTTGTTTTGATGCACTGTTCATTCAAATATGTGTCTCTCTATACAACTATAAATCTTTACATGACAAATGTATCGTAGAAATTAGTTCATGAAATGTAGATCGGGTGCGATCCAGCATTAATGCATTGGATTCCATCAAAACTCTACAACATGCTTGACTGAAAGTAATATTAAGTTGGATGACCACTTGTACTTATAATTGCATCCATTTTAAAGTTCATGAAAAGTAGGCAATCAATATAAAAAACAAAGAATTTATTATTTTTCTCTCTACAAGATGACAAGTTTTATTGAACTAACTACGTCATTACGTCTCTAAATAATTTGCAATCCGATATATAGATGCAATATAAAAGCTATTCAATTCCGGTTTATTTTGAAGCCAACATAGAGCATTAATGTAACTTATATTAAGACATCTACTTCTATTTCGCTCCATTGTTTATTGTACTAAGAGAACTCTTTTGAAAATATTATCAAATAATAAAAACTAGTTAATTACATATATATAAAAAACATTTATTGACAATCATAACATAGTTGGCACTCATAATTTCTCCTACATTACACAACATTTGACAACAAAGAAGAAATTCACACACCATAAAAAAAGCTCTCACTAGCAAACTAAGAGCTTCCCATACCAAGAAAATCTATAAATGGAATCCTTGTTTGCTCTCCCCTCTCTTCCTCCCTCTCGTCGGATATCGCCATGGCCACCGACTTCCCGCTACCGTTCCCGGGCATCATAGCGGAGGTGAGAGGAGTCCATTTGGTGGGGGGTTTCTGATGGGAGCTTTGTTGGTCTTTTGGAAAGGGCAATATGTTATGACGAGTTCTTAGGATGTTATTGTTGGTAAATATTGTGAAGCGTTCTCTTTTTCTTCTGGCCATTATGACGTGGTAGTGATTTTTCACTGCATTGTCTGTTCTTCCTTTGAAATGTCTTGCTATTAACGCCCATTTGTTCCCATGAAGCTGTTGAAACATTAGAAGCCTTTCTTCTTCTTCTTCGGTGAAAGGGTTTTTGTTAATATTTGGATCCAGTTGATTGTACCATCTCAATCTACAACTTTTTCCTGGAAAAAATTGGTTCAAAAAACACATTTAGTTCTTTAGATTTAAGCTATATAATTTATAAAATTATGTCCCATAAAGTTGAGATGACTATTTAGTTCTTATAGTTTGAAAATTTATGATGATTTCGAATCAAAATGAAGTATATAATCTCGTTATGAGAGGATATTGTGACAAATGCGGCATTTTAGTGGAATTTCGATTTAACAAATTATGATATCTCTATCAATTCTCTTAATTGAAGAGCTTTATTTTCTCTTCTCCATCTATGATTGTATCTACCTTACATACTTTTACCATTAATGAAGTATCATTTTCCAAAAATGAGAATCAAAGTGAACTCATAACCATCAAAATGAACACTTTAACGTTTGTAATACATTTATTTGGTCTCTAGAGGAGAAGGAACAAATTTCTTGAATAAATTTTCTTCCTTTAAAATTTTTAAAATTGAAAATTTTTTATGTATAAGAGAAAGCACTAAGAGGAGAAAATTTGTTGCTCAAGTGAAAATTTGCGGCTCAACTCCCTATCATTATCAATTTAGATAAGTAAGAAACTTTGTTTTCCTTGAAAATTTTCAATTAAATCATTACAAATTTCAAATTACGTGTATGCTTAAATCAATACAAACCAAAGTTGAAAGTTATTAAAAAATTGGCAACAAATGTTTTTCAACCCTAGAAAACCCTAGAGAAAGAGAAAGAGAAAGAGAAGGTTTTGAGGTTTGAATATGAAATACAAAATACCAGATCTGCCCTCGAAATGCTCAGCAATGTAATTCCAGTTCTGAGGGCCAAGTTGTTCAACAAGTTGCCGGAGTTTGTCATCCTCCGCCGGCCGCCAGTGGCCTCTGTAGCAGCTGACGCCACTGCTTCCGCCGCCGCCGCTGCCGTCACTGTTGCTGCTTCCTGATCTCATCATTTTGATACAAATTCAACAGTACTGAAACCCTTTGTGAGAAAGAGAGAGAGAGAAAGAAAAAGAAAGGGTTTATAGAAATGGGTTTTGAACATTGGATTGAGAGATTTAAAAACACCAAAAATCAGAGCTTTCACTTTAGTTTTTCTTTTGTTCTTTAAATTTTTATTTATTATTTTTTTTGGGTTGTAAGAAACATAGAACATATGCCATTATAAGGCATTTTGTGATCTAATTAGGTAAATGGGCTGGCTTGTAATAGTACCTTATTTGGGATAATCCCCTTCACCACAATTAATTCTTCTCTCAAAAAATGTTTTTATTAATATTATTTTTTATGTTAGAGGAAGCTCATTAATATCAGTTGGAGGAAGTTGGTAAAACTTCTTTACTATCTCACTAGTCACTAATTCATTTTCATTCTCATTTCCATGCTTAAATTATAATGGTCATTATCCCAATGTATATATCCTTGTTGTGTAGTCTCATACATAGATGTATTGATCCATTATGTGCCTATTTTAAATCATCAACTCAATATCGAGATTGGTATCTAATTGAAGTTATGTTCATAATTATTAACATATATTAGCCATACAAATCATATGACCAATGAGACAATTAGTGTCTTTATGAAAGAGATTAAGGTTATTATTATTACTTCAGAGTACTTCAAAAAGTTTTTCCACTCTAAGCCCCTGGCTCAAAGATATTGTAAGGAATCACACAGAGCTTGGAGAAGAAAGTGATCTCTGATGTGTAAAATGTAGCCCCCAATGGAAATGGAGCTAGTGGACCTCGAAAGAGAAGCGTTGAAAATAATGATATTATCCCAAATTGAAAAGGTGAGAATCTCATACTATTTAATATGGTATTAAAATTCCATGTGAGATATTCGTCACCGAAATTTGGGTGGATCCAATTCAGGTGGGTATTGTAAATATATTTTGAGCTGCATATTTGAGATACTCAATTATTTTTTCGGAAGGTGAAAAATCTTCCATATATGAGTTACTTCTTACTGTCAATTATTTTTCGAAAGTTAAAAGAAAAAGATACTATATTCTTTTGTTTTTTTGGAAAAAGATACGATTTCATTCCAAAAGCATGCAAGGTGCATGCAACCCGATTACAAAAAAGCTTTCCAATTTAAACGCAATGGAAGCAATATCATAGTCTTTAAAGAGTGTAGATTTAAAACACCAAGAAGCTAAATTAATGTTTATGGATTCCCAAAGGATACCAGCATGATTGTTCTTGTGCTTGTCGTAAAAAAGACGGGCATTTCTTTCTTTCCAAATTTGCCACCAAGTTGCTGCATAGAAACAAGCTCTCATTATCTCCTGCTTGGATCTAAATTTGAAGTCCAACAAATCTTTGATATGAGCAGCAATAGAAGGATAAGTGGGTTGTTGAGTGTGAGCAACAGGAAGATGTTCATAGATTTTCTTGGTGAATTTGCAATGAGTAAATAGGTGTTCTGCCGTTTCATTATCACCGCTGCAAAGTATACACCAGTTTGGGCATGGAGATGTTTAGGATGTCTCCTTTGTAGCATGTCCGCAGTATTGAGGCCTGAATTAAAAATAGTCCATATAAAAACTTTGATGTTTTTAGGGATAACCGATTTCCAGAATTTCGTACAGAGATACGTGCCAATAGGACCACTATCATCATCAGATAAAAGCAACTTTAATGAACTGATAGAAAACATATTGTTGTTTGCTGGTTTCCAAATTAAAATATCTGCATTGTTCGAGAGTAATAGCGGAGGCCAATTTGCAACAACTTTATTCCATCGATCGACCTCACGATCAAAGAGAGGGCGAAAAGGCTTCATATCCCATTCAAGCTTATCATTGTTCCAAGCCTCTCTGACAGTTAGATTCGTACCAGCAGAAAGAGAAAAAAATATTGATTGATTCAAATGAAGGGGGCCTTGCTCCAACCAATTATCATACCAGAATAGTGTGTTGCGACCAATGTTAACTTTCCATCTGGTGTTAGAAAAAGATACTATATTCATTTAAAATCTTATTTTGGAAGAGGCTATAAACATGAAAATGTGATTTAATCTTTTTGGTATTTACGTAGTGCTCCCTTCTCAAAATGCTCAAAGTAAAACCCAGGGAATTCTAGGATCTTGAGTGCAAAATGTTGAGGGTAATTCCGACGTAGAAGGATAAGTAAAATGAAGATTCACTGAAAGATTTGAGATTATCTTTTTGTGAGTAAGCAAAAAGAATGAATCACATTCATTAAATTTCATAATCTTTTAAAATCCCCAAAGTTTGGTTAAGAAAATGTAAATGAAATATGTTAATCAGAGCAAAATTCAACTAAATGATCCCAAAAAAAAAAATCTTTTACAAAAACTTTTATGATCCAAAAAACTTGAACACATATGATTTAGAAGACACGTTTGATATATAATTTATAGGGAAATTGTATGGGTTGTACCATTTAGGAAAAATATTTACAATTTTAGGCAAAACATAAACCATTTGCAGATATATTTTTTCATTTTAATTTAGATAATAGCGAATCTTCATAATTCCAGTACTGCCCCCGTCATCTTCCTTTTGCTTCTGCTACTCGTACATGTCATCGCGTGTACCCACGAACAATACTTCAGCACCAAGTTTTTCCCAACCCATCTCCACCCTTCATTCTATTCTCCATCTCATTAGATAAAATATGCCACTTGACCCAACCCCATCCCAAACCTTTCATAATTTCTATAATTCAATCTCCACCGTTCAACCTTCTGCCACTTCCTCGATATCAAAACCTCATCACCTAAGTCAATTCCAAATTAACACTTTTCAAGATCAATTGTGAAAATCTTTAGCTTATTCACAAAGAAGCAAATTCTTTCGATCAACCATCTTCGTCTTTTTTGCTGATGAACATGGTCTCTTCTGCTAAGATAGATTCGTTGGAGACGCTTAGCTAAAGGGTCGGAGATGGTGAGTAGGAGAAGATTCGACGGTGGGAAAATAGTTTTTGGGTCGTTTCTCTCTCTTTGCAACTCATAGTAGCCAAAGGCAAAAACCAAATCGAAACCCAAATTTTCGTCCTTAAAAAGCTCAAATAAATACATTTATGATAAATACGGTATTTGAAGTATTTATAAAATACATTATTTATGATAAATATAGTGTTTATGAAGTATTTATGATAAATAATGTATTTCTAAGACTTTATTATTATTACTATATAGACCGTATTTCTTCTTCTTCGTTGTTTTGTTCTTTGTGTCTTTTGATTGTTTTTTTGTTTGAGCTTTCCTTCGATTGTTTGTTCTTTTATTTTGATTTTTACAATAAATATTGTATAAATAAATATTGTATTAACATTTTATTAGAGAAAAACATTTAATGTCAAATTCTCATTATTAATACCGTTAATAATAATAAATAGAGTAATTTTAAGGTGTATTAATCATTAATATTGTATTAATTGTTAATATTGTATTACTTAAACAGAACTAAATGGTATTTTTGTAAATAATTTCATTTTCATTTTAGGTTATGAGTTGTAGATGACGGCTAAGCAAATGGAGTTACGGTAAAAACCCAACAAGTTAAGCTCGACGGCGGCACAAATGAAGTTCCAGAAAAAATCCAACGAGTTAAGCTCGACGGCGACTCAAATGAAGTTCTGGTAAAAAAACCAACAGGTAAAGCTCGACGACAGCGCAAGTGGAATTCCGACAAAAATTCAACGAGTTAAGCTTGACGGCAGCACAAATGGAATTATGGCAAAAATCCGACGACGGAGCAAGTGGAGTTCCGACAAAAATCCAACGGGTTAAGCTTGACGGCAGCGCTAATGGAGTTATGGCAAAAGTCCGATGATGGGTGGGTTTCCTTCAAAATTTTGTGAAGAAGGATGACGTGGTATAGGTGAATTTCTTGCACACAATGAACAAAGGGGAGGAATTTGATGAAGAAGTCGTGAGTTTCTTTGTTGCGCAGAAGAGGAGGTTAATTTTGTCTTTTACTATTAAAACGAATTTATTTAATTAAAAACAAAAATTACTTTTGCTAATTAATCTAAATATGGACAAATTTGCAATTAGTTTTCTATTTTGGCCTACTATTGAACTTTTCCCTAATTTATATTTATTTAAGAATAACGCGTTTTGTGTTTTTATCCGCTGTTCTTTTGAAAGTAGTTTTTTTTTCTTCCAATTTAAAATTCGAACTATTTATATTATTAATCCCGTATAGTATTTTTCAAAAGTAATATAGAGATAAAAAGACAACACTATGAAACAATTATTATCAACATTGTTTTAGTTATTTATCATAAGTTGAATATGCGTTTCATTAACCTATATATTTAATTTGTGAGTTCATGATTTATGAAAGTTAATGTGTTAAATAAATGGTTGGGATTGACAATAATAATTTAGGATAAAACAACTAAGATACTAAATATAAATTCAATTTTTTTAATATGGGGTGAAACAAACCCAACCCATGAGTCAAGCCTTTTTCCTCTTTTTGGATAAGCAACAATATTTTCTTTTTTCTTTATTTTTTATTATTTTTTTCTTTTGAAGTTAACAGAATATCAGTAAAGAGATTCTGATGACATCCCAATTTGCTAAAAGTGGATCAGCTTGTACTACCAACTGAAACTCAGACAAGTTAAATTCAAGACTTTTTGCAATATTACTTTTATTGTTTTGAACTTTCCCCTATAACTTTAATAGTTGCATTAACTAATTTTTATTTATATTTTTTTAAATTTAGCATATTTTGAAAATTAAAAATTCTTTTTCAAAAACATGTTTTTATGTTTACAATTTGGTAAAGAATTCAAATACTTTGTAGAAAAGATGAAAATCATGATATAAAAAAAAACCTAAAATTTTAAAAATTAAAAACAATTAATATTGGAATGGGCCTAAACTTTTAAAGGTTCATTTTTTTATATAAGGATAAATTTTAATTCTTTTTTAAAGTTAAAAAACTAAAATTAAAATTTTAAAATTTAAGAACTTTTTTTTTTTTGAGACAATGGATGGTCTATTCTAATAAACTAATTAATTTAAAAATACTTGCATCCATAACCATAAATAATATTTATTATTAATACAATATTATGTATTATTAATACCATATTATATGTTTTTTTTAGAATCATATTATATGTTATTAATACAATATTATGTATTATTAATATCATATTATTAGTAATTATGTTTGCTAAATTTTTTAAAAATGACCGTAATTATAATTATTTTTTTAATTTAATTAATTTGATAATTTTTCCAAAATAAATAAATAAATAATGCAATCCAATTCTTTTTTCACCCGAATATATTGTACAATATAAAGAAAAATTTGGGTGAGATTGGGAGATCATCGGAATTTTTCTTTTAAAAAAATATTCAAAAATTAGATACTAATAATTATAGTAGGGGTATATATTATAGTACTTAAGTAGTTAGCTATTTTCTTAATTTTTAATATTATTGATATTTTCATAATCATAAATAGGGTTCAATACTATATTATTAATATTTTGAGATGGTCATTGTATTGTACTTTTTTTTTTACATACCCAACTATATACTCAATTTTCTATTATATACATTTTAAATTTATCTTTGTTGTAAGGAGAAAATGTCAGAAAATAGCTAGTGGTATCTTAACCACGAATACACTATTTTACCTGGCAAGTTTTCCGCTTAATTAAAAAAAAAACCAAATTTTAAGGCCATAATAATTGACTTTTGATTTCCTAAAACAAAAAAGCACTTAATTTTGGTTTGAGGTTATTATTATTATTATTTTTGAAGGGTCACTTATTTTGTTTGTAGTTTTTTTTTTTTTGAGATTACAACAATTTAAGGGTGGGAGAGACTCGAACCTAAGAGGTCAAGATCATTAGGTGGACATTAATGTCACTTGAGCTACTGCTCCATTGGCAAATAAGGTTTGCAGTTAGGTGAAAATGTATATTCTAATTTTAATTTAAACACATCTCGTTTCAAAAAATAACTACTACTACTAATTATTATTATCATTATTAGAACAATAATTTTTTAAAATTAAGTGGAAAAGAAAATTGTGTGTCGAAAAATGTTGTTTCCTCTCAAAATAGTTTCCCAAGAAGATTAAGGTGTTTCTATGGACAAGTTTTTATAGAGGCATTAACACGACCGATATGTTACAACGTCGTAATCCTACGAAGATGTTAAGTCCTTACTGGTGTGTACTTTGCCAAAGTGACAAGGAGTTCATCGATCATTTATTTTTGGATTGCAAATACTCAACCTCGATTAGAGCTCAAATTCCTCTTCTCTTTTCATTGATGGATAACAATTTCAGATATATCAGTTTCATTAAATCGATTATGGAATTGCCAAATAAATCCCAAAAAATTGTCATTATTCAGAACATTATCGGCGCTATGTATTGGTGGTTGTGGGATTAACGTAATGCTCGTATTTTTAATGAAGATTACAAGCAAAAATCAGCACAATATCTTATGGAGGAAATCATCAACTCGGCTGCTACATGGGCTAGTAAATCAACTTTTTTTAAGCATTATGACATTGCTATTATTGCTCTAAATTGGAAATCATTCTTGTAATCCTTCTCTTTTGGGTATGTTTCTTACATATACCTAACAAAATCGTATCTTTTTTCAAAAAAAAGTTTACGTATTCAGAAAATTTCAATTAGAAATCTCGAAGACAATAATTAAAAAAAATAAGTAGAAAAAATATGTAATTTTTTATTCAACAATAGTAGAATTCAAATATACAACCTTATTCTTATTATGATATTCACGAATGATGAGTGGAAGAAAAAAATCTGTTGTCATGCTTCGGGAGGATATTATATTTTATGTAATGCACTGTTTTTTTTTTTTTTTTAAAGTTATGTAATGCACTGTTGAGTAAACAAAGTAGTTAAATTGGGAGGAAGATTTTTAGTAAATAAGACGGGGACACCATCTCTATTAATATGGGGCTTTTTGGGATATGCCAAAAAATAAAGCAATATTTTCAAAGTGGAAATATTGGAGGATATTGTTGGCCAAACAAAGTATCTCACATTCCTAAGTTACGAGGAAACTCTTAGGTATATAAGAAAGGGATAAATCTCCATTGATATTAGAGATGCTTTTTTTTTACTGGATGCTCCCTTAACAGGCGGGAAATCCCTGATTAAGCGGGGAATGAGACAAAAAAATTCTAGCCTAAACAAGGTCAAGGATGGGGAATAAATTCTGGATCCCCACCCCGTTTACAATTTTTTTTCCACTATACTCTTTAATTTTTAGATAAAAAAATATTTGTTGGTGAAATTGTTTTTTCAAATGAATATTTTTCCTTAATAATTAAGCACATAGTTCAAAAATATTTTAAAAGAAAATTGTAATTATTTATGACTATTATTTAAAAATATATATATAAAAAAAAATTACACGAGAAAAAATTTTCCATAGGAAACCTGATCCCATCAATCCCCACGGAGAATCCACGCGCCTTGATCCCCCACGAAAAAAATGGTGAATTTCGCGAAAACGAAAATTGATTTCAATGGTGGGGACCGAGATGAGAAAGTCATTCCCTCGCTCTGCCCCGCTCCATAGTCATCTCTAATTGATATAAAATCAATGTAAAGAGTATATATAAAATGAGACAACACCTCTAATCAATGTCAATTTGTGGGTGTTTGTTGTCCCTAACAGAAAATTTAACATTAAATTACTAACAACAATATTTTTTTACCAATAAGAAAAGAAAAACTTTGAAAAGCTACTCTTTCCCCAATTTATATAACAAAAATTTGAAAGATAAAAAATAAACTCAACCCAAATATTCTCATAATTAAAATGGTTGAATCAAGCCTATCATCTAACCAATATTGTTTTTGGTCAGATAAATTCATTAATAATTCACGTGGTCGTGTATAAAAAAATCTTACCCTAATTTAATCCAACCTATAAAAAAAAACCCTTAATCCCCAACACGATTTAAACCTAAATTTTAATAAATTAAATTTAAAAAATAGTATTTAAAGTTCGAAATAATTTGTCCATCGATGAAGGCACCCATCCAAGTATCCAACTACAAAATTAGAAGATTTTTAAATGGACAATAAATTAAACATCAGTAATTTACTCCTCCCATTTTCCCTTAATTTAAGGCAGAGTTTAATAAAGACAATATCTAAATAATCTACAAATTTTAATAAAATAAAAAGATTTTCTGATTTGATTTGATTTGATTTTATTACCAACCGAGAAAAAACCCCACCATAAATTCCGTAATTCTTACCATAATTTTTCGGTCTCATTTTCTTGAATTTCTCTCCTTCCTTCATTGTCAAGAAAAACTTAGAGCTCCGCCCGACCGCCGATCACGTGACGTCGTGGTTCTGCACGTGAACTGTTAGTCCGTTGATTTCTTGATTTGAACTTCTCTTTTATTTCATGTAAATATTGTTTGATTTCAATTCTACTCAAGATTTCATGTTATATAAATTGGGTCGCATGTAGTTTTTTGTTTTAAAAAGATCGAATTTGTAGAGTTTAGAATTTCTGAAAAAGTTTTTTTTTTTTGGTTAGGGTTTCTTGTGAGTGAGAATGGGGCGAGGGAAACTAAGCATGAAACTGATAAGTAACGAGAAATCTCGAAAGACAACTTTTTTAAAGAGAGAAAAAAGTTTGATGAGAAAAGCTTATGAGCTCTCCACACTCTGCGATGTTCGCACTTGTGTCTTCGTGTATGGCCCTACCCACAACGACCAATCTCCCACCAGAGTTCACACGTGGCCGCCGTGTGGGGACGAGGTCAACGACATGATCGCTTCTTACAAGGCTAATTGTCTCCACAAACGAACTCGCAAGGCTTTTGGTCTCCTCGACTTCTTCTCCGAGCGCAAGAAGAAGATCGAAGGCGACATGTCCAAACTTCGCAAGGACGTTGCAGAAGCTAGGTATCATTCAACTACCATTCTATTCAAAAGTTAAACTTCATTGTTTCGCGTTCTCTACATGTTCTTTTTATTACTCCTTCGCATGAACATGGAATATTTAATTACTTGATTTGTTCAGTTTTAAAATAATTTTTTTTTTTTCCAATAATAAACTTTTAAAGCCGGGTAGTTAAACTCCCACTAGTTAATTTAGTTATTAAATTTGAAAATAAATTGTAATAATTCTTATTTGGGTTCATTTTTTAACCACTTTGGATTTTAACTTGCCACCTCCAAGTCATAAAAAATACTTCATGCATTTTTGGATAAAAGATGCTTTATTGGAAGGGAGCAAAGAGTTCAAGAGTTACACAGAGAATATGCAAATTTAAAGCAATCATACGAACTAAATCATTTTCAAAATGAGTAAATTTAAGACTCCATTCGACAACAGACAGGATAATAAAAAATATTTCATGCGTTCGAACTACGTTGTTGTTGGTGTAGTTTCTTTATTTTGATGGTCTACTTAAAGTAATAATTTAATCTATTTTGGAAATATATACTCTTGATGTTAGGTTTCCAAAGTGGGACGAACGCCTCGACTATTTATTAGAAGACGAGTTACGAATTCTATTGATGGAGTTGGACTCGAAGCTGGACGCCACAAAACGAAGAATTGATATCATAACAGAGAATTTCGAGGAGGGGACGTCGGCGGGACGCAGCAGCCAAACCCTAAACGTGAACATGAAGCAAAAACAATTGATGGCGTTTGATCATCAGGACCAAAATTACATGTTTGGGAACTCAGGGATAGAAACACCAGCCATGATCCCATTACAATATCACCACCAATATCATCAACTCCAAACCATGGCTCAAAATCCTCCAATGGAAAGCTCAATTGTTCCAAAGCTTCCAATGGAACATGAGATCAATTTTTCTCAATATAACAACCCTTATGGCTCAATTGGGCCATCAGCTCAAGCTGAGCTCAATTATAGGAATTATTTCCAAATCCCTAATTTTTGTAGTACTAATCCACAAAATGATCCGATGGTTATGGACAGCCCACAAATTTACTCAATGTACCCCCATGGAGATCCTTTTTCTACACATGCAAGTAAGCCATTGTCATTCATGCAGTTCAGTACAGATAATGAAATGATGATGGCTTCTCCTTCAAAATCACAAATGGAATTAATGGCAAGTGCTTCTAATCAAGGGAATAATCAGGGTGCTTACTTGAATTATGAGTATTTCATAAAGCCTAACAACTTCCCTAATTTCTAGTAGTCAGTTTTTACGGTTTTGTTGGTTCACTAATTACCTCTTATAAGTTGATGTTGGTTACTTGGTCTTAATTTTGTTTTAGGATATTGTTTCTCAATTAAGTTGGAAGATTGAAATCTATTTTTCTTTAGCGGTATGTTGTAGTGATTTTAATGATGCAAATATAATACAATCATTTCCAACTTATTTTCTGTTCCAAGGTGTGTTTTCTTTTATCTATCTATTTTATTATATTT
Source organism: Sicyos edulis (assembly GCA_036507275.1). Lineage (NCBI taxonomy): Eukaryota > Viridiplantae > Streptophyta > Magnoliopsida > Cucurbitales > Cucurbitaceae > Sicyos > Sicyos edulis. The sequence goes on from CM071850.1 coordinate 46,156,431, forward strand.
TGTAGATGAGTGGATAGCAAGTAACAACGAATAAACTTTTTTTTTTTTTTTTTTTGAAGGTAAACTATGAATAAACTTCAATATATATCTATTTAATACTATTATTAGATAAAAATATAAATTGATTATTTATTAAGATAGTTATCTACCTAAAAATTAATTTCTTAACCATTTAATTAAAAACCATTTTAATCATTGTTGGTTTCTCGATGTAATTCAATCATTAAGGATATGGAGAAGCTTTCTAATAAGAGCTAAAAAGAAAACAATGATACAAATTAAGGGAAGAAAAACTACAAACCTTACAAATAAGGTTAGAGGTGTACATAATCCAGATTGAATTAAGATTAGAGAATTTTTTAGACCAACCTAAGATTTTGAATTGGCCAACCTTGTATAACCCTATACATGAAAAGAAAAATATAGGGTAAATATATGTTTACCTAACCAAGGGATTTGATTACATTAGGCCAAAGATGGTAAGTAGGACTAAAATCCATCTCTCTCTCTCTCTCTCTTTTTTAGAATAACTAAAATCCATCTAAACCCAAAACTATGAGCCAAACCCCCTTATATGCTTACCTAATCATTTTATTTATTAATCAATGATTTTTGCACTATTCATAGTAATTTTCTACTTTTTGACCGCATAAAGACTAATTAAAAATCAAATTCAAATTTCTAGAACCCCAATTATCACTTTTTCAAATCTCAGTACCAAATAAAAACAAACTTTAAAGTCTTATTTTTAAAAAAATTACGTACCAAATAAAAACTAACTTCAAAAAATAATTTTTTCCCCCAACTTTTCAAACTAACAACAGATACACACAGAATACAAAAACCGCTCAGCTTAATAATCAGCAGAATAAAATTTGGTACCACAATTTGGTACTTAAGTTAATTAAGTGCCAAAACAGAACAATTTGTAATACCAAATATATAAAATGGGTGAGTCTTAATTGTGGACAGTTAACATTTTGTTTGTTATTGTGATCCCACCAGCCTAAGTAGAGAAAATTAAAGTCAATACATTGGGTTGTTCATTAGAAATTTGAGAAAGAATTCAAAATCCTCATAATACATTTCTGGCTGTGCAGTTACACAGGTTGTCATATGCCATAAAACAATTTTTTTTTTCGTTTTGTTGTTTTCAATAATTTCCTTTTTAAAAAAAGTTAACAACTTTTTGGTTATTCTTGAGGTTTTTGTTTTGCAACAAGATAAAAATAAGTATATCCAAAATGGCCAAGAAAATGTATCTAATCTCAAAATTGTGATATATTTCATTTGATAATCACTTTGTTTACCTATTTATAAATCTTGTGGATTCATGATAAAGTGATCATGAGTTCGAATCTCCCGGATGAATTCACAAAAAAATAAACTTATTTTTCTTTTCTTTTTTCATTTTAATTTTTAAATATTAGCTTCAGAAAAATAAAAGGAAAACCTCTTCAAATACAATGTGATTGTTCAGGGACAGATTAAATAGAAACTAATAGACATGTGGTATTTGAGGTCAAATAGGGCAAGAAATGGTTATTCATATATCAGAGGATAAAAGTCACAAATACTTTTTGGTAAAAAAACTCACGAATGAACTAATCGTACATGAGAATGAAAGAGGTTTTAAGAACAACACGAATATAAAAACAACTGAGTAATACAAACTTGAAAGGATAAATTAATGTTACCTATATCAACCAGATATGTCTTATTTGTTCAATAAGTCTCTTCACATTCTTATACCATAAATCAACAATGAAAAAGAGTTTCATTTTAATTTATCATTATGAAAGAATAATATAAATTTAAATTTCTAAAGTTTTCTCCAATAGAACAGTTTTGCAAAAATAAGTTTTCCAATCCATATTTTGAAGGGAAAAAAAATGCTTCCTTGACAAAATCACTTTAGAATCAAACGCACTTATTAAGATAAGTTGGTTTTGTACGAACTGATTCAGCAATGCTAATTTTTCCACATTAATAAAAAGCACTTTTTTCCATATTTAATAACTTATTCCATAAGAGAAAATATTAAAAACTAACCAAATCATTTTTTTTTATCATCAACATTGAGAAATTTTTCTAAATTCAGCAAGGACTATTAATTTTGAACCAGGCAAAAGCCTAAGTGCCAACTGTTAATATCCTTTTGTAGAAAATTTGGTTAAAATTAGAAATTTTCATCAATGTGGCAGACTACTAATTTATTTTTTTTCAATTAAAAAATTATTAATAAGACAACTAACCTCAAAGGCTTTGGATAATGATTTTCTTTTTAATATTCTATTTTTGAATATTAAAGTGGTTTACTAAATCCTAATTATGTCATTATTGTAAATGGAAGAAAAACACATTTGATCATTAGCCAAATTTCAAAAATAAAACTGAATAGTTAGAAAAACAAATCATCTTCATTGTTAAATTTTGCTACAATTTCAAAGAGCTTGCAAATGTTGATCAAGAAAAAGTTCAAGTTGTATTAGAAGAAAGAAACAATCATTCCGTCTTCTAAAACCCGATCCAACCCAACCCATATGTGCTAAACTTGAAAAGTAAGATTAAAAAGAATTATAGAAAAAGAAAACCTAACCAAACAAACATTGAAGAAGCAGATTTCCCACGAATCCTATTCATCATTCGCTCCCTCCTGCGTCTATTTAAGTGGGTGGCTTTCCCATTTGGAGTATTGATAGCACCATTCAACATTAAAGAGATTAGTGTGTCTAATTACCAAAGTTAATTAAGTGAATCACACATTAATTTGGTAGAGGAGAGGCAATTATCCAAAAGTAGCATTTGAAAACAAACTTGTTTCAATGCTATATCTGATATGCCGATTCAACTGTGACAGATATGTCTCCAACTGGGAATACACCAATATCCTAACGAATATCCCATATGTTAATTTTTTTTTCCCCTAATCACATCACATATAGAAGTAAAGTGTGCAGTGTAGCTTTACTTTTTCGTGCTCACATTTGCATTCTACACAGTTCCTTCTAAAGATTTTAACAAGGACCGTACTAATATTATGGTTTAAGTTTTCATTTTGGTGTTTTCGCAACGTATAAACTTTCTTAAAACTCTAATGCTTTGCTCTTTCTTAATTAAACAGATTCTCACTCTACCCGTTAAGATAGCTAACACCATCAACATCAATGAATCACATAAACATGTGTGTATTGTTCGTCGATATTCATTTCGTCATCAAGATGGCACAGTTTATAGTATTGAAAGCAGGAGAAAAGGGAAGCAAATGAGAAACAAAAAGATCCAGTCTAGTTCTCAATCCACAAAACGCACAGCTAGGAACAGCCGATTTGCAGTGACCAATAACAAGCATTGCCATGGCAAAGTGAATTCGCGTTTTAACCCAAATTTGGTCATGTGGATTAAGTTCACAACTGGGATCCCTTTTGTTTCTGAAAAGAGTGAAAGAAAACTCTGAAATGAGCACCTCTCCAGGTTTATGTTTGAACCTTGAAGCATTTGGAGAAGTAAAACCAAAAGGCTTAACTTTGATCTTTGGAGAAAAGGATGACAGTAGAGTTGCACATTTTGAAATATACAAGATAGGTCTATAAAATGATGCTGAAAGGAAGGGGGAAACAGAGACTAGCTCCAACCTGTCAATCCTAATTTGTCAGCAAGGTTGTACATCACAAGTTTATCCCAAACAGGCCCAAACAGGCCTTCTCCACCAATGGCAAATGTCAAGGCCCAAGAAGAGATAATGACCATGAAAACAGCAAATCCAATACCTGACCCAACAATATCTAAAACAAGAACAATTTCATATTGTTAGATAGTTTTACGAAGGAACAAAGTTGGTTGCGGGGAAGGAAAAATAATAGAAGGAAATAGTTTTAAAGATCATGCCATAATATTTTATGAAAATAATTTTATTAATGTATGAGAAGGCAAAGCCGTAACCTAAGTTGTTAATACGACTTATCCAATTGGACAAAAGAGAGGAAAGATTATAAAAATTATATAAGGTTGTGAATTTAAACCAAGGCATTGTAAGAAAAAATAACTTGTCAAAGAAGCTATCAAAAGTAGATTCTTGTCTTTGAAGAATGATAAGGCCCGTTTAGGAGTAGGATAAGGAATGGTCATTCCTTATCCTACTCCTAATAGGATTGACCATTCCTTATCCTACTCCTAAACGGGCCTTATCATTAATTGATAAGAACCAAATATGTATTTAAATAAAATGATAATAAAGCTATTAATTAACCCAAGTGTTAAAGGTACTTGGACCCTCCCGATCTTGAGACCACTCTCAAGCCCTAGATACTACTTCTCAATACTTCTCAATTGTCTCTTTACTTTCCTATCTTCTCTTATTTATAGTCTAATATGTTTATCCTACTCCTAATAGGATTGGTCATTCCTTATCCTACCCCTAATAAGATTGACCATTCCTTATCCTACTCCTCAACGGACCTTATCATTACCCGGCCCCCAAAATACACCTTGTCCTCAAGGTGTTTATTACAAAAGAATAATAAAAATAAAAAGAAATAAAAAAATATTGCAGGTGACTAGAGTCTGGAGGTGGCGGTGGCAGTGGCCAAATTAGAAGTTGAACAAATTTTATTCTCCAGCCAAGTAAATTTGCGCCGACTTTTCTCCTCCACTTTCTCTCGCATTTTCTTCTTTCTCCTCAATTTGGTTCTTGCACGATAACCCCAAAACTTTAGTTTCTTCATTTTCTTGATGTGTTTCATCTTCTTGGACAAAGCTTTCCATCGATGTTTCTTGTTTTTCTTTTCTGTCAACATCTTTAATTTCCAAATTCCCACTTTTGACCATGTTTCTTATCTTGATCGAACCTCTATTTTTTCTAATGATTTGTTATTTTCCCTTGTAATAAAATGTTTGAATATGATTCTTTGCTCTTCTTGATCTTTCTTTTCTAGCATGATGATTTCTTGGCTTAATTTTCTCATCTCATTTTCTTTCTCTACTTTGCTATTAATATTGTCTAACAATCTTCATAATCAGCCCCAACAATTTCTAGCCTTGGCTCTTTTTCCTCTTCCTCTCTCTCGAAATTTTCCCCAATCAAGAATTCTTCCACCTTTTTATTTTTTTCTTTGTATTGCTGATTTTCTTGATCTTTCTTGATTTCTTTCCCTTTGTTTCTTGATTCTTGTTTTCCTTCACGCTCAACCAATTTTCTGAATAATTTTGCCATCCCACGTTTTATTGCTTCATCTACCTTCTTTGTGATCAATCTTGATTGTTCTGCTGCTAATTCAGACATCTTCACTTCCAGTGCTTTGACACGAGTTTCCATTCTCGTGTTGGTCATTATGTTGCCCAAGAAATTGATGCTCTGATACCAAATTGATAAGAACCAAATATATATTATAATAAAAGGATAATAAAGATACTAATTAACCCAAGTGTTAAAGGTACTTGGACCCTCCCGATCTTGAGACCACTCTCAAGCCCTAAATACTCACTATCTCAATACTTCTCAATGTCTCCTTACTTTCCTGTCCTCTCTTATTTATAGTCTAATATGTGTATCCTACTCCTAATAGGATTGGTCATTCCTTATCCTACTCCTAATAGGATTGACCATTCCTTATCCTACTCCTAAACGGGCCTTATCAAAGAGCCGATTGTTTCGTTCCTTCCAAGTAGACCACCAAAAAGCCTGGATAAGATGCATCCAAAGAACTTTCTTTTCATCGGAAAATGATAGTCATTTGAAGTGTAGATAAGACGGCTATTAATCTCTCGGTAAACCTGTGTACCATCTGAAAGCAGAGAAAATCTTTTCTCAAAATCTGTTACACAATGGCAGGATATGAACAAATGGCCGTGTTTTATTTTTTTTCCAAATGGTTCTGAGTTTCATGGGTTGTTTTACAAATTGTGCCGCAATGTGGAGAAAAGGCCATGTGAGGTGAACTGCATTGAAGCCAATCAAAAGTATTTATGGCATTGTGGCTGAGCTCCCAAAAGAAAATTTTCTTTTTGATTGAAAATTTGTTTCAAGGAAAAATGAACACTTTTCCTCGATAGCCTAAAGCTAGCAAAACTGTGACCAAAGATAAGATATCATACCCTCAACAAACAACAAAGGAGATCACATAAAGGCGACATAAGGATCTTTATGCAAGGAATGTCCTCGAGAAAATCTAGGAAAACTGCACAGTTCTCTACAGTTCTTCAGTTCTCTTATCTAGAGATGTCCGTTTTCTCCGGGGGAACGGTGGAGAAAAATTCCCAATGGGTTAATCGGGGCCAGGGATGGGGAATGTATTCCCCGTCCCCGATTCCCCGATCCACGCCCCGATTACTTTCTTTTTTTTAATATTTTTTTCTATACTTTACCTCTTTTATTTCAAATAAAAATATATTTTTTGATGAAATTATCCATGCATATAAGTATTTTTCTTTAATAATTAACATTATAGTTGAAATTTATAAATATTTTCTAAGAAAATTTAATTATTTAAAAGTATTGTCCAAAAAAATATAAAAAAAATGTAAAAAAAAAATTTGCAAAAATCCTTGCGGGGACCCGATCCCCGAAAAAAAACCCGGAGATTTTTCCGGGGACGGGGAAGCCATTCCCCGGCCCTGCCCCGCCCCGTGGACATCTCTACTCTTATCATGGCTGAAAATATGTTAATCTGTGTTAACTTAGACTTCCTTATGAAGTTGTGACCAATTATTAGAAGTTGAATAAGTTAGTCCTATATGTTGGAAAGTGATAGAATCTATCACTTTATTAAGATAAATCTCTCGAGAGGATCTCTCAAAGAGCCAGAGTACAAAAGACGATAATTCAATTGGATGCCTAACAATGACCTAACATCTCCTATTTATAACCCTAAACCCTAGCCTCTAACTTACTGCCCAAGTAAACCAAATAATAAAAGACTAATAACAGGCCCAAGCCCAATACAATTAAAATAGCAATTAATAATAAATACTAATACTAATAATCCTAATATTCCCAAAACTCCAAGGATCGAATCGTATCAGAAAGATCAAGAATGCTCCACCATATATCCCCATGACATTCAGTAGATCATCATATGGCTTTGATCCTAACTATTTCTATTACCTAGGCCCGCGCACAAGAAGAGAGATATTACTATACTACAAAATGCTAGCTAAACTTCGTTTTTTTAGAAGAGAAATAATTTCATCGATGAATGTAGTACAAGGAGCTTATTCGGCTTCCAACACCAAAAGGTGAATTACAAGAAAGCTCTCCAAAGAAGATAGGCTTTAGCCTCTAAAAGGGCAGGTATGTTAACTGAGGATAAAATTAAATGAAATAAAAAAAGCTGTCGTAATTAATTGATTGTGCAAACATTCCTGAAACCACAAACACCTCTCTCGTTCTAAGGAAACCAAAAGGAAACTCGATTAATGGCCAAGAAAAAGGTCTTTTTCACACCATGGAAAAGATGACCCACAACTCTGAAGCTAGAAGACCAGCTACCTTGTTTGGAAAAACCAACGGTTCACACCATCGATCAACTAAAAGCATCAAGCATTAACTTATATATGCTGATGCTGAACTTTTATAGAGTGTCAAACTTTTCATAGTAGATATACCAAAGAAAGAACGTAGATTTCTTAGATATGCTAAACTTCTACAACTTGTTGCAAACAAATAATGGACTTGAATCTATACTACCAATGATAAAACAGCTTTGCAAAAAAGTGTCTTCCAAACTCCAGTATCAGAGGTGACTTAAATAAATTGTCTATTACATTACAACCATAAATTCCACTGTCAAACAAATTTCCATCATAAACTGAAACTAGTTGAAGTGTGTGTAAACTATTCAAGACACTTGTGCATATAAAATAAAATTAAAATTAAACCACTAGTAACAACAGGTATACTATCACTTTTGATTTTAATCTCTGAATCATGTGCATTGGGTGGAAAGTGTGAAAAAAAGAAGAAACTGTCACTGATGTGCTGAGGGGCCATTCCTGGATCGTGCTCATGACCCTTTCCACTAAATACTAATCCCCCAAGAGGATTTTCCTAACCCGAGGCCATGTCAAAGAAACAACAAATGTTATAGGTTCAAATTAAAATTGGAATGACATTTTGTAATCGGTCTTTTGGCCCCCCGTTATTTCATCCATTAATGAATATGGGTTGAACCTAGGGCCTTAGTATCTAAAAGAAAAACACCCTTATTACACACATAACCCAGGGCTTAGGACAGTACCTCAATTGAAAAGGCAATCCAAACTTAATACATACAAAATCACACTTGCTACGAACAAACAAAAACACCCCCGTTTATCCACTTTTTCCAAGTTCTACTAAACCCTTTTACCTCAAAGATAGCATCAAGAAACTCCCAATTGACTCAATGAGCGTTATAGTTTTCAAGGATAAATATCTACAGCAACATCGTCTATTACTCTAGATAGTGGTCGGGTTGGATTCTTAGCCTCACACATCCAAACATAACTTTTGAAACAGAAATGGAGTAATGGTAGAACTGCCAAAACCTCAACAACAACCAATACTACCATGATTGAAAATTGAGGTTAGGTAAAATACAGCAATAAGGTCTAATTATGTTCTCCTCTGAACAGAAATTCGATTCTCGATTCATCATACAGAGTATAAAGTAAGAAATAATTGAAAGTACAGATGCGTGCATCAAAATTATACAGAGAGAGACAAACTCACAGGGTCGGATGCGAGGAAATGAACGAGAATCCCGGAGAACAGGCCAGAAGTAGAAGCAATTAACCGCCCAAAGAAATGGAAGCAATGCGAATCCAAATTTATAGAATCTACGGGCATAGCTCACCGACTCTTCCTCCGACAACCCTAGTGAGCCATCAATGGTCGGCCATAACGCAGCAATCGGTGACGATACGCGATTCTGAATTCGATCGGGGTTAGGGTTAGGGTTAGGGTTAGGGTTTGGATTGGTGTTTGTATCAGGATTCTGCGAGCTCTCCATTGCAGACGAATTCAATGACTGGGAGATAACGAGTAACCGAATTTGTCGCCCAAATATTCTTCTCCTCTTATTTTATTTTTAGTTTTAGTTTAATTTTGTCTTAGTTACCATTTTGTTTTTTTTTTGTATAAGTCTGGAGGAGAGACCACAAATCTTTCAAAAAACAACTGTCCTTAAATAATTGAGAGTTAAATACTGATTTTAAGAATCAAATCCGTGATCATAATGTTGAACTGAATTTTCACCAAACATTGAAACTATCAAACCACAAATCCTAAATTTTTCAATTTTGTATTTTAATGAACTCTCGAAAATAAATACATATCCTTAACTTTTTCGTTTAATAAATATTCATATTTCTTTCAAGAATAAAATTATAATATTGCATTTCATCTTCTCAATAGAAATCTTGTAATAGAATGCTACGACACGCCAACAGAGTGATTAGAAAACTTGATTTTGAAGGTATATTCTTTTCAAAGTCTCAAGTTCGATATTCACATGTAACATTAATGCTTCGTTGTTTGGCTTAGGAACAGCCAAAGTTATCCTTCTTTCAACAAAAAAATTACTTGATACAAATTCAACCTGATCTAAGTTCAAATTAAATATTTGGATAGTATAATAGCGAACTTTTATACATCAGAATTTTCTTTTCTATTTGATGTCTTAAGATGTAAATTAAACTTTTTAAATTTAAAGACTAAGCAGTATAATAATACCATCTCAGAAAAAGTAGTAAATAATACTTTTTTTAAAATCTGTAATTTAAACCGTATTTATACGTTTGTATATAGCATATGCAGTCAATTTTAACAACCATCAGAAAAAAAAAAAAAAAATTTGAAAGAGACCTATAATCCTTTATACAAAATTAAAACACTACAATAAAATGTTTGAAGTTTTAAAATGGGAATAGGATTCAAACATTCTTTAATTGGGCAGATGTACAGATACAAAATGTCTCCTAATTACAACTATTAAAATGACAAAGATAACTATGAGTAAAGACAACACAGAATTACGATTTAAAGATGAGTCTACAAACAATCAATGAGCTGAAAACCAAATCAAAGTTGCATTTCAACAGAATTCTCTTCAGCTTCATGCCAATATTACAGAGCTGAAAACCACATCAACCAACAAAAATGAACTGCAGCAATGACGATGGCTCCATTTTCTATTCCAAATTACAGTCAACTGCAAACCAGATTCAGCAAACAGTAGTTTTCTATACTGACCACGACGAGAAAAGTTCTTCTCGGATATCACTATCGAAAATTAACTTCTCTCTCGAATTTTGGCTCTTGCAAAAAATACACCAGCTAAAAGCCCTGCAATATGCCACTTTTTTTTAAGCAGTTTTGCATATGCTGATCAAGATATATGTCTACAGAGGAAATACGGTATCGGAATAATGCCATTTATGAACTTACCGAAAAATATACTCGCAGAGTTCTCCAAGCTCGTAGGGACCTTGAAAAGGAAGATACCAGCAATGGAGAGAGGGATCTTGTTCAATGACCCCACAAGGCTGCAAGTTATAAGGCAGAGATCAGATGTGTATATTTAACTCTCACACTAAAATCTGAGCTGGAGTATTATAAAACCATTAACATATTTCCAATTCAAACCTAGTACAGGCATGCTATTTCTGGAAAAATTATATGCAAAAACAACTGGGAAAATTTATATCAAATCAATGAAACAAGTAATAGAGGCGAATAATCTGCAAATGGGAGCGGGTGGAAACTGGAATTCAAGTCTTCGTCACACGAAACAAAGTTAGAATTAAGCAGATGTTACACTTCCCCTTTGTTTCACCATTTTTCTCTCCAGATAACAGATATAAAAAGTGGCATTTAAAACAAAGTTTGTTATAGATAACTGATTCTGCACATTCCATTCCATAGTGTAAAGGGTGAAGCCAACCTTAAGATCCTACTAATGGTCAGTTTTTTAAGATGGTGATTTATTATTAACAAAGCACAATATCTAAGATTATTAGTTCACAACCCTTCAAATGTTAGCTATCTCCATTTCATATAATAACCACGCTCATAGGAAGTGGAGAGTGTTAAAAATAGGTTTAGCATCTGAATTTTCTTTCCCATTTTACCTGTACGTTGTTGCCCCGGTTTGATGAAGAAACCACATGGACGTGAAGCTGATTCCTAGTCCCAAAACACCACTGAATGTGATCACCAGCCAGAACATAGGCAATCTCAAAAGCGGTCTGCCAAGTATTCAACACTCGTTAAGTAACTTAAGTTCACATACATGTTGGTCGAAATGCACACAAATGACCAAAACTGGTTTTTCAAGTCAATAAAACATAATTTCTCTAACAATAACATAACTTAAAACTTTAATAACTTCTCTAAGGTCCAAGGTTCACCCTGAGGGTCTCTATGATCTAGCCATGGATAAGCAAAAGCTAGATGAAAAAACCGAAGTGGATTATTGTGACCCGTTTGATAACTATTTGATTTTTGAAATTTATTCTTGTTTCCTACAACTTCTTTATCGTGATTTTCACCTTTCCTAAAGATATTGTTGGTTATTTGATGATTATTCTCAAATTATTTGTTTCCATATTTATTGGATTAGTATCTTGTATTTATAATATTATTGATTTGTAGAGGATATTATCCTAATGTATAATTTGTTTCCTTATTTGTAAAGTAAGGGTTTCTCTATTTAAGAAAGAAACACCTATTATCAAAGAATAATATAGAAAAATATTCCTCTCTTTATATTTTGTACATGGTATCAGAGCCAAACAAAGAAAAAGAGAAATAAAAATATTTTTTCAAAACCCTATAACAGCCTGTTGTCAATTCAGCCGCCGCCGCACCTGTCTACCTCCACTGTTGCCGACGAACATCGGTCCGCTCTTATCCGGTGACAGAACTCGCCGGCCGCCAGAACCCAGTTGTTTCCGCTACTGTCCGTTGAAAAAAAAAACCCATTCCTAAGCGTTTTTTTAACTCGCGCGCCTGCTGTCCATCGGTGTCTGATTTCTGTTCATCGGTGACTGTTTTTTTTCCAGGGGAGAACTCGCGCGCCTGCTGTACATTCAACCTGTCGCAGCTCCAGGAAACCTTGCTGCTGCTTGTTTCTCAAGTTTGGGTTACTTTTTTCAAGTTTTTTGGCCAACTGATTGGGTTTTTCAACTGCTGTTTTTTTTTCTGCTGCAGTTTACTATATTTAAACTGCTGTTTTTTTAGTTATCTAGCCTTAAAATCTTGTTTTTTGCTGAAGAATAATGTCTGAAGACAAGATATCAGTTGCTAGAATTCCAACGCATAGCCCTACTATCCAAATCACAACCATTCGGCTTAATGGTGACAACTTTCTTCGGTGGTCACAATGTGTTCGAATGTATATTCGTGGACAAGGAAAGATTGGGTACCTTACTGGAGACAAGGTAGCACCTTCCAAAGATGATACATCTTTTGCTACATGGGATGCCGAAAACTCCATGGTGATGACCTGGCTAGTATATTCCATGGTGGAAGACATTAGTAGCAACTATATGTGTTACTCTACAACTAAGGAATTATGGGACAGTGTCACAGAGAAGTATTGCGACTTAGAAAATCAGTCACAAGTGTTTGAACTAAATCTCAAACTAAGTGACACAAAACAAGGGAGTAATTCCGTTACTCAGTACTTTCACTTACTGAAGCAAATTTGGCAGGACCTTTATTTGTTTGATAAATATGAATGGAAGTCCACTGAAGATCAAAAGCACTACAAGAAAATTGTTGAGAATGGTCGAATTTACAAATTCTTGGCTGGACTTAATGTTGAGTTTGATGAAGTTCGAGGCAGAATAATAGGTAAAGCTAACCTTCCTAATATCAACGAAGTGTTTTCTGAAGTACGCAGGGAAGAAAGTCGGCAACATGTGATGATGGGTAAAAAACCAGTTGATACAGAAGAAAGCTCTGCGTTAGTTGTTGAAGCCACTGCAAACAAGGCATCTGATCAGACAAATAAGCCTCTTGTGTGGTGTGATCACTGCAACAAACCGAGACATACTCGAGAGACATGTTGGAAGATCCATGGAAAACCTACCAATCATAAAAGTAATAGACAAGGTGAAAAGAGTATTCGTCCACCAGCTTCTAGTGCCAATAGTGCTGAATCAACTTCATTTAATAAAGAGAAAATTGATCAAATCTTGAAGCTGCTCAAGACCACTACGACTTATGGTAATCCTAGTGTTTCCTTGGCACAAACAGGAACAGGAGTCGAGGAAGACGATTGGACGTGCTAGGATGCTTGATGGCCTTTACTATTTTGAGGAAGTTTCAACTAGTCATAAAAAGGTTCAGGGTTTAAGTAGTGTTAGTTCTCCGTCTGTTAGGGAAACTTTGATGCTTTGGCATTATAGATTAGGACATCCCAGTTTTTTCTATTTAAAGTATTTGTTTCCAGAACTCTTTAAAGGAATTGATTGTTCTACCTTTCATTGCGAACATTGTGCCTTTGCAAAAACTTATCGCACCCTTATTTACCTCAAAGTTATAAGGCTTTTCTGCACCTTTTTATTTAATTCATAGCGATGTCTGGGGTCCATCTAAGGTAGTAACTCAAAGTGGGAAACGGTGGTTCGTTACCTTTATCGATGATCACACCCGTGTAACTTGGGTGTATCTTTTAACTCACAAGTCTGATGTTAAGGAGGTATTTATCCGTTTCTATAACATGATTGAAACCCAATTTAAAACCAAAATCAGTATCTTACATTCCGACAATGGCACTGAATATTTCAATACTTATCTAACTGAGTTCTTACACACCAAAGGAGTCTATCACCAATCAACCTGTAGAAATACTCCTCAAGAAAATGGCATTGCAGAACGAAAGAATATACATTTATTTGAGGTTTCTAGGGCCATTATGTTCTCTATGAATGTCCCTCAGTATTTATGGGGTGACGCGATTCTTACCGCTACTTACCTCATAAATCGAATGCCTACTAAGGTTTTAGGTTTTCAAACTCCTCTGGAATACCTAAGAACCACCTTTCCTACAATTCGAATTTTCTCAGATCTACCAATCAAGGTTTTTGGATGTATTGCCTTTGTTTATGTGCCCAACCCTTCACAGTCCAAACTAGATCCTCGGGCTACCAAATGCATATTCTTAGGCTATACCTCCCATAAAAAGGCCTATAGATGTTATGATCCTGTAACAAAGAGATTTTTTGAAAGTATGGATGTGTCATTTGTAGAACACCAATCCATTTTTAAGCCTCATTCCCTTCAGGGGGAGACATCTACATTTGAAGGAAATTTTTGGGATACCTCACCTCTTCCAAATATCATACACTCTGAGGTTGTTACAATGGCCAATATGGAAGGTTCCTCCTCAGGGGGAGAAACACTACAGAATAATCAACCTAAACTTCATGTTTATACTAGGAGAAAGCTAAGTCAAAAGAACATAGGCAAGATGGCTGATCCGACGCTTGATCAATCTGACACTCCGACAACTGATCCTGATAATCCAGGTACTTTATCTGTAACTCTTCCTTCCACTTCTTCTCCTCCTGAAAATAATATAACCAATGGCTCTGACCTTGATGTTCCCATAGCTTATAGGAAAGGAACCCGAAATTGTACCAAATATCCCATTGAGAATTACTTATCCTACAAAAAACTGTCCTGACGCTCATAAGGCTTTTACCTCTGGGTAACTAAACTGTTTGTCCCAAGGAATATACAGGAGGCCCTAGATGATCCGAATTGGAATTTAGCAGTCATGGAGGAAATGAATGCTCTAAAACAGAATCACACGTGGGACATAGTTGAGCTGCCAAAAGACAAGAAGACAGTAGGGTGCAAATGGGTGTTCACCATAAAATGTCATGCAGATGGGAGTGTTGAAAGGTACAAAGCAAGATTGGTTGCTAAGGGATTCACCCAAACCTAGGGAATCGATTATTAAGAGACATTTGCCCCAGTTGCCAAAATTAACTCTATTAGGGTATTGCTAGCTATTGTCACAATGAAGAATGGCCTTTGTATCAACTTGATGTAAAAATGCATTCCTTAACGGTGATCTCAAGAAGAGGTATTTATGGACTTACCACCTGGCTTTGAAATAAATTATGGAAGTAAAAACGTATGCAGGTTACATAAGTCATTATATGGCCTCAAGCAGTCACCCAGAGCATGGTTTGAACGGTTTGAGAAGGCAGTTACAAGCTATGGATTTCTTCAAAGTCAAGCGATCATCACACTATATTTTATAGACATACTAGAAACGGCAAGATGGTCATTTTGATAGTGTATGTTGATGACATAATAATAATCGCAATGATGATCTCGAAATAACCATTTTGAAGAAAAATTTAGCTAATGAGTTTCAAGTCAAAGATCCGGGAGTCCTAAAATATTTTTAGGAATGGAGTTTGCAAGATCGAAAAGTGGAATTCTAGTAAATCAAAGAAAATATGTAATAGATCTACTAGAAGAAATCTGGATTACTCGGTTGTAGACCAAAGAAAAACTCCTATTGAACAAAATGTGAAATTGCAAACATCAACATGTGAAGAAGTAAAGGATAAAGAAAAATATCGTGAGACTTGTTGGGAGACTTACTTACCTATCTCACACACGTCCTGACATAGCCTTTGCCGTTAGTATGGTTAGTCAATTTATGCATGCTCTTGGTCCTGCTCACTTTGAAGCAGTAAATAGAATTTTAAGATACTTGAAAGGCACTCCAGGAAAAGGTATACTATTTAAAAAACAAGGTCATCTTCATGTTGAAATCTACACAGATGCTTGATCAAGGTGTAGTACCACAGATAGAAGGTCAACTTCAGTTATTGCTCCTTTGTTGGAGGAAACTTAGTCACTTGGCGTAGTAAAAACAAAATGTGGTGGCAAGAAGTAGTCTTTGAAGCCGAATTTAGGCACTAGCTCATGGTATTTGTGAGGGTATATGGATTAAGAGACTATTGGAGGAGCTAAAGTTCACTCAATCAACACCAATACGTGTGTATTGTGATAACAAGGCAGCCATTTCCATTGCCCACAATCCAGTCCTTCACGATAGGACCAAACATATTGAAGTTGACAAATTTTTATAAAGGAGAAGATTGAAGCTGGAACCATATGTATCCCCTATATGCCTACTTCAGAACAAGTGGCTGACGTCTTTACGAAAGGTCTTCCTAAGCGACATTTCAATAAGATGATTGGCAAGCTAGCAATGGAAGACATTTTTAGTCCAGCTTGAGGGGGAATGTTGGTTATTTGATGATTATTCTAAAACAAAAACAAACTTTTAAAAACTACGGTTTTGTTTGATAATCATTTGGTTTTTGGTTTTTGGTTTATGAAATTTAAGCATATGTTTACTCATATTTCCTACAACGTGATCCATCTTTCCTATAATGTATCTAACTTTTTTTAAGAAAGTATGTGAATGCTAACCAAATTTCAAAAACAAAAACAAACTTTTGGAAGCTACGTTTTTGTTTCCAAATTTTGATTTGGTTTCTACAAATATAGGTAAGATGTAGATATCCATCATCCATGTAGAAAAAAACATATAGTATGGCAGTTGTTGTAGGCTTAAAATTCAAAAACCAAAAACTAAAAACAAAATAGTTTTCAAACGAGGCCTACATTATTTTAGTTTCTGGCCTGGTCTTAGAAAATAGGAGTAGAAAGTAGAGAGTAAAACAAAGAATCCCATAGGTAAAAGTAGTGTGTTTAAGCTTAATTTTCAAAAACCAAATACCAAAAGTCAAATGCTTATCAAACAGAACCTAAAGACTTGCATTCCTTTTTCCTATTTTCTCATAATTATTTTGCGGGAGGCAAAGGTTAAAAGAGAAATGAATCTAAAAAATAAGACCATAGTTCATCCATAGGCAATAAGAGAAAAGGAAGATAAAAGAAACTTACGTTTTTGAGAGATAATCAATCTCGTTAAACACAAAAACAAGAAATATCCCAAGAGGTAGAGAAAGAATGTTATTTAGCAGGACCATTGAGAATTCATTCAAGGTTCCGGATTTGGTTAGTTGTTTTGCTGTATCCATTACCCTCCGTAGAGTCAGCTGCATAAAAATGTAACATCAGAGGTGTCAGAAAAGCTAATAAATTATGACGAGTTGACTACTCAGATAAAAATTAAGTGTCAACTGTGGAGTAAAGCAGAAATCTATGCAGATGCATCCATAGGCACCTCTTTCTAACTCTCAGTTATCCTCATATCAATTTGAACAACAAATTTCAAATTAACTGAGTACAAGTAGAACCGATTCATGTTTGAGAAAGCAATGAAACTGCTCATTGGTGTAAGAACTACTAAAACCAACAAACATAATTGGATATTGGAGTGGTATAAAGTAATTGGAACAAATATGAAAGTAAAACTAAAAGAAGGTGACGGAATATAAGAGTCGTTTCAAATAGTGGAAAAGATATGAAATTGATGGTTGATACAATTAAATTTGTCACATATAAGCTTAAGTGTTTGGGTTGGGTTGGGTTGGTTGATGATTTAATATTATTCAACATAGTATCAGGGTAGGAGGTCATGTGTTCAAACCTCTGTCAAGCCGTTTCATCTCCAATTAATACCGATTTTCACTTATTGGACATTTTAAAGTGTTCGCTGATATAATAAATTAACCCCAACCTACAAACTTAAACTTTTGGATTAGGGGTGATTTAACATGATTCTAACATAAAATGGAAGAACAAGAATAAACTATATAAAAGCCTCCAAGTTATGTACTCACAGAATATGATGCAGTCAAGAAGCAGTTGATAATTTGCCATGCATAGCCAACAGCATGAAAAGATAGATCAGTAAGCCCTCCAGTTATTGCTGAGATTATCTACACAAAGTGTTGAATTTCAATTGCTCATTAAATAATACATGAATCATGATCACGATGGGGAAAAAAGTTCAAAACTAAACATAGAGGAAACGTTTGAAATGGGAAAGTGATTAAATGTTTGAATCCCAAAAATCAAACTGAATTGTGATTCGGTTGATAAATTGAAGACCCCTTCCTGTATGGCACAAGCCATCATCAGCGAAGTACATTCTAGAACAGCTCAAATTCTAACTTTATGTCACAAAGCAAAACTGCAAAACGAGAGTTGCGTTCAATCTTACGTAAGAAAGTCATGCATTCTTGTCAGAAATCCACACTTTGATACTTCCATATTCTTTGAGCAGAAGGAAATTCAATTTTGCCTATAGTCATAATAGGCATTTAATTGTACGGGCTTAAAGAATTAAAATCAAATATTTGGAACCGGCTGGTTGGACTAAGCACAGAACTTATTAAAACGAACTATCAGAGTTGAATCCTCTTTACATTTTCAACGAACCCAACTGGATGAAATTATAGAATAAACCAATATCTATCAAAGAATTAAGCAATTGACACCTTACACATTTTATCAGCTATGAAGCACGCACACTCTATTTTGAGTAGTGTCCATGCAAACATGGACATGCACCTAGCACATGACTAAAATATCTCTTAAAAACTTGTCGAAGAGTCTTGCAGAAAAATGAATGCCAGTTCTCAGCTTTATAGCAGGCAACAAAATAACAGTAAAATATCCATTTCGCAACTAGTTCTTATACCAATAATTAGATATATTATATACCATGAGAAATAGTGCAGCCCAGACCCTGTTGTCATGATGCTTGCCGAATAGATACATTTCACCAACGGCAGTTATTACATTGGTTACATTCTTCAGAACTGTGACCATAGCAACATTAATGTATTTCAAACTGCAGGAAAAGTAAACATTGTTTAAGAAAGTACAAGAAACACAAGCCTACAAATAAGTTATAGACCGAGAAATATGGCTGACCAAAAAAATTAGACTCATAGAAAATACTTCAGATGTTGGTGAACAATGATTTTGTATGTCATTTACAAGGCAACAGACACAGAAATGAGAATGTATGAAAGACAAAAATGAAACCACATTACAAGATGAAAAAATGGGTATACGGGCTCTTTTGCATAATTGCTTCATTATAGAAAAAATGGTTCGAATAGTAGCAGAAGACTCAAACAAACTTAGCAGCCAAATCGGTGAAAAAAGAATATGCCATCTTGTAAAGATCTAGGACCTGACCCAAAGGCATAAAGCTATTTTTGCACTAAGATATGGTAGAGGCTAAAAAGTGTTTGGCTAAATGAAGACAACTGAGAAATCCTGTATTTGTTAGTTTATGATTGACACGCATTACTGAGCTTTGGGGCACTGGCACAGGAGACGGACTAGCGTACCAATGTTCATTAAGATTCTTAGGCAAAAATCAAATTATTTACTATGTTCCATGATCAACATTGAAAAATCACAATTATGAACATGTTGAATGATCAACAAAGCACATGTTTTCAAGAGAGATCAGAGAAAAATGTTAAATGTGAAATCTTCCTAACTTCCTTTCAGGAAACACATATTTTCATTCTGTAATTAAACAATAACGGAAAGAAAGATCATACCTGAATATACTTGTAATGAGCATCCCAACAAAGATAACATTTACAGGCAACCACACTTTAACCAGCCTCCATGTGAGTGGTTCTGTGGATACTATGCCCATAAAACTCATTACGGTTACAATACTCACCGATACAAGATTCTACATCAATAAATAGAGCAACAACTTGTTAGTTTTCCAATTAACTTTTAGAAGTTATGGCAAGCAATAGAGAACATTATGCTGCTACAAAAGAAAAATAAATGTTAGCTTCTTAATATATTTTCAATAATGATAAATCACCTGATAGACCATTAATGATATCCCAGCATTGAAATCATAACTGGAAAGCACAAACTTGTTAACCAGTATCATACTGCACGAGGAAATGCAGTATGCCAGACCAGACAATAAGGCCTGGTTATTTATTCGGAATACCCTGTTATTGTGAAATGCTTTGTCTCTCTCCTTTCCCATTTTACCATCTTCTAAGTCAGATACACCATTCTCAAAATGCTTCAACATTAATGATTTCCTGCCTACGTGAGAGCCAACAAGCAAAAATAATGATAAAAATGGATTTCAGCTTTAATTTTATATATGACACCAAGATTTATGGCAGGAAAATAATAAAGCTACTTGGTACAGAAAGAACGAATCTAGAGTATTAGACAAATGCTGATTGTGTAGAACAGCAGAAATGCAACATTGAAGAGAAAGAAAGTAATTAGTGTGAAGAGAAAACCTGTTAACAATTTCTCCTTTTATTGCCGCCAATCTTTGATCTGTTATTCCTATGACTCTTGCAATCCGACACTTCTTTTCCCAACACTAAAGTTGTAGAGGTGTACTTCAGATTGAAAGTGGTCTTCTTTCTAAAATGCTTCATCTCCTTGCCTACATAGGAGCCAACAAGAAAAATTAAGGATAAATTGACTTCAACTTTAATTTTATACGATACTATATCTTTACAGCGGAAAAATAAATTCCAGATAAATAAAAGAAGTTAGGAAGTTGTCGATAGACAAATTAATTCTCCTTTTTCACACACTGCCATGTAAGATAAAGAAGTACAACATTTTACTAGAATACATTGAGAAGCAATCACAAAGAAGAAAAAATAGAAACCAATCATAATAAAGTTCATGATTCACACACCTTGTGAAATTCTAGACTTTTAGAAATCGTCTATATTATGAATTTATGATGCAAACGGCATGCCAACAACTTCAGATACTACGTTGTAGCTACGAATCCAATGGCCCAATTAGTCCATTTCTCGAAAAAGGTATTTTCACTTCCAATACTCCACATCTCATAGCCAGAAAAATAGCATAAACTTAAGAAGCTCCCATTGTTGAAAAGTAAAGCTTCTAAAACTTCCTAAATATTCTTCTTTCCTAAACAGTCCATCACTATCTGAATTCAGAACATCCAAAAGGACAGAGAAATGCTCATGATTGTACATTAAAGTTGAAACAAAAATCATGCTGGAGAAGAAATAATTTAAAAAAAAAAACAGTGAATCATGATGAGACCCAAAAGTAAAGCTTAACTCAAGAAGTTCCCATTGTTCAAAAAGCTTCTAAAACTCATTTGAATTCTGAACATACAAAAGGACAGATAAATGCTCATGATTGTAAACAAAAGTTGAAATAAAAATCATGCTGGACAAGAAATAACCTGTGAATCATCATCAGCCCTAAAAAAATCAAGGAATCCCCAGAAGAAAGGTGATCAACTTGTGGATCACAGAAAGCTCATGGACCGGAACTATGAGATGGGTCAAAGTAGAAATAACCTGAGGAAATGATTAAAACAACTACAACCCTTGTGGAGATTGTGAAAGAAAAATCATGGGCATCAATAAAATCCACGACCAACGAAACAGGAGGCAGTGGAAAGCGACGGAGAAATCAAGCTTTGGGCAACGTCCGGAGAAAATAAAATGAAGGTTAGACGGGAAAAAGGGAATGGATTTTTGCTGTTATTATAATATATACCCAAATGGAGAATGTTGGTACTTTGAAAATTCACATTCATATTATGAAATGTGGAATTGGATCGGAATATTGGTCCAAACTCGTAAAAGTAACGCATTTCAATTAGCACTTGCTTTTGCTTTTCCCTAATTAATAAATTCCCACTTGAATCCACTCAAACGAAGGTCTGTTCGGATCATTTTCCACAACTTCTCTATTCTCTTGCCTAATTTGTTCTTTTGTTCGACAGGTGTTGAAGATTTTTTTTTAAGTACAAATTGGAGAATGGATTATAAATACCGATTCTAGGAATCGAACTGTGACCGTGAAATGAAAACAGATTAACACCAAACCAAATAACCAATCACGACATCGATCCATTCGTGATTCGATGGCAAGTGTTGAAGATAGCATATCCCAAAAGAGCCATCTATAGATTTGATGGATTATTATAATGATTAATTTATATTATTATTTGTGATTGTTCAGGTGTCCAAGTTATTTTATAAGTACCTCGATTATTATTATTGTTATGAATTAAAGATGGGCTTTTAGTTTTTCAATGCCTTCTTGATAGGTCATATTATGAATTTCACATTAGGTATGTAAGAAAACCTCTTTCATGTATAAGATAGATAGGTCATTTCATTCGTTGTCAATTAATTTTGAATTTGTACCTCGGCAATCTAATAACAAATAAAGAGATACTTGGGAGGAAGGTATAATTGAGTATTAGATGTCATGAACTCATTTCCCAAACCTTACAAAATAAATACTTACTTTCGTCCTCAAACAAGTATGTCAATTAGAATTTGATGTCAACGACATAATGGGTGTATCCTGTAACCTATACCTTGCTCTTGAGAAAATAGGATCCATAAAGATTTGAGAAAATGTGTTTAAAAAGTGTTTCTAAAAGCAATGGTATAATCATAAGCTAGCAAGCAAGAGACAACAACAGCTTAAAATAACACTTAGCCTTGGGTGAGAAGATTTAACGACTAGTTATATTCTCCTATGCTACGTTATAAATTAAATACAAAATGATAGTTTTGCATATGAAAATGACAGAGAATTGATACACAACAATAAAAATGGGAAAACTACCCTAAGATACAATATAAGTAACATAAAATAAATGTATGATAAAAAAAAAAAAAACATGCAGCCACATGGAACATATATTGAATACATGATTGTGAAATTCTCCCACATTTCAAATCGTTAACATTCATGTAAATCAACTCTATTCGAACTAGGCGATATCTTGAACAACTTTGTCTTCTAATCTTCAGTGCTATTCCAATAAACTTTTGTGTATCCAACTCTTCACCATCTCTCTAAGACCTTGCATTTTTAGCTAATACTTACTGGAATCACTAGATTCAACACTTTGTATGGTGTTGAGCTTACTTACACAAAACTCAGGATCTTTCCATTTTAACCTTGTTTTACTTCTAATTCAAAATTTACCTTACACAAAACTTAGATTCTTTCCACTTTAACCTTGTTTTACTTCTAATTCAAAATTTACCTTATGAATTTTTTGATAAAGAAGTCCAGTCACTTTCAAGAAGAAGAAAAACAGAGTTAAATAAAAGTAAACAAATCTTAGCTTTTTTTCTCTTTCGTTTCTATCATATGCAATCAATAATGTCTTAGGAATAAAAAGTAAAAAATGATGGAAATATTTCTAATCTCTTTTTCAGAACACCAAAAAAAGTTTGTCTAATAATAAAATGAAGATTCTGAGTAGAAATCCACTAACACCAATAGTGGGTTTGGTTCATACACTTAATGGCAACTCACCCAACTAATAGCAAAAAAAAAAAAAAAAAACTTCGACTCAACTCAACTAATTATTTAGAAAATGATTTTTTTAGCCATTAAAAAAAAAGGAAAGAATTCAAATTCATTACTTGTTCCTTTAATGATTTTTTTTAATGACAATTTAACTATTTTTTATAATTTAGAAAATAAGTTCAACAGTAAAATCCAATACCAGTTCTTAGTTTAGTCTCATTTCTTAAGCAATAATTGATAGCATGAACGTCGTTATAGATCAATAAATTATGAATTGAAGTATTTTAACTAAAATGTTGAAAATGACTAGAACAATGTTTTATAAATGGTAACGGATAATTTTGCGGCATATTTAAGCATTGAAATCAAAATCAAAGTATGGTTAAAGAAAAGATGGAAACCGTTTATATAAAAGAAAATGGTAATCCATGTGCCACTTTCTGAAGTTGAACTTTGGTGACAAATTCACAGCTTTTGCTGAAATAAATATAATGCCGTTGTAAGTGTGGAAGGCATTTGAAAAAAGAAAGAAAGAAAACAAACAAACAAACAAACAAACAAAAGTTCTGCTGCACAAAAAGATCACCTCTTTGTTCTTTTCACCAACCAAACTTAGGATTTTGAGGACTCTTTTAAGAGAATCATAAGTTTCATGCTTCTTTGTATCATTTACTGCATCTCACCCAAGTTCTCATCCTCGTGCTCTCAATCTAAATGACCCCCTAAATGTTTTTGAGGCGCACACCACAAGCCAAGAAAAGATGAGATGTGCTTAGGACTGGTCGCCCAGTGGACACTTCAATGAGCTCATTCTACACAATACAAGTTGATTGCAACTTCACACAAAATGCTACTGAATCCTTAACAAAAATGTACAACCTATACCATGAATTCCAGTGGACTTCTTCAAACACCAAGACCCTGGCTTCCTAGTGGATGCCTTTAGCATTTGTGACACATTCTAATGACATTCGCTTGGACTTCGAAAAAATTTCTCTCGAGCTTTAATTCGAACATTAACTTGAGCGATCAAACCTACTTGATATTTAGACTCCACAAAAACACAGTATCCTACTATCCAACCAAATCAAACATACTCAAACTTAAGTATGAGAGAGATTTTGAAATGATCAAACTTACTTCTGTCAGAGTATGAACCTCATTATGCAACAAGATGATGGCAAAATAAGGTAACAAGATGATGCAGAATTATATATTACAATGGATTATAATGTAACAAGAAAAACCTCAGTTTGGAAGAGAAATTACAGTCACTCATACACGCTTGCCTTAATCTGATTGTTTCCTTTTGATGAAACTTCGAACACTTGCTACATCACCATGCACGACGACTTTCCCGTCTTCCATGTAGAGAGCGCCATCTGCATACTCGAGTTCTTCTAAGCGATGGGTCACCCATAATGCTGTAACATCTTCCGAATTGTGCAAGCAATTCCGAACTGCTTTGATCACCCCCATCTGGTTTAGAAAAGAAAATAACAGGAGATTGAAATAAGCGATGCAACTTCAGAAAAAGCTT
The DNA here is from genome assembly GCA_036507275.1 of Sicyos edulis. Taxonomy (NCBI): domain Eukaryota; kingdom Viridiplantae; phylum Streptophyta; class Magnoliopsida; order Cucurbitales; family Cucurbitaceae; genus Sicyos; species Sicyos edulis. Next base: position 46,181,240 of record CM071850.1, read on the forward strand.
CCATGAAGTTAAATTAGGTTAAACCATCCATCAACCCAAAAGCTTAAACTTATGGGTTGGGGTAAATTTAATTACATCAATCAACTCTCCCCCTCACTTATGGGCTTTGAAATTTGAGAAATATCCTACAAGTGAAATTCAATTTTAATTGAGGATGAAATGACTTGATAGGGATTCGAACTCAGACCTTCCTACTCTGGTACCATGTTGAATTATGTTAAACCATTCTACCATGGGATTATGTGATGGAAGATTATGAATATCTAGATAATATGATGACATCAAATAAATACCTGATCGCTCTCATCGAGAAATGTGGTCAGTTCATCTAATAGAAGGACTTTGCATGCTTCAGCCAAAGCACCCGCAATAGCAACTCTTTGCTTCTGACCACCGCTGAGCGTTTGCACCGATCTCTGAAGAACAATAATGAGGAATTATGAAATTAAAATTTGCAGTTCCAATTTTAAAAAACTAAAGAAGTATAAGGCTTGCCTGAAGGTAGGTGGACATGCCAACTGAACTCAGAGCTTCCAAAACCCTTGATTTGACTTCATGGTTGGTTAGATTTAACTTACCGAGGCCAAAAGCAACATCCGCTTCCACAGTTGGCATCACTACCTGGCAAATTGTAAGTGTAAGTGAAATGTTATGATATAGCAACGAAGGAATGGATAGGATTGAAATGATGAAGCAAGCTGACCTGATAGTCCGGATTTTGGAAGACAAAACACTTGGGGTTTTTGACGTATAGAGCACCCGTTGTTGGGTTCAAAAGACCAGCTAAGACCTGCATCGATTAAAACATGGAACATGGAAGAGTTGAGAGTTCATTATGTAGGGAAAGAGAGTGAGTGAGTACCTTCAAGAGGGTTGATTTGCCAGAGCCATTAGGTCCGAGAAGCATCCAGAACTGGCCAGACGGAATCCGAAGCGAGCAATCCCTAAGAATAGGCACAATGTTGGCGCGCCTGGTGGTGATGGAGACGCTGAGGTTGTTGCCCTCAATGGCTATAGTATCAGAAGTGACATTAGGCCTGCAGAAGCCATGAAAAAGGCGAAACAAGAGATGGGGAATCCAAAAAAGAGACAGCCAAAATGGAAGAGCATTGAGAGTACCTGGAAGGACTAGGAGGGTTGGAGAAGAGAGGAGAAACAAGACGCGGCGATGGCGGCGCCGGATTCAAACAACAGGGACCCTTCAAAACCCCCAACATTTCCGATCTCTTCTATCTATCAATATACATCCACCATCACCCCTACTAATAACATCCTCTCTTTACGTTTTTACTCAACCGTATTTGGACTACGGTTTTCAACTCTTACTTCAAATTTACTTCTTATTATTTAATAAAATCTCAAAAATAATTTATATACTTCCTAATGGATACAAAATTTATTTGATTGGGTAAAAATGTTTTTCTTTTCTTCGATCAATCATTTTACTCACATCATTAATATACGAATAATTAACTTTCAAATATTTAATTCTTCAAAAATTTCAAACTAGAAAGTCTATTTTAGATTTTATTAAATCATATAAACTAAATTCTACTTTTTAAAATCATATAGACTAAATTTTAGATTTTAAAACCATAAAGAGTCTAAATTCTAACTTTCATTCAAACCAAATTTATATTTTACCAAAGATTTTAATTCGTGCTTAGTTAGTTTAACTTAACAAATAAGTCTCAAAGCTAAAATATTATTTTAGTTCATGCATTTTTTAGATGGCTTTATTTTTAAATATAAACTTAGATGTCCAATTTGAATCCTATATTTAAAAAAAAAATTAAAAAAAACTTAAAATTGATGTATATGCAAAGTTTGAAATTAATTTAGTCAAAATTGAACATTACATCACAAGTAGGAGATGAGAATAATAGCATATGATCCTAGCAAGAGAAGATTTGCACGTTGGAAAAAAGAGAAGAGACCCATAAACTGCCTTGTAAAACGAAGCACCAAATCTGGTTTTACTTTTATTCATAGGTAAGAATTAATCAAATTTATTCATACAATGAACCAAGAATTTGAAGGGAAAAAAATGTAATGATATTCCTAAGCGTCCCAATTTTGAAGGGGGGTAATGTAAATATCATCTCTATATTCATTTACTATACAACTGACAATAACTGTGTATCTTATGACTTAGCTATGGCTAAGCAATGCTGTGTTTCCTTCTTCCTTGACATGTTACGCCTAGAAAAATGCCTTCCGCTTTGCCAGTTTTCGCGATTTCATAAGCTCGGTGAGCGAAGGAAGAGGCTCAGGCACAGGGACATTCATTGACCTGTATAACTTTCTAAACCTGTCATTAAACCCCTTAGAAGATCCAACACTTAAAAGATGTGAATTACTACAGCCTGCTATTCTGTCATCTTTTACAAACTCCCCAAAGTGTGTTTTGGGAACGGTACCGGCATCTTCCCTATCGTCTAACGACTCGTTTCCCTTCGCTCTACTTTCTTGCTCAAGGACATTGAGTTCTTCTACCCCACTGCTGACTGCTTCTGGTGGGGTATTGTTATTCATGGACACAACTTTTACTTCAGAAAGATGGAGCTCAACCTGATCAGAGCAAACAAAGGTATATTCATCAGCTAATAACCTGTCGTTCGCAAATTTATCGTTTTTTTCTTCAGAGTGAACTTTGTTTTTAGAATTTTCAGATGAATCGTCAATCGGTTTTCTATTAACATCATGGATGGACAAGTCTGCTACTTTATCTCCAACTGCTTGTACAGGCTCATTCTCATTAGATGAATATGAAACTTCATCCTGCAACAAATTGGGATCTTCCGTGGCAAGTCTAGCTCGTCCGAATAATGTGAGAGGTGGAAAATTGCTTGAAGACAAAATGTTTAACATTTCTTTTGGTACAGCATGCAGTTTCACAGGTTGTAGTTGAGGGTCCATATCTTTTTGAGTGGATAATTCAACTATAGGGGAACAGCATACTTCAATCAGTGAAGCATCTAAATCTGAAGAACTTTCCTCAGTTATACCAAAAAGCTTCCAGATTAGACCATTGGAAGTTAAACTAGTGCAACTGAGGTTCTTTTTCACGTAATCCAAATCCATAGCCCGACAACCAGGAGTGGTTGAAACAACCCATTTTGGTGATAAAATTTGCAAGGCCCATTCTAGTTCCTCCTTCGATGAGTGCATCGAGTAACAGACATGCCAAATACCATTCTGATCTTTAATTGCTTCACTAATTATTTGTTTCCTTTTGCTGCAAACATCTGACAATTCCTCACGAACATACCACTGGGTCGAAGGGCGGATTATGAGAGGTTCGGGCTGAAAATTGCTCTGAGCATCTGCAAGCAGTGCTTTTGCACTGTGACGTAGTTTAGGGAATCCACCAAGGAGATGAAATCGGGAGGATGGATCTTGAGTGAAAATGTCAGGATCTATAAGTTCAAGAGCCTTGTAACCTGTTCTCGTGTATTCATCCACAAATATCTTTGAACCAAATGTTTGGGATACTTGTTCCAATATATCTTCCTGCCCTAGAAGATTGCAAACCAGATACACTAAAGGAGCATCAGGATGCTTCCATATGCAGTTAATAACCTGCAAAAATACGTGATTTTAAATTAACCATTGGTCACATATTCTAAGAACGTAAATACATAATATTCACTTCTGCCCAGCAGCAAAGAACATCAGACAGACTTGAAGGTTCAACAACTCAATAATCTTTCCCTCCCTCCTTTATTCCTAACTTCGTTTAACCCCCCATATATTTTTTTGTGTAAAAGATGGGCAGAAACTGGCAACCTCCACTGTTCAGTTGCATACATAAGTTAGAATTTTATCCCACACCATCTAGACATGGCTTGGTGTCACTCTAAAAAACATAGAGGAAGGCCCGCCTAACAGAGGTAATCTCCGGTGGCTGGCTAAAAGGAAGAAGCAAATACGGGTAAATGCAGTTAGATCTTTTCTTTGAAAAATCTGGAAGGAAACGAGCATTTTGAGATAAGTACCATTGACTCTCCTCTCAAATCCATGAGAATCCACTTGGTTCTCAAATCTCAATAAGTATCAAATTATTGAACAAAGTGAATTACCTGATGTATTGCCGAATGTCTGCTAGGAAATTGTTGAAAGAATTTACCAAATGTGCAATCTAGAAAAACCAGGTCCAGTCTACATCTCGGGTGTTGACCACTTTTTCCACGATACTTGTCAGGTAAGTTCTGTAGGCACTCAGGAGTTAGTCTGCAATCACCCGTATGCAGAATATTGCCAAAATTGCCTTCAAATAAGAACATAACAGCTCCTAACCCATGCCAGAGAAATATATCATTCGTCAATACAGCTTCTAAATACACTATGACATATCAAATATCGAGTGCACAGAATGAAAAAAGGCGAAAATATAATGAAATTAAAGAAATGGAATGGGTGGGGGATAGATAAATTACCAGGGCAGTGGTGAGCATCGAAAAGTGTAACGGTGAAAGGTCCGCCGGGATCTTTGAGGAGCAGCGCGTGGCCGATCTCGATACATACAAACAAGGAATCATGAAGCTGGGGAAGGAGAAGGAGAAGAAAAATGAAGCGCCCCGGACGGAGAAGAAAAAGACATAGTGAAAGTGAAGAGAGAAACCTGTGGGAAGTGGCGAACAACGATGGATTTGGTGAGAGACGTAGAATAAATGGGGAACCAAGAATGGGCGGCGGCGATTCCGGAGGTGTGATCCCGGTGAGCGTGGGTTAGAAAATGGTGGCGCTTCTGCTTGGAGGATGGACTCCACGTGTCCACCGAGAACGGCAGCCCTTCGGGCATTTCGATCGGCATATTGGAACAGAGACACCAAAATCAAACTAGGAACCCTAATTACAAAACTCATGCTCTTGTGTAACAACCACAATTTCCCATGTGCCGCCCGGATTATTTTTAATTTACCGCGTTTACCACAACTTGCTTTTCTTTCTTTTCTTTTTTAATTAACCATAACAAATATTCATGGACCGAAGTGACCATCAAATACAAAATATTTTATATCCATATGATACATGAATGACAAAAATGAATCAAATGTGTCAACAAGATGGACATGTTTTAAATATTTGCCAACACACATGAGCTTACCTCAATAATTAAGAAACTAAAAAAAATCCATTAGAATTAAATATTTAAGCCAACAAAGTCCATAATATATAGATTCCTAACCAAGATGTTGTACTTTAAGAAAATGTTCAATCATCCATCCACATCTGTGCTACTACTTTTTTTGTTTTTATTTTTTATTATTTTTTTTTTACAGTAATTAGAGACTGGGATTTTTTAGTCATTGTGTATGTCGTTCAATTACTGTTCATATTGTCTTTTAAAAATGTATTATATTTATCCATAATAAAGATATACATTTATAAATATTTTTAAAATCTTTTTCTACTAATAAAGATCACCCTCCCCGAAAAAAATATGAATAAATAAAAGTCATTCGATCTCCCTTCCCTAACCGCAGGTTTGTTCATTGCCTAAAAATAGCATGTTTACAAGCCTCTTCCATTTTCAACCCATCAAGAATATGGGTAATGAAATAGTCTATCTATCTTTGACCACATATCTCCAACCAACTTTTTCAAATACAAATATTACTTCAACATTTCTGGTTCTATTTTCTTCTCATTCAAACAAGTTGGGTTCTCGCTGCTAAAAGGAAAAAAAAAATCCAAATGCAAACATAAGAAGAAAACTTACCATTCATGAGTTCATGTAAAGATTGTGCATTTGGTTTGATGAGACCTTCCATTAGTTAACTATGGTTTTTCATGTACTGTAAGAGACAAGCTAAGTGATTAGCAAATAGAAGAAGAAATGACTAAGCAAGTCGTGATTCACAACGGCACAGACGATACAATCATCTGCTATGCGCCAACGATGATCACAACAAATGGGGTGTGGCTAGGCGACAACCCTTTGGATTTTTCTCTCCCTCTCTTCATCTTGCAGTTAACAATGGTGGTTGTGATGACTCGCATTTTGGTTTTCCTCTTAAAACCCTTTCGTCAACCTCGAGTCATATCTGAAATTTTGGTGAGTTTTAAGATTTTATTTTAATTTATTTTTTTGCATTCTTTCTTGCAGTTAAATTGTTGGCATTTGGGGCTTTAAACTTGGTTTCTCTATGTAATAGGGTGGAGTGATTTTGGGGCCTTCCGTACTTGGGAGGAATGTTAGATTTGCCAACGCCGTATTCCCTTTAAGAAGTGTAATGGTGCTTGAAACAATGGCAAACGTGGGGCTTCTCTACTTTCTGTTCTTGGTTGGTGTGGAGATGGATATCACAGTAGTTCGTCGAACTGGGAAGAAAGCAATGGCGATAGCTGTAGCAGGAATGGTTCTTCCATTCGGAATAGGAGCTGCTTTTTCATTCCAACTTCACAAAGATAAGGAAATGAACTACGGCGGCACTTATATAATGTTTCTTGGTATTTCGCTCTCTGTGACTGCTTTTCCAGTGCTTGCTAGAATTCTTGCAGAACTTAAACTGATAAATTCAGAGTTCGGAAGGATAGCTATGGCGTCGGCCCTTTTCAATGATATGTGTGCTTGGGTTCTCTTAGCTCTAGCCATAGCATTATCCGAAAATGATTCCACATCTTTGGCTTCTTTATGGATTGTATTGGCAAGTGCAGGCTTTGTTATGTTTTGCATCTTCATTATTAGGCCGATGATGGCATGGATAATTCGAAGAACCCCAGAAGGTGAAAATGTCAGTGAGTTCAACATTTGTTTGATCCTCACAGGGGTTATGATCGCAGGGTTCATTACAGATGCCATAGGAACACATTCCGTTTTTGGGGCTTTCGTGTTCGGGTTGGTTATCCCAAATGGATCACTTGGGGTGGCTTTAATTGAGAAACTTGAGGATTTTGTTTCAGGGCTTTTGCTCCCTCTTTTCTTTGCAATCAGTGGGCTTAAGACTAATATCAGTAGCATAGGACTAATGACTTGGGTATCAATTCTATTCATCACTCTCCTTGCTTTTATTGGCAAAATCATAGGAACACTCTTTGCCTCAATTTGTTATCAAATGACCTATCGCGAAGGTGTCACGTTAGGCTTACTTATGAACACTAAAGGCCTTGTTGAAATGATCATCCTCAACGTTGGAAAGGACCAAAAGGTAAACATTCTCAACACATTGTCCATTTTCAATCTCGATACGCATGATCGCATCATATAATGATCAACTGAAATGGCCTATAGCAACAATAACGAATACATACTAAGGTGGAATGGAAATTGGGTTGGTTTTGTTTTTTTCTTTGACATGACCTTTTCATCTTTTCATACCACCCTTACCAAAGAGTCAATGTAAATTGAATATGCAGGTGTTAGATGATCAATCATTCACAATCATGGTGATTGTAGCTCTAATAATGACAGGAATAATAACACCTGCCGTTACTGTACTCTATAGGCCAATGAGAAGGTTTGTACCGTACAAGAAACGAACAATCCAAACATCAAAACCAGATTCAGAGTTAAGAATATTAGTTTGCATCCACACACCTCGAAATGTGGCAACGATCATCAACCTCCTTGATGCCTCCAACCCAACCAAGAGATCCCCAATTTGCATTTACGTGCTACACTTGGTCGAACTCACAGGCCGAGCCTCGGCCATTCTCATTGTCCATAGCACCAGAAAATCAGGCCGGCCTGCCCTTAATCGAACCCAAGCTCAGTCAGATCACATCATCAATGCATTCGAGAACTACGAACAGAGCGTCGATTGCGTCAGTGTGCAGCCTCTCACAGCAATTTCCCCATACTCCACAATGCACGAAGACATCTGCAATTTAGGCGAAGACAAACACGTGGCCTGCATAATCATCCCATTCCACAAGGAACAAACCGTGGACGGAGGCATGGAAGTGAGTAATCCAGCATTCAGACTGGTTAACCAAAATGTGTTGTACAATGCCCCTTGCTCCGTGGGAATCCTGGTGGATCGAGGCCTGAACAACTCGAAACAAGGGGCGTCTGACTACAGCGTAGTCGTGCTGTTCTTCGGGGGACAGGACGACAGAGAAGCCCTATCGTATGCATGGAGAATGGCAGAGAATCCAGGAGTGAGAGTAAGCGTAATGCGATTCATTGCGGAGGAAGAAGTAGGAGCGAGGGTGGAGGGAACAGAAATGGAGAGTGAGAGGCAAGTTGACGAAGAGTACATAAAGGAATTCAGGACAATGAATGTGAGCAACGAGTCGGTCACATACTCAGAGAAAGTGCTGAACAACGGCGAGGAGACAGTGGCAGCCATAAGATCCATGAACGACGCTCACGACCTGTTCATCGTCGGTAGGGGGGAAGCTCAAATATCGGCTCTCACCGCCGGGCTCACAGACTGGAGCGAATGTCCAGAGCTGGGAGGAATCGGCGATTTGTTAGCTTCGTCGGATTTTGCAGCGACGGCTTCGGTTTTGGTAATGCAACAGTTCGGAACAGTAATGGGTACCGGGCATGGAGAGGAACAAGAAACTTCGCCACATATCCACCAACACCATCCCAGGCAATATCCTTCATCATAGACTTAACATTATTTTTTCTCTTCTTTACTAACGTATAGTCTCCAGTTTCTTTTGTGTGTATACTTTTTTAGGTTTAACTTTCTCTAACAATTGGGAATCTCTTCTCTTAATTTCATTGCCCATGATTTTTTATTTTCTAAGAAATGCAATACAAATGATGCTTAGACATGTCACCCGTCCTACCATCACCCTATTTCCACCCATTTTAATCTTCGTTCATGTAAATTCATATTAATTTTTGCGAGAAATAGGTGAAGATTTATGTAAACAATTCGTGGGAATCGGGTTTCGTTCGAAAATACATTTAACTTTTTTTTACAAATATTTTTAATCTTAATTCAATTCAATACATTTTAAATCATTTTTAAAATGGTTAACTTTTAAAAAGAAATATTTATTAATCTTCAATTATGTATGTAAGGTAAATATTTATAATTCAAATGAATATTTTTTAGATTTATTTTTCATATAAATATATTTGAAAATATAAATGGGGTGGAAAAAAGGGGATCTTCGCAAGAACCTTTATTTCTCATTCACCCTCCATTCCCACGTAAGTAGGATTCTTGTCCCGATGGAGCAAGTCCCTACAAGGCCTCGATGAGAAAAAAGGACGTAACATTCATAAGTCAAAGGGTCTGACCAACATCATTTGGTTGTAGTAAAAACAATTAATTCTCAGGTAAATAACTCATAAATTTATCTCTAAGATTCTTTTTTACTATTAAGATCAATCTCCCATGTTCAAAATAAAAAATAGTATCATTTTTCTAATGTAATGTTTACAAAAAAAAAAAAAAAAAGCCAAAATTTGAAAATAAAATGTAACAGTTATCAAAGTTTAAGAAGAAAAATGAGAACACTGAGATAAAAAAAAAACCCATGCCATTGTATAGGCTTTTAAGTGCAATATAAGTACAATACAATAAATAAATGGATAATAGAATAATTGTCTATTCGTAAGTAGATAGATGACATCTACTAAAAAAAAATTTGTATAGACAAATCTCTCATTTTTTTAATGAGTTAATAATTTGGAGCTCTGTTCTTGTAAATTCGGAAGTATCACTAGTTTAATCGTTAGATTGTGGCATCGAGATTCATTGCAAAAACAAAAACAAAATTAAGAATTGCCTGATTAGATAATTATATAAATTGAGAAGTAGTTATTCATAATGATAAAAGTTGGTGAAGTATTAACAATTTGGTTTTGTATAAAAGATCTGATATATATTTCTTCTATAATTAGAAAAAAGTATGTAATTTCGAATGACAACTATGTAATCTACACCAACACGTAACAAGATTGATCATTCAGATTAAAAAGTAAGTTAAAAAGAATCGACTTTTGGATAATGGATGGAATTCATAGAACAGAGAAAAAAGGTCCTAGCCTCTTAAGCTAATCTTCAGGAGCATGTTTAGCTCATAATTTGCACACATTTGGCTGAAGATATGAGAAATAAACTTAAACATTGCTTGTGTCATAGAACGTTGTCAATAAGCCATCACATGAAAAAAAAAACACATTATTTATGTCGACTTGTGTCAATATCCAACCGAAAGTTAAAGCTAAAGTGAACAAAACTCTAATAATGGACAGCTCAACAACATGACTAATATATGAGTGTAATCAATTTTATCGATAATAATTTTGATAATTTTATATGAAAAACTTTTTTATATTAGAGTGTTTGAAAAAAAAAAAATTTAGATAGAAATTTTTTTATGATTCTTTTGTTTTAAATAACTATTTTCCTCTCGGTACTTAAAATTTAACTTATAATTTTGCAAGGATAAAGATTGAAATGAGTAGCATGAATCAGGAAGCAATCTTCAATCTTCAATCTCCATTAACAACAACTATTTTAGTTAATTTTATAGATCTTTCTGAGTTTAATGATTTAATTTTTTGAATATTAAACTTGCTTTCTTCGAATTTCACTTCAATAATCTTTGTCTTTTCATAAATCTTGGGAAGAAATCTATAAATAAACAAAATTTGAAAATTATTTTTTAAGACCATAATTTAATTTTTGAAAACATAAGTGAAAAGGATATATAACTAATACAAATAAAATATATTGAAAGATAAAAGTTTATTCATAAACTTAGTGTTTTAAAATCAATGACTATAATACGATTTGAAGATACTTAGAATTTAATCTTTTAAAAATTAGAATGTAATCCTTATGATTTGATAAAATTTAAAAATTAGTTCATGTCGTTTGTAATCACACTGAATTATGCATGTAAAAGTAATTTATTCATGTTGATTTTTTTGTCCAATCAAACACTTAACTCACACTATTATCGTTGATACATCGATAACTATCTTTTACATACTTAATTTGTTAGAGATTAGATAATAACTATTTTTTAGATTTTATTAAATCATAGAAATTAAATTTTAGTTTTTAAAACCATAAAAACCAAATTTCTTACTTTCTTCAACTAAATTCTAACTTTTGAAATCAGAGCGACTAAACTCTAACTTTTTTCCAACCATAAAAACTAAACTTTAACTTTTTTTCAAATTAAAAGGACCACATTTATAATTTACACTGTATATATTATTTAAATTTAAAATTTAAGTTCTCCTATCACCTCATTTCTATCCAGATTGAAAGACAAAATGTGTATCCATCAAAACTATAAAGACAAAGAAGAATAAAAAAATTAAGCATTTAAGCAATGAAAAAATGTGTTTCAAAAAAAACAAAAAGGAAGAAACGTATTATTCCTTGGATTGAAATAATTAAACAGATTTCGATTAAAATTTATTTTAAATAGTATAGAAATCAATTGTTTTTAGTTATAAAAATAATTTAAAACATGAATCAAAATGATTAAATTTAAACATTTAAAAGTTGGAATTTAAAAATAAAAATAAATACTAAAGTATAAATACCAACATTGTATATTAACCAAAATAAAACTATAAATTGGAATGAAAGTTGAAAAGAAGATAACAAATTAAAACATAATTAAACTTTTAAAAATATAGATAGTTGGCACTTCACAAAACAATAAAATTTAAAGTTGGAATAGCATTTATACATTTAACTTAAAAAAGAAATTAAAATAAAAAATAAAAATTCAAAATAATGATGAAACTTTTGTATATATAATTTGAAAAAACTTGTGTTACACCGTGTTGGTAGCTGCGATTGAATTCATTTAAAATTGGAAGGGCTTAAGAGAAAAGTAAAGAGTCATGAAAGTTGAGCGAAAGTGTTGGGTGATTTTGCATGGTGTTTGGAACGGGAACGGGAACGGGAAAGGGAAAAGAGAAAACAAGGGCGAGAACGGCGTTGAGCCATGATCCCCGTTTTGACTGCCACGTGTCGGTGAGAAAGGTGCAGGAATAGCACTCTCTTATTTCCTGGCCCTTCTCCCTCATTTATTCATTGTTCCGCTTCCCTCTCAAATTTGCGTCTCGTCCCCCGCTGCTAGGTGGGTGAAATTTTTCATCCCATTTCCTCATTCATACTTTCTTCTCTTCATCTTATTCTCTCTTCTTCTTCTTCCTTCCTCAGGCGAAGGCGGCCTTATTCTTCTTCACTTTCGCTGCATCTAATTCAGCCTCCGATCGCACCGCTTTTATCCTAAAACGTGAGCTTATTTCATTATTCGCGCCTTCTTCATTCTCGATTTTGTTGTTGCCATTCGGATATTGCCGATTTTTTAACCGTAGACGCAAAGTATTGCGGAATGTGGGTTCTGGATGTTTGTTGTGGTGGTTGTTTACTTGTTTGTTGAATTTTCGCCACCGAGTTGTGTAGATCGATCTCATCATTGAGTTTTTCCTTCTTCTTCTTTATTTCCTCCTCATCCATTTCCAATTTTGGCATAGCAGAGTTGTGATCATCCTCGAGGTCACAGACAGCAATGTCGACGCTCGAGTCTGGCCCCCAGGGGCTGACGAGGCGCCCCTCCCGCAGTGCCGCCACCACCGTCTTCTCCACAGAGGTCTTCGACAATGAGGTCGTTCCCTCCTCCCTCGCCTCAATTGCTCCCATTCTTCGCGTTGCTACAGAGATCGAATCGGAGCGCCCTCGTGTTGCGTATCTCTGTATGTTCCACCATCGTCATTCCTTGATTTAAATTCATTTTCCTTCGGATTTTCATATTCTTATGCTTTTTTCCCCGCCCAAAAGGTCGATTCTATGCGTTTGAGAAGGCGCACAGGTTGGATCTGAGCTCCAGCGGACGTGGTGTGAGGCAGTTTAAAACAGCACTTCTCCAACGATTAGAGAGGGTAATACGACTCTCATTTGTTTTTAATGATCGTTTTATTTCTAATTCTTTGGCTCTATTTATTTTCTTACTTTGCATCAAATTATATCTCTTGTTTTATTTTTCATTTTTTAGCGTAGAAGAATGGCCATTTCAATAGTGCTTCTAACTACTTGAATGTCTTTTCAGTGGATGGAAAAATGATTATTGCATTGTATGCCGTTCAAACTATTCAATTTTTATGCATGAGGAAATATTTTCCTTACTAAAAAAAGTAACATTATGTTTTTTATGAGGTACAAGATTTGGACCTAGCTAGGTCTTAAAAGAAAACAAAAAACTATTTAAATGTTGAGCTATGCTCATTACAAAAAACACAATAAATAAAACTTGTCTTGGTTTAATGAACATTTAATAACCAACAAGTTAGAAGAGTAGCACTGTAACATTTTAATATATATTTAATGACTAAAAGATTGGTTCCTTCATTCTTAATTGTAGTAGACAAAAATACTGATTTTTTTTGTTAGAATAGATCAATTAGTTTTTTTAGTAGTATAATTCAAATATGATATACATTTGACTATAGATTTTTATTGAGTTGAAATTACTTTATTTAGTTGAGATTGTTAAAGCTAGTGCAAGAACAACTTTGATTATTGGGACAAAACTAGAATTATGTCAACTTCAATCAAATTCAATAGGTGCAATATCAATGGATTAATACATTAGTTATTGAGAAATACTTCCCTCCTTAATCTTTTGGGTTTTACTTTTTCCTTAAAATTGATTAAAAAAAATTTTGTGGAACCATGGTACCACATATACTCTTAAGGAGGGAGCCCTCTTTATAAATAAAGAGAAAAATACTTTTCTTAATTAATTAGTTTGGAATTTGAACACCACTCATTGAAATTACAAAAAAAAAAAAAAAAAAAAACTTAAACATAGTGGAGAAAATTATCCATAATTATGAAAATTGATACCTTACGTAATTAATCATTTTACTTATTATTACTAATTAATCTAAGTGTAGCCTAAGTAGTTAAAAATACTTGGTACCTTTTTTATAGATGGAAGATTTATACCTTCACCCAAATATCTTTCTCAAAAAGTTCATTTTTCTATTGGATTCTAATAAAGATGTTTGAGTTACTTATCTCCCTATGTACTTTTTCTCTGCAATGTTTTAAAATTTTATCTAATTATACGAAGAATTTGTTTATTTTTAAATATCCCAACAATTTTTTTAACCGTCGATGAGGATGTAACTAACCTGTTCTGTTTTTTGAAAGTTAGGGTTCTAATTTTTATACCCTTATTATTCTTTTAAAACATATTGTTGTATTCTTGTATCATGGAGTAATTATTATGTCATGAATTTTTCCATCTCAATTACTGTATCAAATTTTTTTTAAAAAAACTTATTTTTAAACCCTTGTGAAGAATGGGTACATCACAATTTGCATGTCATGTCATATAGGTTAATCCAAGAATTTAAAAACGGTTACATAGTGTACTTTTATAGATCAGTTTCTAAAAGCTACTGATTATCTTTTTTTTTTTAAATGAGCTATTGACTATCCCTATCTTTTAGATACATGATGCCTCATGCCATTACGTGACGTCATTATTGATTTTGATCTTTTCGAGGAAAAATATTTCATAAAAAACAAACCATATATAAGAATTAATAAATAGAATCCACAATTACGTGACGTCATTATTGATTTTGATCTTTTCGAGGAAAAATATTTCATAAAAAACAAACCATATATAAGAATTAATAAATAGAATCCACAATTAAAAATAGTGGGAAGGAATCTTTATAAATAAAAATGATATGTAGGAGATTTATAAACTTTATAAAATATTTGATTGTTGTGATTCTCGAAATGTAGAGGTTCATTGAGCAGTGATCCTCGAAATTTATATACTCTATATATGCAAAAGTTTTTTGTTGACCAAAGTCAAAATTTTTAAAAAAGAAGAAGAAGAAGAAGGTCAATTCGGGGTGCAACCATATAAGGTCAAGTGTGACGGTCACATACACTCGCGAATATGAAACAAGAGATAGATTCTGAAGTTATTCCAGATTGATGAGATGAGTGCTTTCTCTGCCGTGGAGTCTACAGGCAAAGGTTGCCTTTAGGTTTCAAGAATTGAATTGGTGTGGTCTAGTCGAAGGCTGTAATATACTCCAATTACCAACGAAGGATAACTGATTTGATATCTCTCTTTGGTCCAGGACAATGCATCCAGTCTTGCGTCTCGGATGAAAAAAACAGATGCTAGGGAAATCGAAGCCTTCTATCAGCAATATTATAAGCATTATGTCAGTGCTCTTGATCAGGGGGAGCAAGCAGACAGGTACTCTTGTACATTTTCATAGTTTGATTCACCTCTATTTCTATGTTTGTTTTGTATATCATCTGTCCCAACTCCGGATTTTTTTTCCTTCAAAACTTTTGGCAGAGCCCAGCTCGGTAAAGCTTACCAGACAGCCGGTGTGCTTTTCGAAGTGCTTTGTGCCGTTAATAAGACCGAGAAAGTTGAAGAAGTTGCTCCCGAGGTACATTTGATTGTCTTAGTGTCAAGTTGATTGTTTGTCATTAGTTCCAGTGTCTTTTATCATTTCACTTAATTGATATCTAAAGTAATATTCTCCAATGAGCAGATTATCGCTGCAGCTAGGGATGTCCAAGAAAAGACTGAAATTTATGCACCCTATAACATTCTACCTCTTGATTCGGCTGGCGCTTCGCAGTCTATAATGCAGCTCGAAGAGGTAGTGCCTCCTGCCACTGATAATGGGGACTGTGTTATCATATACCGATTCCAAACATAATTTTGTTCCCTCTCCGTTTCATCTTAGGTTAAGGCTGCTGTGGGCGCCTTGTTGAATTCTCGTGGCCTGACCTGGCCAAGTACGTTTGAGCAGCGGAGGCAGAAAGCAGGTGATCTGGACCTACTGGATTGGTTAAGGGCAATGTTTGGATTTCAGGTACGATTTTTCATAATAAGAGGCAATCAATTCTAATAACTGTCTTTGAGAATTGAGAGATAAACAACATGATGCTAACATATGTGGTTGGCTACAGAGAGATAACGTTAGAAATCAACGGGAGCATTTGATCCTTCTGCTTGCTAATTCTCATATTAGACTTCACCCCAAGCCTGAACCTCTCAACAAGGTTAAACATTCTCGTATCTGGAAATTATGCCATTTTTAAGAATACGTATACCAAATATCTTTCCTGATTTGAACAGAGAGCTTACAAATTATAACGTTCAGTATGCCATTATTGGGCCTTATATTTGGGTCATTTATGTATTTTTCTTCCTACTGTATGGTGAATCATCTCTCTTATCAAGTTCTGGATTGCTTTTTCCCCCTACTGTTCTGAGCATATTTTTGGATTCTATAAATGCAGCTTGACGAACGAGCCGTTGATATGGTAATGAACAAATTGTTTAAGAATTACAAAACATGGTGTAAATTTTTGGGACGGAAACACAGTCTAAGGTGAGATATCATATTTTTTTGCGAACTCTAAAATTCTATCATCTCTTGCAATTTCATATTTGAATTATTATGACTGATGGGGAGGGGGATTAAAAAACTTGAATAATAAAATACTCTTATCTTGACCAGGCTCCCTCAAGGCGAGCTAGAAATACAACAAAGGAAGATACTCTACATGGGTCTATCTCTTCTTATCTGGGGTGAAGCAGCAAATGTTCGCTTCATGCCAGAATGTTTGTGCTATATATTCCACAATGTGAGAGTTTTCTCCAGCAAAAATATGGATATTTTTTCCTTCTTTTGATCATTGTGCCAGAAATTTGCTGATATATTCCCTTAACATCATAGTCTTTGACATTCTTTATAACTAGATGGCATATGAACTTCATGGCTTGTTGGCTGGAAATGTGAGTATTGTTACTGGTGAAAATATTAAGCCTTCTTATGGTGGGGATGATGAGGCTTTCTTGCGGAAGGTTATAACTCCCATTTATCGGGTTGCTGAAAAGGTAAGTCAGTCAAATCCTTAAGCTACATGTAATTTAATTTCAGCCAAATCCTAAAGCTACATATCATTTTATTTCAACAACGGCAACTTTCCTTTTGAACTTCCAGGAGGCAACCAAAAGCCAAAATGGAAAAGCTCCGCACTCAGCCTGGTGTAACTATGATGATCTGAATGAGTACTTCTGGTTAGCATGACAAAGAATTGATCTTCCAGAAACTATTGGTTCTTTTCCTGTCTCTGGTTCGAATGTTGTTCCATCGCTGATTGTATTTTCTACTTTTCAATTTGCAGGTCACCTGATTGCTTTTCTCTTGGTTGGCCTATGCGAGATGATGGTGAATTTTTCAAATCAACGCGTGAGCGAGCGCAGGTTCTTTTTTTTTTTTTTTTTTTTTATTTGAAATCGATCCTGTAGGAAGTTTAGTTCGTCAAAAATTGTTGAAAGAACCTGTTGTACCAGGGACGAAAAGGGCCACAAAGAAAATCTGGAAGCACTGGAAAATCACATTTTATTGAAACCCGAACATTCTGGCACACATTCCGAAGCTTTGATCGTTTATGGACCTTTTATATACTAGCTCTTCAGGTACCAATTACAACACATACAAATTTGTAAGCTATTTTCACATCACTTGTGATTCAAGGTTTTTACTTTGTATATAATTTATTTGTTACAGGCGATGGTCATTGTTGCATGGAAAGGAATTTATCCATCGGAGATTTTCCAAAAGGATGTCTTGTACTCTTTATCAAGTATTTTCATCACTGCTGCAGTCCTTCGCTTTCTTCAAAGTAAGTTGTTCTCATTCAAGAACCTGGATACTTAATACATGTTCCAAATACACTATTCCAATTAGCTACGACAATGATTTATTCTATATTGTTTGTGTTGTACGGGATTATTCTAATGGTTTAAATAAAGCTACAAGTGCTGGTTTTAATTTAACATGACATTGACGTAAAAGATCTTAAATTCAATTCTCTAAAGATCTTGAATTTTCTGTTTCAAAATTATTTCATCTCTTGAAATGTAAAATTATTTAAATGATCTAAGTAATCACACTTCCGTAGATTTAACATTTGTCACTGACATTAGTTTTGATACAAATCCTTCCTGATTTCCCCCTTTGACTCCTGCAAAGAGGCTGTTGGGAATGCTTTTTTATTGAACTTTTATATATTGGTTCCATGATTTTGTTTTTACTATTAGCCAAACGTGCAGCAATCTTCTTATGTGATATTACTAACTTTATTTGATATTTGTATGTTTGAAAACTTGCATGACTTATAACCGTTGACATGGTTGGGGAAGGGGAAATTATAAATCTATTTCTGTTTATTTGATGTTTTTATGTTTACGAGAAATGACATGCATATTTTAATTCAGGTATCTTGGACTTAGCTTTGAACTTTCCGGGATATCACCGCTGGAAGTTCACTGATGTGCTAAGAAATATTCTGAAGGTTATCATCAGTCTTGCTTGGGCTATTGTTCTTCCCCTATGCTATCTTCATACTTTCAAAATGACTCATGGGCAATTCAGAGACGTGCTCTCATTTCTTAACTCGTTGAGGAGTATTCCTCCTCTATATATAATGGCAGTTGCTCTATATATGCTACCAAATTTACTTGCAGCAGCTCTATTCATATTTCCAATGCTTCGGCGTTGGATTGAAAACTCAGATTGGCACATTATTAGATTTCTCCTTTGGTGGTCTCAGGTAAATGTGCTGCTCAATTCTTTCCGTCTCTTGTCTCTGTTTCTCTCTCCCTCCCCCCTGTCCATATGTGCTCCAACAAATAAATACATTTTGACCACTCGCGGTTTCTGCTGCAAGAATATACCTTAAATGTCATGCACCCTGTTAAAATAGTGCACTGAATAAATTGCAACCTGATGATTCTGCTGAATACTTTTCCCTTCCAGATAGAGAAAATATTTTTTATCTTCCAAATTGTGAATCTAGATGTAGGGTAAGACTTTGGTGCCTGACTAACAGTCGTAATCTTCATATATGGTGTGCATGTGTTTATACCAGCAATGTCTCTTTAATATGTTTATCCACTTTTCCTTTTCCTTTTATTTCTTATAAATATGCAGTCATGAGAATCATGCAAGACCATTTTAACCTTATCAAGTGGAAAACACCTTCTCATGATTTCGGTTCACTTGTTTTCTTAACTGTATCTTTTTCTTCTTGCAATCACCCCTAGGTGTTGGGAGTATATTGAACTCCCTTTATTCCTTTATCAATGAAATTTGTTTCTTCTTTAAAACAAAATGGTACATTTTTCTTCTGAAAAGAGGTCGAAGATACATATAAGCTTCTTGTTGGAGGTCTAAAATATTCTGGGTGTTGTGGAAAGGTCTTTGATCACTGTGTTTTGCTCTTTCTGCAGCCAAGAATATATGTTGGAAGGGGAATGCATGAAAGTCAATTTGCACTAATAAAGTGAGCTTGACAGGCTATGGATCTCATAATTTTTTTCCTGATTGATATTTACGAAATTGCAAATTCTGTTTTCTTGATTAGTTAAGTATGTGCTCCATGATTAGACATATTCTCTTATTTCAGGTATACCATCTTTTGGGTGGCACTTTTGTGCTGCAAATTTTCCTTTAGCTATTTTGTTCAGGTAATTAATTTCAAATGGCTAGGATACTAATTGCAGTAGTTTAGTATATTAAGGTTTTGGTCAATGTGGTCCTCTAACCTTTTTCTACTTGATCCCTTCAGATAAAGCCATTGGTGAAGCCAACAAAAGATATAATGAATATTCGTCGAGTGGACTATGAATGGCATGAATTTTTTCCTAGAGGTACTTGTTTCCCATCTGAGAAGTCCACTTTAATGCTCTGATTAATTTTGCTTGTGCTGAAGGTCTATTTTAATTGCAGCGAAGTACAACTATGGAGCAGTTGCATCACTGTGGATGCCAATAATTTTGGTGTGTGTTTTCTTTTCAGTTTTTTGTTTTGTTTTATTTCAATGCTGTACAACATGGAAGATTTTTTGTATTATCTTGGATAAAGCCTCTTGTCCCTTTTAATTTAAATGCAGGTTTACTTTATGGACACTCAAATTTGGTATGCTATATTTTCAACCATATATGGCGGTTTCATTGGAGCCTTTGATCGATTAGGAGAGGTGAGATTTTGATAGTTTGACCATTATTTTTTCAATATCTTATGAGGTGACGCATCGTCCTTATGTAATATCTGTTCACATATTTTTCTCCAACCTCCTAATACCATAGCAAGCATAATAATGTGGTGTGGTATCTTCTAATGTCTCGGGCTGGGTTAGAAGTGACTACTTATTAATCTGTCAGAAGATTGTGCTGATAGTCCTTATTTTACTCGTATCTTTTGGTTCGAAACTATTCTGTACTAACTAATTTCCATTCAGAAAATAACTGGTGCATACATGTTAAGTACAGATGTTTTCGTGTTAATGGAGGAATGTTCAACAATATTGCTCTAAATCACTTATTTTATTGACCAGGATAAATGTGTACTTGATTGGCTTCTATCATTGACTGATTTGATTTTACTTCTCATTACAGATACGAACTCTGGGTATGCTTAGGTCTAGGTTTCAGTCCTTGCCAGGTGCATTCAACACATACTTGGTGCCATCAGATAAGTCTCAGAAAAGGAGATTCTCTCTCTCAAAGCGTTTTGCTGAGGTTGCTCTTTTGTTTCTGAAAGCCTTTTTATCACCTTTCAATAACAAGTATAAAATCAGTGGTTCAAGTATGTATTTGTAATTTCTATTTTATTTCTGTGTAGATTACAACTAGCAGGAGAAGTGAAGCTGCCAAGTTTGCACAGTTGTGGAATGAAGTCATATGTAGTTTTCGAGAGGAAGATCTAATAAGTGACAGGAAAGGCTGCATAAACTAAGTTATCATTTAATTCTTCACTTCAAGCATTCCTTTAAATATTTAGAACTAAACTGGAATTTCAAATGAACCAGGGAGATGGATCTCTTGCTAGTTCCTTATTCATCAGATCCCAGCCTAAAAATAATCCAATGGCCTCCCTTTTTACTAGCCAGCAAGGTCAATATGGTTCCTCATGTTTCCTTTATGTATATCTTACGCTTTTTTGTTGGGTATACGGTTAGTGACTATTAACAACTTCTCTACCTCTACAGGTTCCAATAGCATTGGATATGGCTGCTGAATTCCGATCCAAAGATTCTGACCTCTGGAAGCGTATATGTGCAGATGAGTACATAAAATGTGCAGTGATCGAGTGTTATGAATCTTTCAAAAATGTCCTGAATGTTCTGGTGGTTGGAGAAAATGAGAAAAGGTTCTAAGCTACAGTTTCTTCTTATTGATCCAAACATCATCAAATGATCATTAACAAGAACGACTTTCATTGATGCTTTGTTTGTGGGTCACTTGTAAATGTTTCTTTAGTAACAATCATCCAGGGTTGAAATAATGCACACACTGCTGTTTTGTTTTTGCAAGATGCTATAACTAATAGGAGAATGAGAATCCGTCCCAATTGTTTACGTGAATTCTAATTCCCCTTTGACTTTAACAGGATTATTGGAACCATTATTAAAGAAGTTGAAAACAATATTTCAAAGAACACACTTCTCACGAACTTCAAAATGGGTTCTTTACCCATTTTGTGCAAGAAATTTGTCGAACTCGTGGAGATCTTGGTAGGTTATGATCCGATTCTAAAGTGTCTGCTAGTCTATTATTACAGATTAGAAACTCTGCTCTTGATTTCCTGTCTCAGAAAGATGGCGATCAATCCAAGCGAGATACAGTGGTGCTTTTGCTGCAAGATATGTTAGAAGTTGTCACTCGAGATATGATGCTCGACGAAGTCCGGTTAGTAAATTCATTTCGTGCAATTTGAATTTCAATTTATTCATCTTTACTGGGATTCCTTTTCTCTGCTAAATTCTTAAGTGGTGGCTCTTCCCTTTGTTATATCTTTCAGTGAATTGGTAGAATCGAGTCATAACAAGGACTCTGGAAGGCAACTCTTTGCTGGAACTGACACCAAACCTGCCATAAACTTTCCTCCTTCAGTTACAGCTCAATGGGAAGAGCAGGTGGGCATGTAGAAAATAAATAATATTAATTTTGAGAAATTATCTATCATTCTACGATTTTATTTAATTAGTTGAAATGACGCAATCTTGTGTTTGTGGGCATGTCAGATTAGACGCCTCTATCTACTATTGACTGTGAAAGAATCTGCCACTGATGTTCCTATTAACCTTGAAGCACGAAGAAGAATTGCATTTTTCACAAATTCATTGTTTATGGATATGCCACATGCTCCACGAGTCCGTAAGATGTTATCATTCAGGTCTGGTTAATTAACTATACGAGCAGAAATCATATGTCTATTCTATTTGTAGAAGTTCTGTCTGAATCTGAAATTGGATGCATCATCCTCTAGAGTATGCTTGTCCTTGAGGCTGATCTAAGATTAAAGGTCTGAGGTTACAAACAAAAATAAGTTATAAATGTACTGGCAGCTTTATTAAGCATATGTTCATGTTTTGTGTCTTCTCACTGCAAGAACTAAACTTTCTTGTAATCTTTGATTTTAAAATTAGTGTTTTTCGTTAAACCTTAAATGTTACATATATACGGTATAGTCTATACTTCAGTTCAATATTATTGGGCTGTTGACTGCATTATGACTCCAAAATATAATGAAAAAACTGTTCTAACTGTCCTAAGATACTTTTGGGTTGTTGACAGTGTTATGACTCCATACTATAGTGAAGAGACTGTCTATTCTAAAACTGACCTTGAGATGGAAAATGAAGATGGTGTCTCCATCATATATTACTTACAGAAGATCTTTCCAGGTGAGTGATAGAACCGACCCAAATATCTCTTGGTTCTTTGATAATTGATATGTGTGACTTGTCTCATGAACATTTTCTTTCTTGCTAGATGAATGGAACAATTTTATGGAGCGACTCAATTGTAAAAAAGACAGTGAGATTTGGGAAAATGAAGAAAACATATTACACCTCCGTCATTGGGCCTCCTTACGTGGACAAACTCTATCACGAACAGGTAGCTTAAACCCTTAAATACATTAGAGTTACTTTTGAGTTGATTTATGCATCTTTATCGCTGGCATTAACACATTATTGCAGTTAGGGGTATGATGTATTATCGAAGGGCTCTGAAGCTTCAAGCATTTCTTGACATGGCTTCTGAGAGTGGTAAGCATGTGCATGTTAACATTTTGCGTGGTAGAGATGTCTTGTTCTCTTATCAGCACTGTACATAGGTTTTCTCTCTAAAATGAGTATTTACTAACTATATTTTCCTTGATGATCGTTTTGATAATGCTAGAGATACTTGAAGGCTACAAAGCGATCACTGTTCCATCAGAAGAGGATAAAAGAAGCCAGAGATCCTTATATGCTCAGCTAGAGGCCGTGGCTGACATGAAATTCACATACGTTGCTACTTGCCAGAACTATGGAAATCAGAAACGGAGTGGGGATCGTCGAGCAACAGATATCCTGAATCTGATGGTTAAGTATGTACTCCAACCTCTTCAGTCTGATAGGGTATGCTTTTTAACTTGGTTTGCTTTAGTGCAATTCATTAAGGAAACTTTCTTTTTTCCTTTCACTTTCTGAGTACAGTAATCCCTCTCTTCGAGTGGCATATATTGACGAAGTTGAAGAGAGAGAAGGTGGAAAAGCACAGAAAGTTTACTATTCTGTATTGGTCAAAGCTGTTGATAATCTTGACCAGGTAATCAATAGTTAAACTCAAAGGATAAAAAATGTTAATTCCCCTTACGATTAGAGTAATCTTGTTTACTTTGCTCTTATATAAAGGAAATCTATCGGATTAAGCTACCTGGTTCAGCTAAGATTGGAGAAGGGAAACCTGAAAATCAGAACCACGCTATAATTTTTACCAGAGGTGAAGCACTTCAAGCAATTGACATGAATCAGGTGGACCATCAAAAGCTAGATATTACTACTGGTTTTTTTTTAAACTACTACTTGCTTTTTAGTCAAGGCTTAGATGCTTAATAACGATGGTTAACTTTCTGGACCCCTCAGGATAATTACTTGGAAGAGGCATTCAAAATGCGAAACCTTTTAGAAGAGTTCAATGAGGACCATGGTGTTCGTCCACCTACAATTTTGGGTGTGCGTGAACATATCTTTACGGGAAGGTTAGCTTTATTTATGAACAAGAGATACGATAAGTTGTGTGTTTTCTTTCTAACTTCAATTTTTCGCACACTGCAGTGTTTCTTCACTTGCTTGGTTTATGTCAAATCAAGAAACTAGCTTTGTTACGATTGGTCAGAGGGTTCTTGCAAGGCCTTTAAAGTATGGGTTTCTTCTTGTAATTGATTTATTTTACATATCTTATCCAACATATATATTACTCATATTTGAGCAAATCAGTCTTTCGGGAAAACTGTACTCGAGATTTTAAGTCATTGGTGGACGTACATAATTCAAAATAACTAAAGCAAGTTTAATAAGTAGTTAAAAAATGGTGAATATTTGGGAGTAATACTAAGATTGAACATGATGATTTGTTTTTTGCTGCTCCAAGTCAGTCTTACAGAATTTGAGCATATTTTGTTGAGACATATTTAACCTTTATTGGCTGGTTCTAGGGTGAGGTTCCACTATGGCCATCCTGACGTGTTTGATCGAATCTTCCATATGACTCGTGGGGGCATGAGCAAAGCGTCTCGAGGCATCAACCTCAGTGAGGACATCTTTGCCGGTATTATTCTTTTACACTTTACTTCCACTAGTCAAGTGAATTTTTATTCTCTTTTTTCTTATCATCTTTTTGTTTAAAAAAATCGTCCACAGGCTTCAACTCAACGTTGAGACGAGGAAATGTAACCCACCATGAGTATATTCAAGTTGGGAAGGGGAGAGATGTTGGTCTTAATCAAATCTCTCTTTTTGAGGCTAAGGTAGCCTGTGGTAATGGAGAGCAAATACTTAGCAGAGACATCTATCGTCTGGGTCATCGTTTTGACTTTTTCCGCATGCTGTCTTTCTATTTCACAACAGTAGGATTTTATGTCAGTGCTATGGTAAGTTTTCTTGTTCAAATGTTGTTTTAAGATTCTGAACTCTCATCTGCATATTTAATTTGCTTTGTTAGCTCGGAAATTTTTTCCCGTGCCGTGATTATGTTTTTTTTTGTCATGCAGATGATCGTAATTACAGTATATGCTTTCTTGTACGGTAGACTTTATTTGTCATTGAGTGGATTGGAGAAGTCCATAATGAAATATGCTAGGGCAAAAGGAGATAATCCGTTAAAGGCGGCCATGGCTTCACAATCGATTGTTCAGTTAGGTCTCTTAACTGCCTTGCCAATGATCATGGAAATTGGACTCGAGAGAGGATTCAGAACTGCTATAGGTGACTTAATAATCATGCAATTACAACTAGCATCCGTTTTCTTCACCTTCTCTCTTGGCACAAAGGTCCACTATTATGGGCGCACGGTTCTACACGGTGGGGCAAAGTATAGAGCTACTGGTCGTGGTTTTGTTGTGCGGCATGAAAAATATGCTGAGAACTATAGGTTGTATTCAAGGAGTCACTTTGTCAAAGGACTAGAGCTTATGATATTACTTATAGCTTACCAGATTTATGGAACAGCGGCCAGTGATCCTATAGCTTATATTTTTGTCACATCCTCAATGTGGTTCCTGGTTACTTCCTGGTTATTTGCCCCTTTCCTTTTCAACCCTTCAGGTTTTGAATGGCAAAAGATAGTGGATGATTGGGATGATTGGTCAAAATGGATCAGCAGCAGAGGGGGTATTGGTGTGCCTGCAAATAAAAGTTGGGAGTCCTGGTGGGAAGAGGAACAAGAACACCTTCAGCACACTGGATTCATTGGACGCTTCTGGGAAATTGTTCTGTCTATCCGATTCTTTCTCTATCAGTATGGAATAGTGTATCATCTACACGTGGCAGGAAATAACAAAAGCATCACGGTAAGTACCCGATACCCATTTGGTTTTAGGTAGCAAACAGTTGAACTGAAATTTGCTTCTTGTTTAGATAACTTATCTCGATTTAATATATAGCCGGAGATTTATGGACTGACCAATAGTTGAGACCTCTTTGTTTTCTTTTATCATTTTCAGGTGTATGGATTGTCCTGGCTTGTTATTGTTGCCGTGATGGTTATACTTAAGGTTAATGATTGAACTCCAATGAATTTTCATGCATCAAAGAAATGCTATTATTTCCAGGATTACTGACACACTGACAAACGTTTGAACTGCAGATTGTGTCCATGGGTAGAAAGAAATTCAGTGCAGATTTCCAGCTAATGTTCAGACTTCTGAAGTTGTTTCTGTTTATTGGATCAGTGGTCGTAGTAGCGATGCTCTTTACACTTCTCCATCTCACGGTTGGGGACATTTTCTCTAGTCTTTTAGCCTTCACGCCCACCGGCTGGGCCATTTTGCAAGTATGTCACTCAAAACCCCTATGCTTTTCATTCACTCTTTATCTTTCCCTGTCCCTTTGATAGTAAATTTTAGGCTTTTCATTTAGTCTCTATTTCTTGAGTATTTGTACACATCTTAATTACAGAATTCCAAACAAAATCAAGAACCTGTTTTTTAGAACAACTGCTCGATAATTCTTTGGATTTGTTATTCAATCTTCATTTAAAAGAACCGCCAATTTCTCTTCACTTAAGATCATTCCATTAGTATTTGAAATTAGATGCTGTGAAGTCAGAATTCGGGTAATCTGGGAAGCATGCATTATTTACAGTGTGTTGTTTTATGGTGGTTGTAGATAGCACAAGCATGCAGACCTATTATCAAAGCAGTGGGAATGTGGGGATCAGTGAAAGCTCTAGCCAGAGGGTACGAGTACTTGATGGGCGTTGTCATTTTCACACCCGTGGCCGTGCTCGCCTGGTTCCCGTTCGTGTCGGAGTTCCAAACCAGGCTACTCTTCAACCAAGCATTCAGCAGAGGTCTTCAAATTCAACGGATTCTGGCTGGTGGCAAGAAGAACAAGTGAAATCCAAGTCAAACCTCATTGCTATATTAGACTTCAAAAGAGCATCACAACGTTCCTACATCTTAAGATAGCTTTTAATTTCGGTGTAACTGAATATTCTTACGATTCATTCTACGTATAAAATAAATAACCTACCACAATTTTACTTAGTTCTTTTCTTTCTTTTCTTTTTTCTGAAAAGTTAAATCTGTAGGTGTATTGTTACCCATTCCCATTTTAATTCTTATTCAACCACCTCTAACTCTCATATTCTTGTACGTGAAAGCATTGCTCCAACATTGCTACAATTGTTCTTTTTTTGACATTCTTTTAAATTCTTTTAGAAACAAAGGCTGACTTTTCCAAAAAAAAAAAATCCTGAAAGTTAAGAGTGTTATTATCATTCTAGGCCTATAAAATATATAAAAGAAATTAAGATTTCAAAATAATTCTTGAGCATATATTTTAATTTTTAAGTGAAAACTTTATGGTGAGATCAGTCCAAAGAAATGGCTTTGGATAATAGTAACAAAGACATTAAGTTCTTATAGGTCCACCTATGGTAGTCTGACCACTCAAACATCACCATCACCATCACCATGAAGTCTAAGGGGGCAAATTTATACCCAAAAAGAAAAGTCTAGGTTAAAAAATGAGTATAAGTGACTTATATTTGGCCAACCAAAAACTCTTATAGAGTAATACTTAAAAAAATTTGTGACATAATATCACGTCAACGTTGGCGAAGCCCTGTTTCTTTATTTATAAAAAGACAAATATTTTTACAAATAAATGAATATTAATAAAAAAAATTATAATAATTTAAATAACGTATATAAAATTATAAATTCAAATATTTACCTTGAATTAAGAAAAAGACTATAAAAAATGATTTAGGTTAGAATATGAAGAATAAGTTTATACCTTAATTAGCCAAATTACTCGAAACGCCCTTTTTGGGCAAACACTTCATGATTTTGCGCATGGTTTGTTGAACACTTGTTGAATTTTTATTGACTTAGATTCTTGTCATATACCCTGTATTGGAACCAACATCTTAGCTGAGATGAGTCATATTACTTTGTTTCTATTTATAAAATGGATTGCACAATTAAAATTATTAATACCCACCAAATTACCTAATCTAATCTAATCACTTGGGAATTGGATATTATTAATTATTACCAAAGGAGGCTTACGGAGCAATGACTTACTATTAATTAACGTTACGGAATTGATTGATCCACTTTAAAAAAATAAATAAATAAAGGTATACGAATTCCAAAAGAAACCCTCTTCCCCTTGTCATAAAGACTTTTCTTTACAAGATTTGGTTCATTTAATGTGGAAATTATACAAATTCAATTCACCACAAGTCACGTGCATGAATAGACCCATGTAGAACTTCTCATAGTCTGCCTATGTAATCAAATTAAAACAAAGTCGATATTTATTTTAAATTTAAATGATAGTCGATGTACTTTCAATAAAATTTAATATTGATTACGAGGTTCCACCTCAAATTGATTTATTTTTGTTTGAGTCGAATCTAAACTTTGAGATTAAATATGTGCTTAAGTTTGTACCCACTTGGGTCCACACGTATTTTAGAATTCAAAGTATTTTGAATTGAATTGAAATTTGGAAGATCAATAATTCACATGAAACTTTGATACCAAAGTAGAGAATATATGATTCCACTTTAAAATCAATTGACACTGACGAAAATAACTCCTATCTCTTATAAAGGTGTTGTAGAATCTCCACCTTTCAAATGTGTGACAATTACTACAAAATGACTCTACATTTTGTAAATCATATATAAAATATCCATATTGTGGTGTAACAAATCATTATTATCGAACAAATTTCTACTAGAAGGATATAAAGTTTCACGTTTATTTTAAGTATGACATAACTTAAAAAAAAAAAAGAAAAAAAGGTACCACACAGGTGTCCAGTAAGAAGAGTGGGGACGTGGCAGGGGGCGGTTGGTGGAGAAAAACCGACGAAGACAAGAGATTGGGATGGGGGAGAAATCCATCCTATCAGTGGGGGATGCCACGTGTAGTGAAGTTGCCTAACCAGCTTCTCCGACATATGTGTATAAATATGGAAAGGGGATTTCATTCTCGCCCTTCCCTTCCCTTCCCTTCCCTGTATCGGTTATAATCCATTTTCGATCAGTCGTTTCTAGAGAGCTTTTGTACTGGCCGACTTGTCGGATCTCCTTCTCTGTTCAATAATTAATATGGGGAGAATTGATACAAAATCATCCATTGAAAATGAGCCAAGGACTCTCAAAATGCATCAAATCCAATTCGCTAGAGTATGATATGTTGCTCTCTTCTTCTTCTTTTTTTTATTTTTATTTTTTATCATCTTCATTTCTTCTTCTCTTTCCTTTCATTTTTTTTTTTTTTTTTTAAACCTGTAATATGGTCATTTTTTAATTAGCTTCCAAGTATTGCAAAAGAATTTATGAAAAGTTCAACTAAACTTTGCTTGCATGTTTTGACCCAAATTCGACCACTTTTTACTCTTCTTAATTCTAAATTTATGTCAGGAAGCTGCACTCTATGTGATAAACACAAACACCATAGAAGAAGCAACGGCCATTTTCACCAAGGTACATAACATAATAACTAGAAACACACATTTTATTGGTTAATATTTAATTAATCTCAATTTGGAGAGTAGATGGGTGATGATTGCGGAAATTAATACAGGGATTAGAACCACTGGAATGTAAAGCAGTTAAGGATAAAGATTCAATCATGGAAAGTTGCTACCATAAAGAAGAAGAAGAAGAAGAAGAAATTGATGAATTTCAATCTCTTTTTCCACTTAGAGACATTGTCTCTGCCCCTTTTTAAATTGATGTCATAATTTTGTATGCTTGGATTAGCAAATGTTCCTTTTGTAAATGTATGTTGTATTTGGATGGAATTTTTTTTTTGAAGTAAATTATAAATTTGGTTGATATATTTCGAAGAAAGAACAAATTTAATTATTAAACTAATTTAATCATTATGATTTTCAAAAAAATGGAATCAAAGCTTAGTTTTGATAATGAGAATTTATCTTCCATAGCATATTTTTTGCTCTTCATTATAATTATAGTACATTTTTAAAAATAATTTCATCCATAACACATTTTGCCCAAAATTGCTATTCTAACATCATCAGACTTTTATCAGTTCAACTGATAGATTTTAGACTTCTATCATTTCAATTGATAGACTTCAATTGCTTCAACTAATAGACTTCTATCAGTTCAACCTATAGACTTTAGACTTCTATCAGTTAAATTGATAGACTTCAATCGATTTTGAGTGATTGAACAATGCAAATGGATAGAATTTAATCATTTTTGTGCCCTAAATGAATAAGTTTGGGAATTGTGCTATACGTGGATAATTATTTTGTTTTTTTTAACATACATGCAAAATTCCCTTATAATAATACTTTGAAAATTTATTCTTCATAGCATATTTATGGCTCTTGATTACAGTTGTAGCCCATTTTTTAAAATACTTTCATTCATAGTAAATTTTGCCCAAAATTCCTATTTAGACTTCTATCAATTCAACTGATAGATTTTAGATTTCTAGTTAGTTTAATTGAAAGACTTTAGACTTCTATTAGTTCAATTGATAGATTTTTATCAGTCGACTAATAGGCTTCTATCAGTTTAACTGATAGATTTTAGACTTCTATCAATTCAACTGATAGACTTCAATCACTTTTGTGCCACAAATAAATAAAGTTTGGAAATTGTGCTATACATGAAATTTTTTTTTAATATACATGCAAAAACCCCTTTTATAATCTGCATATTTTTATTGTTTGTTATACTCTACTATATACTCCTTTTCTTGCACATTTTTTAATGGATTAAGTAGTTGCCTTGTTTGTTATATAAATATATATTAAAAGTCCTACTTGACTCTAGAACTATGGATCATTGGAAAACCATTAAACATAATTTCGTTTGCTAATAAAGGAACTACCTTTCTTGGACCACCCGCGATGATATAGAGTTAAGTGAGTGAAAGTTAAAAATAAAATTTTAAAATGACATGATTTAAACATACATTGTTATCTCTATATAATCAATTAATTTGAAAAGGGATATAAAATAGTATTACTTAAATTTAGGTTTCTTACTTCTAATTAATTGATTCACTTAATGATGGTCAATGATATATATAATTTTTTTAATTTATATACAACCATTGTAAAAAAAGAAAGAATACTGGGGAATTAAAAATGGGAAGGTTCCAATATAAGAAAACAAATTCCATTATATTATTTTTGAAAAAAAGGAGGACGAAATTTATAGGGTGGCGTTTACTGAGCGTAGAGGGAGGGTGTGTGTGTATATATAAGAGAAGTGAAGCGCTTATGGAATTGAGGCGTTAGAGAAAGCATGAATGGCACATACAGCTGCTGGTTTGTCTTTGATTCTCCGAAAATGCGCTCATCTTTCTGCAATTGCCAAAGCAAAGCAAACCCACTCGCAAATCCTCATCCATGGCTTACTTCCCCATCTAACTCTTCAAACAGATCTCCTTCTGGTTTACTGCAGATGTGGGCTTCTTGGCGACGCCCGCAAGGTGTTCGACAAAATGACTCACCCCAACATGCACTCCTGGAACATCTTGATTGCCTCTTACGTTCACTCTTCTCTGCCCTCTCATGCTATCACTTTGTTTCATCAGTTCAGGCTCCGTGGTTTTCTGCCTGACCACTTTACTTTGCCCCAGATGTTCAAGGCTTCTGCTGCCGTTGGAGATGTCCCTCTGGGGAAGACACTCCATTCTGTCACCCTTCGCCTTGGGTTCGAAGGGTATGTTGTTGTACGCAGTACGGTTTTGGACTTCTACGCCAAATCTGGCCTTCTGGGTGATGCCAAGAGGCTGTTTGACCACATGATTTTCAGAGATACAATTTCTTGGAATTCAATGATCTCTGGGTACGGGAGAGCTGGGCTTTGTAGACATGCATTGGATGCTTTCAAGCGCATGGTCTTGGAAGGAGTGAAGATGGACTTTATGACAATTCCTAGCCTTCTCAATGCCTGCGGAGGGGAAGGAGATTTGAGAAAGGGCCGAGAGATTCACTGCTTGGTTTTCAAGAGTCGGGTATTTGCTGCAGACGTTGCAATTGGGAACTCCTTGATTGATATGTATTCAAAGTGTGGGAGCCTGCTTCATTCTGAAAAGGTCTTTTGGAATATGAGCAGTTTGAATATTGTTACCTGGACCACGATGATATCTTGTTATGGGGCTCATGGCATGCCAGATAAATCCTTGGTTCTGTTCAACCAAATGAAAGATTGTGGAATCCAACCCAACTCTGTCACACTAACCGCCATTTTGGCTACCTGCAGCCATGCAGGTTACATCCATGAAGGTTGGAGAATTTTCAACTCCATTGCCTCGGATTATGGGGTTGAACCGACGGTAGAACATTATGCTTGTGTTGTTGATCTTCTGAGTCGTTTCGGCTTTTTGCAGGAAGCATTTCTATTAGTAAGAAACATGAAATCCACAGCTGCTGCAAGTATCTGGGGTGCTCTGCTTTCTGGTTGTATGATGCACAAGAACCTTGAGATTGGAGAGATTGCAGCTAAACAGCTTTTTGAGTTGGAGCCTAAAAACCCAAGTAATTTTACGGCCTTAATTAGTATATACGAATCTCTTGGTATATCGCAAGGTGTGTTGCGGACTAGGGCGAAAATGAGAGACCTGGGTTTGACCAAACTCCCTGGCTGCAGCTGGATAAACATGGATGGAGTTGTACATAAATTCTATGGAGGGGACAATTCGCAACCTCTGGCTTTGAAAATATTTGATACGTGAAATGCAACACGACAAGCGATTGTAAACTTTCAAACAACTTGAACAAAAGGAATAGAAGCTCCAATTTGGTAGTAGAGCCAATGAGACTGATGAATCCGTAACATTCTTTAACACAAATTCTTTAGCAACCAGTCGGAACTCAAGCTGTTCAATCGGCCTACAATTTGGTGGTGTATCAATCTACATTTTTCTGGAGGCCGCGCGAGTGCGTTCTCTATGATCTTGAAGATTTCTTGTGACTTATAGACTCCACTAAGTGCTGAGATTAGCAGTACAAGCGGCATTCAACTGAGCACAAAGTATAAGCTTCAATCTTGTTGCTAGAGGTAGCTGAGTTATTGAAATGTGTCAATCACGGTCAGTTAAAATTAAGAACGGCTCGATGAGCATTCATACTGAAGGTGGAAAACTTTAGCTTATAGTTTTATGTACTACCAGAAAAATCATCATTGATGATAAGAGTCATTTTTGTACTTGTACATTCTAAGCAGTTTAAGTCCTGATTATGATTTTGCAGTCATTAATCTCACTAATCCAAAAGTTTTTAGTTCTGTAATTATTGAAATAATTGTTGGAGCCTCATATGGTAGATATAAAACTCTGATCATACTATTTCCAATTGGTATAGCTATGACCTCTCTCTCACGAACCTACCGTTCCGTTACTCGAAATGATAACTTTAATGATTATTTTTAGTTATTAAAAAAACTATAGATATAAGCTTTTTTGTATTTGAAGTTAGTAAAACTTAGTTTTTTAGTTATTAAAATCCACAGCGTAATCGTACCCAGTGGCTTTCTAGGTTCGAAGCATAAAAAGCT
The DNA here is from genome assembly GCA_036507275.1 of Sicyos edulis. Taxonomy (NCBI): domain Eukaryota; kingdom Viridiplantae; phylum Streptophyta; class Magnoliopsida; order Cucurbitales; family Cucurbitaceae; genus Sicyos; species Sicyos edulis. The sequence goes on from CM071850.1 coordinate 46,214,804, forward strand.
AGTGCCTACTGATTCATGTACTGTATAGCAAGTTGTTGAGATTAACTTCCGTTTGCTGATTGATTTTTTTTTGTTCATCATTTACATTGTGGTTACTCCAGTGATCAGGCAAGCAAAAGCTTGTATTCTGAACAAAATGCAACACATGGAAGAAAATGCAGAAAAGATGAGAAAGTGAAATTAATTCTTGTAGTTTCATGTTCATCATTTCATCCCCCACTTTGTTCATCTTTTAGAAAGAAAAAAAAAACATTATTGATACAAGGAAAACAGTTACTGATATACATCTCAGGGCCTTTATCCGACTCTCCCAAAGAATAGATGAAAAAATAAAGGGCAAGAAAAAATGAAAGAACTTGTTCCGAAACCACATTGTTTGTATGGCTCTATACACTTTCTTTTCCCTTGAAAAGAAAAAAAGTGCTTAAAAGAATTTGAGAAACAACATGACCAAAGAAGACGATATGCGGCAGTTGTGACTATTATTAATCTTGACCAATATTATGTTCTTTGTCGCTGAAGTACGACAGATTGGCAAATGCACGCCCTCTCCGTACTTGGAACAAACTTCTCTTAGATGTCAGAAAACTCGTGTTAGACCATTCTGCATAAGTTTAAGAGACGAAGTAATTTATCACAGAACTCGCTTTTCACAGCCAAAACTGAAGATTCTTTTCAGAGTTCATTTTGCAGGTTGGGAGATCAATACTTACATGAACATGTATTGGTCTCATTTGGATGAACTGTTATATTCAGTAAGCAGGTAGGAGAGCAAAATTTCATTCCACACATCAGGCACTCCGGGTAGGCACCAATGACTGCAGTCTGGAACGGATGGATTGTCGCTCCATTTACCGACATGTGCATCACTTCGGAAAGCAGACATGGAAGTTATATGCAAAACATTAATGGGAATTTTCATATTCTTGGCCACCTCTAATATAGTGTCAGAAAATACGCTTTCGCCCCTTCCTTCGGTGTCATTCACGGGTCCCTGGGTAACACTGCAATATTTGAAGGTGTGGTCCCTGATGCATGAAAAATCACATCAGCAATCAATTAAAGAGTATTATCAGCACCGAAAGCAGATGGCTAAATCCATGTCAAGAAATAATTCTCAACCACTCCTTCAGAGCATTTGTTTCTTTACACTGAATCAACGAAAGGGTTAAGAAAAAAAAGTCTTATCAGAAGAAATTATCAAAATTCAGCCATCCATTATAACTAATAACAGAATCTTACAACGGGGTCGAAGTCTCAGCAGGTGTTAATCATGCACTTTACAAATATCGTAAGTTTGATTGAAAAATTGTAAGCCACAAAAATCAATGCGTCCAGAATAAATTCAACATACTAAAAGTTTGTAAGAGCTCCCAACATGGATACAGTGGAGTTTCATGATAAAATAGATTAAATCCATAGAAAAATGATACCAATAGATAGAACTCAAGAAACTAAAATAAAACTGAAAGGTACAAAATAGAAAAACTAGAGCAACTCCCAAGTATTCAAAATGCTTGAACTCTTCCTTCCTTGAAATCATTCAAGCTTAAACCCATAGAGCAATTGCTTCCCCCTTCACTTCCTCTCGCTCCCTCAGTTTATAACCAATTCCCAGATAAATGACTAATGTACCCTTAATACCCTGATAATATTTCTTTCAAGTTCGATACCATTCTTACTAAGATGGCTCGAGTTAAATGCACCAAGAAAAAATCATTTCCAGTTCTTCAACAAAAAACAAAGAAATTTAAGAAAATGGCATTAAGTCAACATAAATCACATACTTCCAATGCGATGGCTCAAAAGTACGAAAGAAAACATGAGTTCTGTTTGTGTTGATGTTTTCCTCAATCCAGGATGCCCAGGTGCGAAGTGCTATTCCAAAAGCTGTGGGAATTGACATTCCAAGCTTTAAAGAATTTCCATCCTGAAAATAGCAACCACTGTCCAACAAACCTTTAGAAGCCTTCAAGAGGTTCCAGAGATGGTAACTTGTTAATGTTAGATGAACCAAAAGGAAATGGAAAAGTTGTTTTGTTTTTCAAGTCCTCTTATGAATAACAAGTAAAGCTGTTTTAAATTTTTGCTGGCTGTTACTATCATCACACCATCAAAACAACAAAAAGAAAAGCCACAATTCCACCCCCTACTGAAGCCAATTTGTAGAAAAATAATGCATAAATTTAAGGTTAATTTCGGGAAACTAAAATCTTCTTTACTCCCATATGCTCACTTTTCTTCATCACTTTCCCTTTGCATGGAAATGACAATAAGAGCAATAACATGTGAATAAAAGTTTTAGCTCGCCAATAGCTCAAATGGTCAGCACTGTACAACTAGTGAAACGAAGTTCAGAGGTTTGTCTGCTTTATATACTAGAAAAGAAAAACTCATCCTTGCTTTAGAAGAAAAGTCGTATTGTTGCTTCCAGATCCATCATGAAAATTATAGTTGTTTCTACCTTCGAAATTGCACAGAAACAAATCATGCAAAAAAGTTGATATCAATTTCACATAGTGATACTAAAATCTTTCCAATGAAAATGGTTATATGTATGTGTATGGGTAGAGAGAGAGAGAAAAAAGAGTCAATGAAAGAAGAAAAGTAAACGAAATGAATAGATTTAAAAGTAATTGCATCATTGTGTCCACGACAAGTTATCAAATTAAGTTTGTCCGTGATATTAACAAATTGGAACAGGCACATCTAGGGAACCAAGTTTCAAACAAACATCAGAATATGTAAAGGGAGCTTACGTTTCATATAACTTCCCAGGAACCCACCAGTGTCCAGTGTTGAATATAAGAACATCTGAATCAATCCACTTTCTGCTAATACTATCCATCAAGTCCAGTCTAAGGGCAGATTTCACTCTCTTAGGTGTATGTTTTGGCTTTGGACCTTCTTGCACGAGGAAAACCGAGCGAAAAAACTCAATAGTGAAGTTAAAGGAACTAAACCGAACACCTAAGTATTTAATCCGCTTTGTAATTGTACTCCCATTCATCTCATAAACAGTCCTTTTATCCTCAACCCCACTCATAAGCAAGCATATCAACGATTCCCACTGTGTTCTACTCATCGAATCTCCAACGAAAACAACCCTTTTACTCCGCAGCATTTCCAGCAAATTCTGCACTTCAAGTTTCGGTAAATCACAATTCTTCGGTTTCCACCTCCATTTCAGATAACTTTGGTCCACCCTACCATTTCCCAAGCAATCAAATCCCTTCTCAGCAAAAGGGCATTCTGTAGCATTGTAAAGTGGATGACTATCATCCAAGATCCAGCTTCCTTCATACACATTGCAGCTTCCATTTGAGGTTCCATTCGAATAACTCGATTTCGTAATACCGCTATTATGAGAAGACCGAGGAAGACTAGGCAAAACATGAATATAACCAGCAGTAATCACTACAAGAGACGAAACCAGAAATCCAATGACCACAAACACATGATACCAACGGGAGATCCAGCCCGCCCGAGTTCCCCTCGGGCTACCAGAACTTAAAGCCCTCCTACTGAACGAAGCACTTCTATTGAACCCCATGTTCTTACTCAAATTACTCACCTTCTCAATCATCATACTCAATGTTTACAAGGGCATCGAAAAGAAAATAAGAAAAAAACGAGCAAACAGTTACAGATTCCGAAAAGCTTCAAAACTAGCATTGATCAAAACCTAAAATCACCAATCCCTAAATATCCCAGAACAATGCTACACTATTCTGTGATGCTTTATGGCAGAACCAATTTGTTGCATCATGAATTGAGGCCAATGGGCAAAGATGGGAAATGGGTAGCTTCAAAACTCAAAAAAATTGAAACCCCACATGCAGAAACCGACAGATTGTTCTTGGTTTTCAAAGAATCGGACGAAAAATCAAATCAAGAAGCGGGTGAGTGTGTTGGAAGTTGCAGAGACAGAGAGAAATTTACCTTTAGAATTGGTTGAAGGATCTTAGCAGAAAGGATGTAAATGGAAAGATTGGGAAACTCCGATAATGGAAAATGTTTAATATTGAAATGGAAGAAGATTGAAAGGTGGTTGAGAGATGCAAAACACCGACCGTGACAGGGAAATACCAATAACAAAATAAGAAAGAAAAAATAAATTATACAAACAGGGAACTAAAATAATGAAACGACATGAAAATGTTAGAGAAATTGAATTGATTAGTTAATAAGTGGTCCTTTATCGATCAATCATTTACCCAACAAGCGAAATTTGATGGCTTAATCAATTTTGTATTTCTTTTTAGTTTATTCCGCTTTTATATGTTTAGAAAAAAAAACCATTTTTTACTTCTAAAATTTAAGTAAAATTCATATTATCTAATGGTTTAAAATAACATTTTAATAATATTTAATTTAGGAAAGAAGTAGGGAATGAGACCGTTAATTTTATTGTTTAATTTTGTGCTAATCTAATTTAACAACACGATCACCGATTCAATCTTGAAAAGTGAATTTCATAATTACTTGTCTTCTATTGATTAGAGACCACTCGTTTCTTTGTCCGAGTGTAAGTGTCTAGTTGTGCATTGTTTAGATGAGATTGAGAGTGAGGTTGGCTTGTGGTCTTCGTCCTATGAATAGTACGTTAAAGTGTAATGTGATCGATACATTTTGGTAAACTAGGTTGGATGATTCTAAGATAGTTGTAGCATATATATCTCTTCTTATTGGGCTCACAATTCTGAGTTAAAACCTTGTTCATTTATTTGAGAAAGCTATCCATTCTCTTCTTTTAATTTTGGTGGAATTAAGATCTTACTAAATTCAACTATTTCTTTTTTAAATGAGTTGATTTTCGATCCAAAATAAATTTCTTCTCCCTCATTATTCTAAAACTAGTAACTTTGTAGCTGTTTCTTTGGCGAAATTGGAGACTTTTTTGAAATTTTTTTTGTTGACTCCCCCTCCTTTTATAAAAGGTTCATGGATTAATGACTTAATATTTTTATTGTTCGATAGTGTAATTCAATTCAATAACACATAAAAAATTCGATCTTAGAAATCAATATTTCACTCTCATATTATTTGAGAGAATAATACTTTCTACATAGGTTTGTTAAGTCTCCTCCCAAATAAATTTCAATCCCAAAAAAAAGATGGAAAGACTTTTTGGAGAGGACATCAAGGTGATTGTATGGTTAGATGGTGGCTTTTGAATATATATTGTTTGTTTAAAAGAAGATAAACTAGGACAGTGTAAGATATTTTAGGATTAGAAACAATTTTTAGATGTATTCAAAAGAGAAACAATTTTTACATCTATAATATTTTAAAAGTGAAATATTTAGAGAAATGAAACAAAGTTGGGAGACAAATTAAAAATAGATTTTACCAAGAATAGAAAAGTACTTCAGAAGAGAATAAGTGAAAATTAAATTATAAAAGATGCCTCTCTACTTTTAATTTAAGGTTCAACAAAACTTTAAATCTATCGAACGAGTCAGCAATATAGATGATTATTTTTTTTGTGTTAATCTATTTCAACTCCACAATTACGAGTATATCTATAAATCTTCAAACTTTATACTTATATTTAATCAGTTATATTAAAACTATCAACATCAATTTTTTAAAACAAGGGTAATCACACAAGACCATAATCTAAGCACCAGAGATATAAGATCAGCATGTCTTTAAAGGTCAAATCTTCAACCACTGCACTACCACTCGAAAACAAAACTATCAACATCAATTGACAGCGAAAAATTCGAATCTATAGGTCAATTAGTCATAAGTCCAGTAAAAATATTTTATTGTAATTGAAATGTACTTTTATTGGAAAGTAAATCCCAATTGAATGGTCTAACATACAAGAAGAAAATTAATGGAAATACTACATTAGCTTTAAGACCTAATCGAAATATAATTCAAAATTTAATGAGAAAAAAAAAAGTTGAGGACTAAATTAGATACAATATTTGGAAATTATTAAATTTATAGTTTAACCAATATATTTGGTTCCATTTCTATTTTTCTTTTGTGTATACTATTTTTCATTTGGACTCTAAGGCTCAAGTTGTGATCTAATCTAATTATCATTGTTGGGTCCAATAAGGCCTACAATTTCAATGTACTTCAATCCAACCCAATTATCGGGTAAGAATAGAGCATAGATATTGAGTTTTTTCTTTTTGGATAACTAGACAAATGTCTAGATTTTAGATAAATATTAAGAGAATGTCTACCATATCTTGAAGTTTAAATAAATGTCTTTTTTTAAATCTGAAAAATTAATTATTAATTTGTAAATAAGAAATGGACAATTATACCCTTCTATTTATTTTTTATTTTTCATTTTTAATAAAAATATCATTTGAAATCTCTTTTTCTCTGTAACAACCTTGAGAAAAATCTTAACAACATTCTTAACCAGTCTTTAACCAAAAGATGGAAAATTTAAATTTATTTCAAAAGATAAAAAAGAAAGTATATCGTTAATTATTTGAAATTATTTTTCGAAAGATTTGAGATGAGCATTTAATCATAACAGTAGACATGGTCCACGTGAGTGAATTCTTTAATATTGAAAGAAGTAACAAATATAAAAATATAAAGTGAATTCACCTCAAATCATCTCTTGAATACGAACGTTGGATGCTAAAGATGCATACTTAGCATAATTCTTTGGTGTTGTAGGTGTCTTTTGTTCCTAGTTATATACCATGTGTACCAAAACATACTATCATGATTTCAATCGATTTTGCATATTTTGTTCCTGGTTATATACCATGTGTACCAAAACATACTGCCAGAACGCACCAGTTTGTCTTTTGTTCGTGGTTATATACCATGTGTACCAAAACATACTGTCATGATTTCAACCGCTTTTGCATCTTTTGTTTGTAGTTATACACCATGTATACCAAAACATATTGTCATGATTTCAGCCAGAACGCATCAGTTTGTGTCCCCACCATTTACAAATCCCACACTTCTCTATCTCTGTTACCGTCAACCTTATATTTGTAAAGAGAAATGCTAGACACTCAGGCTTGTATCCAGCTTGAGACCTGGGGTGAAAGTGGATAAAAATTGGAATATTGGGGATCCGATGTGCAACACATTTTGTGGTGTAATTTGAATATACATTCGCGTCGTCCAAACTCCATTAAAAGCAATTGTAATGAGCGTCACTTTTATTGATGGAGAAATCCGTGAAAATAAAACAAAAACTTGTGAATACGTCCCCTCAACGGAAGTGAGATCCAACAAGACTCATGAAATATCTTGGGTCGCAATTGTATCCCCAATCTCCAAAAATCAAAATCATGAACAAAAAGTGTGAATGTGAAATAAATCATGAATAAAAAGTGTGAGTGGGAGTAAGAACGATCGAAGAATGTGGTAAATGTTGGATGCAATGAGTTGTAAAATGAATAAAAGGATAATTTCGTTGCCATGGAGAAAACGATCAAAGACGATTTGACAATTCCCTGTTAAATAAAAAAAGATTTGACAAAGATATTAAATAAATTAAAAAAAAATTGAAAGATATTAAAAACAAATATATGACTTAGTTGTATGGAGATATTCTCTCCTAGATTTGAGAGTGTTAGTCTTGATAAAAGGAACGTTTACTAAGGATTTGTAATTAATAAATATGTTTAAAAAGAAAATAAAATCAAAGGTATTATGGAGATATTTTAATTGTCTATGTCACTGATTTTTAATTTAGATACTCATTTAAAGTCTTAAAAAGTTTAGATATTTTTTTTAATTATTTTTTAAAAAGTAGTCATTTACGACTATTTCCCTTTTTTTTAATTAATTTTTTTAGTTTCATCTTTTTCTTTATAAATGCATCTTTTATTCATAAATATGTTAAAATATATTTTTCATATGTTCTTTTTTGTAAACTTATTTTTTCATATGTTCTAAATTGTCACTTATTAAAGCTAAACCTAAAAGTTTAAAAGATTAAATTTACAATATTTACGAGAAAAAAACTTTTTTTGTATTAAAGGATTAATCAGCCTACAAAGGTTAAGTCGATAAGTTCCAATAAATATTAATATTTTAAAGATACATGATTCATGGGCTAAGGAATTTGTAAGTTTAATATTTTAAAGAAAAAACCAATAGGGAGGAAATAATGATACTACAAAAGTTTGAACACATATAACCAGTCATGATCGACTTAAATTTTTTAAGGGAATGAATTGAAAACAATTTAATTATATGGTTATTTTATTGGAGAAAGAGAGAAAAAAAAGGACAAGAATTGAAAATCTCAATATAGGGTTGGACAGTACATATTTCCTTGTCATTGATAACATAAGCCTCAGTCTACTGAACTCTCTCCATACTGTACACTACAATGTTTCTTTCCAAAATTGGTGTAAATTCAAAGGAATCTAACTTCAAATTTTAAACCATACAAAATTGAATATGAACTTATTATATCTTATGGATATGAGAACCTTGTCTTTCTCTCTTTCATCCCATTGTTTTTGGGGCAGTTGTTTTGGATGAGTGCTTCTTGTTTTAGTCTTCTCAAATTCTCTTTTCCCTATTTTCTTTCTCTTTGGGCCCACCTCACTTTGGATATGAAATGACATTTCAATAATCTAACTTATAATTAAAATCACAGGCAGCATTTTTCCAAAAAATCTATTACTAATTTCTTGTAGTGCGTAGCCAAATTTATAGCAAGAAATCTGAAAAAGATAAACAATCAACTATATACATTTGTTAATTACCTAAGCTCATTTTAAAAAATATTTCAATCAAAATATGGGATGAAAAACAGAGTAGTTCCATTAGACGTTCATAATTTCCATTTCAAAAAGAAAAAGAAAAAAAAGACGTTCATAATTTCCTTCTAATTCAAAAGTACCGAATATTTTGAGATATTTATATAATTATGATGTACTTGAAATGACAGTAACCAACCTACTTTCTCATTATTAATTATCAAAAGAATAAATAAATAGTATTTAGTAATTAAATAACACATACTTAACTAATTATATAAAATAATAATACTTATTATAAATCTCTCCCTTTTTAATATTGTTGAATAAATAAATAAATAAATAATAATAAACTTATACTAATTGATATTCCTACTCTCATCTGCAAAGAAAAAAAACGGTTTCTTACAACTTTTATTTAATGTTAGCTTTAAACGGTTCCAAAAAGAGAGAATCTCCGTTGAGCAGTTCAATTTACAATCATACAATCAAGGAAATTGAATCTCAAAAAACCTTAAACCAAACAACACAATCATTAACAAAAATGCTTTGACATTTCTATTCCTCCGAGAAGAGATTTATTTTCTTGTAGTTTTTTGTGAAACATTAGACTTCTCTTCTCTTAAATCCAATTGCCATCGGTCCTTACTGATTAAACACCTCAGCACCCAAACATATATTTTTCTAAAAAAAGAAAATACTTCATTAGAACAACATAATCAGTAAAACCGTAATTTCCCATGAGTCGGACTACTCAATTCAGAAAAATCGAAACACAAAGATTGTAAAACCAAACTCTCGCCTTACCGTCTTAACCACAAACATTTCATCTAGCATCACCCCTAACATAAGGTTTTTTAATAGCCTTTCGAGAGTAATCTGACTCTCTATCTCGATGACTAAAGAGTAAGACCCACCAAAGAATCGGGAAAAGGGTTATCTCTCAACCAAGAGTAGGGGCTGATATTGGTTATGTTTCCTTCAATTTTAGATCAAACCGATAACCAAACCAATCTAATCAGTTTGATTAAGAGAAACTGAACCAATGTCTGATAAAAGATAAACCATTGGTTCGATTTTCTTCGATTTTTAGGTCAAATCGATAACTGATTCAATTCAATTGAATTAACAAAAAACGAATCGAACCAATGTCCAATAAAGGACAAAATTATAATTGGCTCAGTTTTCTTCAATTCGGTTCCTCTACGGTTTAATTCTTTTTACTATTTTACTTGCTATTTTACTTTCAACTTGTATTTAAATGTTTTTTCCTAAAACATTCTCAAATTTTATAATTAAATTAAATAAAAATCATTAGTCATTTGCTATAAAAAGTTAAATTAACATATAAAAAGAAAAATGAAAATAAATATATAAATAATGGTTTGATTCGGTTTTTATTGGTTTTTACAAATAGAAACCGATCTGATTCAATATCTTTTGGTTTTATCCAAATAAAAATGAATATGTCCAATATTATGCGAAAAATTCGAACCAATCCAATGAATCGTTTTGGTTCAGTTTGGTTTTGTTAATTTTCGATTTTTATTATTACCCCTAAGGAAGAGTAATCCTTTTCCACATGAAACAGTTGATTTCCAACAAAAATTAAAGCCTTTATCAGTTAGTTCCTCGTATGTTTGTAGTAAGCGACTCCAACAAGAACACTTGTCAACAGAGATCATCAAAATAAACTAAATAAAAGTATCCTAACCACGACAGAAGAAAAGGAGGATAGTGCCCTGAACTGGTCCATTAAAAAAAGATGGTTTGATTAATATAGCAGTCTTGTTCGAGGAACAAACTAGTTTGTATTGAATTGTTGGAGACCTGGTAAACCAAACCAGGGATTTGGTTCTCGATTTGTTTATGAACCAAAATCTTTTTGAATTCTTCTCAAACCCATAACATGACATCTACAGACCTCCTCAAAGAGTGTTTTGCACTGTCTTTACATACAACACATTTTACATTGTAATAGAGGCAGTCAATCAATTTCGTTGACCGCCTTGAGCTTCGCTTCTTCCGTCAATAACAGAGTAATTTTCATTCTTTACTCTAATCTTCCACTTTGTTGTCAGTTTCTTTGAATCTCACCTCAACCCCAAATCTTCAAATTCATCCTTGCAAAAAAATTCTCAACACATGTCAACATGTAAGCTCTCACTTTTGTCAACATGGAAGCTTTCAATTCATCCCCAAATTTGCTCTAATCTTGTATGTCAACATGTAAACTTTCACTTTGTTGCCTACCGAACAAAATTCTTCATCACGTTCCCTCGATCGAACGGAGCACATATGCGACGCATACCCTTACTCTTTCTCGTTCTCTTTCCTTCTTCTTTCTCTAAATCCACCAATACCATTCATGGTTGAAAGCTACCTTTGAAGCCCGAGGAAGTTACCTCTTTGTTTAGATATCACCTTAACGTTTCTCTTCTTTTGGGTTCTTCATTGCCCTCCCTCCATCAACTCCCCTCGAGTTCCATTTCTTTGGCTCACTAAAGAGCCTTCTATATGCCCACATTCGAATCTTCTTAAGAAACCCATCAAAGCCACAGATCACACTAATTATTAGTATCCACACATGCCACAAGTAAAACCTTCGTCCAAGTTTTCGCAGAGCCCAAAAAGTGTGTTTCTCTCACTAAAACTGAGAGAAACACTCTCTATTCAACTCCATTAAACTAACTTCATAATATTTTTACTCACTCAATCACACGTTATTGAATCAAAATGTAATATAAATTAATAAAGTTTTTGTTTTTAATGAAATATTTAATTATGACCAGCAAATACAAATCCATGAAAGAAAAAAGAGCAAAGTATTCAAAATAAATAATTTTGGTGGGGAGTTTCCACCTTCCACAGTTTCCTTTCCATCGTATTTATGAAGTCAACTAACAGAAAGTCAAAGAAGCAATACTTTTGTCACAAAACTAAACAAACAAACAAACACAGCCAAATAAATAAAAATGTTATTATTTAATTTTCTCACCATATTTTTGAAGTGTGGCCCAATCATCAACCTCTAATTTAACCCAGATTTCCAATTCTCTCCGTTTCCCCCCGATCCGATCCAGCAGCGATGAACCCGCACGGCGGCGGCAACACCCCAAGAAAGAAGGAGATCCAGCTGCAGGGGCCCCGCCCGCCGCAGCTCCGGGTCAGCCAAGAATCCCGCAAAATAAAGAAGCCGCCGCCGCACCCTCAGCCGGTTCCCCCGCCCGGCCGCCCTCCTCTCCCGCCGGCCTCCGCCTCCCAATGGCCTCAGCCACTCATCATCTACGACATCTCCCCCAAAGTCCACCACGTGGCCGAGAACAATTTCATGTCCGTCGTCCAGCGCCTCACCGGCCTCGCCGCCGAACCCGACCTCTCTCCGGCCGCCAGATTCGCCACAATCGGAAAGGCCAGCCCTCGATCCGACAGGGAAAGAGACATCGACGTTAGCGACATGATGGACTTGACGGAGGTTTCGGTGGAATTTGGGCAAATACCCGGAATTCTATCTCCGGCGCCGGCGACTCTGGCCCCGATACCGACGGGATTCTTCTCGCCGGCGATGGAGGGTCAGGGCTTCATGTATTCGTTGAGCCCTCATTGGTCAAGTCCTTCTGCTCTGTTTTCTGCCCCTCTGGTTTCCCCAATTTCTTCACCAAATATTTTCAACCATCTTTTTGACTTTTAGCTAACTTCTCTCTCTCTCAATTTTTAGTCTGCATTGCCAATGCCCTTCAAAGAACAAATTTGGGGTTTTTTGTTTTTTGTAAAGTTGGTAATTGTAATTTTTAAGACATTTACATTTTTAGGAATTCGTTAATTATCCACAAAAAAATGTAGTCTTGTTACCTTTTGCAATAAATAAATATCATTTCAAAGCCAATTGATATTTGCAATGTGTCTTTTTTCATCCCTCTATTTTTTTCCTGATGTAATGTAATATTGTGTTTTTTTTTTTTTTTTGAAAAGAATGTAATATTGTGTTTGTAAGGAGAATTATTTAAGAGTTCTTCTTTGAAATGGTTAACTTGTATAAAATGTGTGTTTGTGGGTTTAAATTTTCACTTTAATTGCTGGAGCAAACAATGTGACATACAATGATCAACTATAAGGTATAAGAAGAAAAAAAAAAGTGATTTAAAAAAAAGAAAAAGTAAGTAAAAATTTGAATTCAGGTAAAAGTATCAATTGAATTGAATATTTTGATGTTTGTTTTATTTTGGTATTAAATTTTTAAATATTTAATTTTAATCTTTTTTTAGTTCAAACAATTGATAATTTTTAAACCCATAACTTTTTAGGTCCTAGGCATCCCACTAAACAATGTGACATACAATGACCAAACTATATAACTTGTTCTTATATGATATTTCTTGCTATTATTTGTTTTTTCAAAATTATATTCTATCTGCTTATAGAAATGTATTTACCTTTTGTCTTTCTCGTATTAAGTTATTGAACTAATTTTGATTAGATTTAACTAATTTAGACTTTTTTAAATTTATGGACAAACTAAAAATTAAAGGTACAAACAAATATAATTTAGATATAAATTGCTAAGGGTTATGTCATTATTTATTAGATGGGATACCTATTTAGGTTTAATGGATCTATATCAAATTAGATAATATAAATTTTCAACTTTTAAGTCAGCCCCAGATCTCTTCACTTTCCTCACCCAATTTTAACCTAATATTTAGGTATATATTTAGGGAGTTGGATGGTTGTATTACTTTGAGGGCGGTTTTTTAATTTATTTAAATTTTAGTAGGCGATGGGATCCAAGTTTGACAAGTTGTAATTTGCTATCATATGAAATTAGTTATGAATTAGACTTTTTGTCTCTGTCTAAAATGTATTAGCTTTTATCGTCATCGTTTAATTCGTTTCCAGAGTTTTATTTTCAAAATATACCCAAATAAAATAACATCTTTATAAATTCCTGTTAAAAAATCATTCTCCTCAATTGCTTTCATTTCATTTAAAGAAACACGTAGGTTTGATTTATATTTTTATTTTTAGGTTGGACAAGATTATTCATTTTTATTTTGGAAAAAATGTGAGAAATGGTCCAATGAATATGATGTTAATGGTTTAAAATATGTTACGCATAAATCAAATTAGTCGGTTATATTAATTTTTGATTTCTACAATAATTAGGGTGATGATAAAAACTCAAAACCATTTAGAACATTAGAAATATTAATGGTAAACTATTACTCTCTAGTTTGGTTTGGCTAATGTATACTATATTCGTACTATCAATAAAGCTTAAATTTGACGTTTAAGAAAAGTTTTTGGTGAAAAGAATGAATTTTGATAGAGAGAGTTGAGATAAAAGAAAAGGGTAACGTACATTTGACTGTTCCATTTCTCTTCTTCTTCACTTGGGGATACCACCATGGCCAACCCCACGGATCTCGCAATTCCTCTCTCTGTTCCGTTTTACAATTCGCTTTCTCGAGAGGATTCATGGCCTTGTACCGCTGCTTCTTGGTGTTCTTGTATTTCTGCAGATATTGCTTAACATTAAAAATAAGGAGCTTCAAGTAAGTATAGTATGCCAAAAGTCATTTTCCTTTTCAAAATAACTCTAATCACCATGGGTGAAAATCATAGCCTCAATTTTGTAATCATCCCATCCCAACCCCCACTCATTATTTCACTAAAACATGGGGGAAAATTCCTACGCCAAATCTTCTGCTAGTTCATTAGTCCATGTGTAATTCAACTGCATCAAAAAAAGCTTCAAACCAAAAACATTTCAAACAATCCAGTCCTCAACAAAATTGTTTCTTCTCTATTTTTTGCGCTTGAGCGGTCCAGTCTTGTAACCACCCTTCGTAGGCTTCCCCCAGGGTGTGCGAGACCCCTTCCCATGGCTCCCACTACTCTTGCTTTTACCCTCACCTCCTCCATGAGGATGATCCACCGGGTTCATCGCCACTCCTCGTACCACAGGTCGTCGTCCCAACCACCGGCTCTGTCCAGCCTTTCTCAGTTTCCGCATTCCATGGCTAGGGTTAGACACCTGACCGATTGTCGCCCTGCAACGACAATCGATCAACTTCTCTTTTTCTGAAGGGAGTTTCACCAACACTTTTCTTGACGTTGGCTCTTTCAATATCTTTGCAAATGTTCCAGCGGATCGAACGAGCTTCCCACCTTGACCTGGATTTATCTCAATGTTGTGGATGATTGTACCGATACGCATAGCAGAAAGGGGCATGCAGCTTCCAATTTGTGTATTTATGTCTGTGGTAGCCATGTAATTTGCCATTCGATCCCGGAATGTACGACCATATGTCCCGGCTATGTCTGTGAACAAGAACACGTAAAACTAATTTTAACATAATCACACTACTGGAAGAATTTTATTACATTAGGGAATATATAAGGCAGCAGCATTGAGGTATTAATTGGATTGAAAAGTTACGGCTCCGGTTGATAACCATTTTGTTTTTTGTTTATGAAAGTTCATAAACAAAAGGTATACTAAAAAAAAAGGTATACTAAGATAGTTGTTATAGACTTAAATTTCATAAACAAAAAACGAAAAACAAAACGGTTATCAAACAGGGCCTACATTAATTGTTGTTGGGTTGGGCCTGGGTTGTTTTTGTGGTTCTACCTTGGCTGCCTCTTTTCTTTCAAGCTTCAACTTGGTTGTATCCTTTCACGTTTTAGTTTACAAACTTTATTTGTATCGACTTAATCTTTGTACTTCTAGTGAGGTAACAAATAAGTTTGAGTTAAATATTTCATTATATAGTTGATTGAAATGCAACTTATGCATAAAATAGATACAATCAAGTTTTTTTTAGCGGTTCAATTACATAAAAATTCTACCAGTGGCTCAACGTTAACTTCTATAGATACAAGGTCTAGCAGATTACAAAAAAGAACTAAAAGATCACTAGAGCCGAAGTATGGAGGAAAAAAACATAAACGAACCTATTTTTCATTTAAAAAGTAACTAGCATATGAAATACACATAAAGCATGAAAAGAAAATGGCGGCTGTAAGTTACATTCTCGATGCATCACTTTTTTTATTTTTAATATTTGTGACGCACCACGATCTCAATGCATCACTTATAGCAAATAAGCTTATTGATGAATGGAGAAAATAAAAGAACAAGAACAAGATTAGAGAAGGTCCAAGTTTAGTGGGAATTCGATCCGAAGAAAAGGTACCAGCTCCTCAAATTATTTAGTTATATCGTATTCTAATATTTCTATATTGCAATAGAGTTTGGTTCTATCACAATTTGGATCACACTAGTCAACAGATAGTTTTTTTCTTTTTGAGATTCACAGATTCAATATTCAATTACAAATAAAGTAAAAAAAACACACACACAATTGCTTTCTGTGTTCCAGTAAATAAAAATGAGAGTTCAACCAAAATACGTTTCGCAACGGTCAGACCAGCAGCCAAACATTCCAACCCCAACTTTGAACTCCAAAAAAAAAAGATGAAGAAAGCAAATGGAATGAAATAAGGAAGAAACTACAAAGAGAAAGTCATAGAAACGGTCGCATAAATAAGAAGAGAGAATTACCAGAAACTAAGAGGTCAGAGGTGGGCTCCTGATTAATGGAAGCTCGAGTAGAACTAGAAATTGAACTTTTGGAGGAGAATCTCCTGAGGCCCCGAACAGCCACCGAGGCCACAGATCTCATGGCCATCACCTTTCTGGATTTCTTCATAAAACAAAATCAATATATAAGGCTATTTAAATTATAGCCATGAACTAGAAAGAAAAAAAATCTAAGCTTGCAACTCTCATTGAGATTACACACAAAAGTGAAAAGCAAAAATCAAGAAGAAAAAACCCATCAGAAAAATTGGAAAAGAGAAATTAAAGGGAAAGAAAATTAAGTCCTTTTTCCCTTTTTCTTTTTCCGTTGTATAGTTTAAATAGAATTAAGGAAAAATTGCACAAACCACTCCTCAACTATGAGCTTCGTAACAAACTACACCCATAAACTTTAAATTTGAACAATTTACCCTGAGCTTTGTAACAAACTACACCCATAAACTTTAAATTTGAACAATTTACCCCCCTAAAATTTGATTAGTAATTGCAATTTAATCCTTAAGCTTAAATTAAAGTGATATAGGGAAAGAATAAAATTGACAATTGAAATATTTTTCACATTCTCTTCCACCTTCATTTATCTATCTCCAAAATGGAAGCAAAAATAACCAGAAAAAATGTCTACAAACAAACAACAAGATTTACCCAAAAAAGTTTCATTTCCTCCTATACTTCAACCTATCTAGTTTTGGCCTTTGGGTTTTGAGAGAGTGGGAGGAGGCTCATGAAATCGAAGTTGGCAAATCAAGCTTAGGGCTATGAAGCATGGACAGGTACACGAAACACGAGAAAGATACTGACACGACACGACTCGACGCAACGATAAGTCAACTACTTTAAAAGCTAAGACACGGATAAGTTGAAGATATTATTTTAATATTTTTAGCTAAAGTTATGCTAAGGGGTTAGATTGCAACCGTTGTCAAATTTTATGGGAGATAATTGATCAAATAAAAATTTTAGGTGTATAATTGTTACAAACCTCAGTTTAGGGATGGTTTTTGCAATTTTCTTGTGGATCGAGTGAGGAGGTGCCTTCCTTCATGATCCAACTTGTTGCATCATGTGTAGATGGGCCACAAAAGACTTGGATCATCAACTCTTGCATTGCGAGCTCGTTGTCGAGATTTGGAACCGCAAACCAATTCTTTGTAGATTTAGTTCCGTGATGGCTGGACAAAGACCATAGAGATTCCTTGTTGGAGTTGTTGTCTTCTTCTTCCTTTTGTGAAAAATGGTCCTTTTTGTGGCAAGCCGAAGTTTGTGCCATCCTTTGGGGTCTTTGGGGAAGAAACAATAAAATTTTTAGAGGGGTGAGTAGGATTTGGGTGGATATGTGGAATCTCATTAAATTCTATGTTTCTCTTTGGGCTACTGCTTCTAAGTTCATATGCAATTATTCCTTACGTATTATCGCTTGTGATTGGGGTCCATTTTAATAAGGTCCCCATTTTTTGGTGGGATTTTTTATATGCCCCTCTCACTCCCTTAGTACTTTTGTATGTTCCCTTCCATTTCTACTCTATGAAAGTTTTGGGTTTTCATCGAAATTTTTTTTAAAAAAAGAAAAAAAAAAAAAATAAGACCCAATCTTATGAGTGGAACACAGGCATCCCATATCCGAACATGTATACGAAACACATAATCAAAAAAAAATTACAACGGAAGAACACACCGAACAGAACCAAAATCAGCCATTGAAAACATAGAGCACAGACCCAATCCAAAAAAATGTAGAGAATTTTCATCTCAGTTCAATACTTCGAAATCCATTTACCAATGCAGTCCACGTATTCCCTATCACCTCCTCAAACTAATTTTCACCTTTTTGACTTCCCTCACCAACCGTCGATGAATATCACTATTCCACATGATATTAAATGTCTTCTCTTTGCTCGACGTGATTTTGAGGGTTCTCTCCACTTGACTTAAGAGTATCTTTCAATCCCTTCCACCACTGTGATATTCTGGCTTCTTTCCGATTGTTGCATTTATCCCCTCGCAACCTCCTCCAACATTGAGATTGTCAATCTTTCTCCCCCCTATGATGCAACATCTCCGACGCCGCACATATCGATCTTTCTTTCTCCTTTAGTGCGAAAATAGACCACACAAGCTAATGTCGACACCATCCATCTTCCGATGGACTTCATACTT
Source organism: Sicyos edulis (assembly GCA_036507275.1). Classification (NCBI taxonomy): domain Eukaryota; kingdom Viridiplantae; phylum Streptophyta; class Magnoliopsida; order Cucurbitales; family Cucurbitaceae; genus Sicyos; species Sicyos edulis. Next base: position 46,233,281 of record CM071850.1, read on the forward strand.
TCTCCATCACTTATTCTTCACCGAAAAAATAGTGTGGCATAAATCTCCTTCTCAAGCCTCTACCAATAGCTAAAAACCACTCTCTTCTTTAAGACCATTAACCAATGCTTTCGATAGAACATATCTAGCTAAAATTCAAGGGAAATTACTCAAGGAAAGTACCAGTGGTTTTCTTCTTTCCTTTTTCTCCAACGACATCGACACGCAAAACTACACCAACACCCAACCAATATTTTAAAAGGCTCACGCCTGGCGTGACTGGGCGAGAGTCGCACGGCTAGCGCCTCGCATGTCTTAGGCGATGCGCACTTAATTAGGCGCGCGCCTTTCAGCGCCTTACATGAAGGTCGATAGTTAAATATTATGTTTGTTTTATACATTAATGATTAATCTTGGTTAAAACTTCATTTTTGTCCATGAAAATTGTTTTTATTGTGTATACACACACACACACACATATATATATATATAAGTTTCTCGTGTTTTTTTATATAGTGCGCCTTAAGTAAAAAGTCCTCGCCTTTTGGTGCGCCTCAGGCTCCAGAGGCCATTATGCCTTAATCCGCCTTGCGCTTTTTACAACACTGCACCCAACATTGTGTTTCTTCCTATATAATTTATTCTCTAGATAACCTGTGACTCTTTTGTTTCCTATAAAAAAAAAGTCTCGACAATCCATCAGCCTTGGCCAAAACAATGTCAAAACTCCTAAAAAATTGATATCAAACATCAAAATTCATCTCACAACACCAAAAAATTATCAAAATATTTTGCAGCCTTACTGCATAAGATGCAACACCGAAGCTCACAAGTGAGGGAACCTTCCTCAGCATCGTGTTTAAAAGGGTTAATCTTAACATAAAAAACTTGTCAATCGAAAAACCTAACCTTCTTCGAGATTTTCATTATTGACACCAAAGCAAAAGATCCCCACATAAGAGGAAAGATTATCCAAGCAAAGAAAGCAAAAACTGACACGAAAAGCCAAAGGCTCAGCTAATTCCTGATTCAAAATGAAACTCCCCCAATAAAACAAGAAGAGCAACAACGGACAAAGAAGAGCGAAATGCCTCAGCAGAAAACCTAGCAAAGGGCATTACTCATTTTCCACGCACACTCTCTGCCAGAACTCTAATAGTATTCGTACAGAACTCTAGTTAAAGAGTGGATTAACAAAGTACAATGTGAAGTTTGTAAGACTAATATGGACACCCAGAAATCATATTTCCTTTTAAGAAATGAGCTTGCAATTGTATATGTGCGAGCCCGAAACCTGGATTGTCCAGATTTCGCAAACCCAATATTTATAACCCGTGGGTGTTCAGATCAAGGGACAATCAATAAAGGGGTAAGCATCAAAAGTGGTTTAAAGAGGAAAATATTATGAAGGAATGAAATATGTTACCGAAAAGAGTGATTCAAGGCTTAAACCGAGTGGGTGTTGTCGAAATTCACGAAAAAAACGAACGCTTGCCGTCGCTGGAGGTCGGAACCGCGGGGAAGAGGGGTTTCGCCGGCGAGATTCAGCGTGGTGCCGTCGTCAGAGGTCGTCGACAGGAAGATAAACGAGATCGAGGGCTGCAACTTTACGCTTAGAAGAAATGGTGTAGGCTAGGTCTCTAGTTCCTTTTTTTAGCGAACTAACAAATCTAAATCAGATTTAATTATAAATTAAATCCAAAAAAAAATATATATATTACATCTGTTTTGAAAAATTAGAAGTTTTTTTTTAAAAAAAAAAAATTGTAAATTTGATCTTATTAGTTTGAAAGTTAGAGTTTAATTTCTACCATTAGAAAATGAGTAGAATTTAGTCTCTATTGTCAGAGGATGAGTATAATTTAGTCAATGTAATTTTTAAAACTAGAATTTAATCTAATAATTAGTCTTTGCTGTCTGTAATCACCGTGAATTATGCACTTAAAAATTAGCTCTTCATACTATTTTTTTTTTCGAATCAGGCACTTAACTCAACTGAGATCATTGAAAAATGAATAACTAACTTTTACATACTTAATTCGCTAACGATTAAAAATGATAATGACTATTTTTTAGATTTTATCAATTAAATTTTAATTTTAAAATCATAAGAACTAAATTTTAGTTTTTGACATTATATGGATTAAACTTAATTTATTCCATGGACCAAACTTATAAAAAAAAATTATTTTTTTTATTTTTTAATTCTATAACAATTAAAGGGACTCAAATCTAATAAAAATGAGTAAACAGCTCATCTAATTACTATCTAGCCCGAATTCAACTATTTTTCCTTTATAGATAGTTTCATTGAAAACCTGAGGCCAATTTGGGTGCAGTCAAGCTGCACCTACTCATGATGTCACACACACATTTTAATATTAACAAAAAAAAAAATGAGTTGAGATCCACATATGTTGACATTATGGGTGGGGGCAACCATGGTTGCACCCAAATTGCACTCAAAATTGTTCATTAACTTTTTTTTTTCATCAAACTATAAACATTTAAATTCTATTCTTAAAAAAAATTAAAGACAACCTTCTTTTATTAAAATCTTGAGAAGAGAACTACAAACTTTACAATTGCGATCAAACAAGATAAGAGTTAAAGACTGATATTTAGGATCGAAAGTAGTGACCGTGAAATTAAAATTGATTACTACCAATTAAGATAATCAACGTAGGTTCTAATTTTTCATGAATCATAAATATAAAATTTATAGTTTAACCTCTAAATACAAATATATAGTTTAACCCCTCATAAATACCAAAAATACTACTCTATAAAATGGCAAATAATATCTAACTAGCGTACTATTTATTAAAAGAAAAATTGAAGACTGATGCATGAATATAACACAACCCGTAAAGCAAGTTATTTAAAAGAATGTAAAAGTAAAGAAAAGAAAATCTACATAATTCTTGTATAATAAATTTTACTATAAACACCATTTGGGTTAAATTTTGTTATAATAACTTAACTTAAAATTAATTGGCCTTGAGAGATTTTTCCTTTTGTTAAAATGAATAGGGTGAATAAGGAAAAAAAATTAAAGTTGAATAGTAAAAGATGGAGCAGTTTTGAGAAGGGGAAAGATCAAAATTATGATAGAGGTGAGTAAATTAATTACCTTAATTTTCACTAGTAAATAGGTTTTACTGTAGACAAATAAGAGAATTGATGGAGGACAAGAATGTGTATTGATGATCAAAATGACAAACCTCCATAAACGCAAACAAAAATATTCCTCCAAACAAACCAAAAACACTCGAAAAAAAATGAGCGTTAATTTTGGAAGGCTTGCAAATCTCTCTCTTCTCCTTCTCTTCATTATTGGTCTGCTTTGTTTCTCCCATTATTATTGCGATTGCAATGCTTCAAGAGCTTCTTTTTCACAGTTCTCCAAATTATACAACACTCCCAATTCCCCAAACCCCCATGTTTATGGCTTCTTTCCCAAAAGATTCATTCCAATCCCTTCTTCAACCCCTTCCAGAAGGCACAACGACATTGGCTTTCAGCCATGAGCGATCACCTCCCCTCTACTTTTTACATTGAGTTCTTTCCTCACAACAAGATTATAATGTACAAATGTTTGTTTAGCTTCTTTCCTCAGATGTAATCTGCTTTTTTGTATGTTTTTTTTTTATAATCGAGAAATGGGAAGATCGTTCACGAGTAGATAGTCATTTGACTTAATCGGGTATCACAATGGGTGTCTATATGTCCATTACAATATTAAACTAAGACAGCGCCTACCTTTAGAGATCTCAAATCCATATAAACTTCGTGCGTTTACACCTGCATCAACTTCAACTGGTATGTAGTTAGTTATACATTTGCTTTTCTCTCATGAATATCAATATCAATATTCATTGACTCCTTCTCTATCTCTTTTTAATTCTTTCTTCTTCTTCTTCTTCTTTTTTTAATTTCTTGGATTCATTTTACCAATTTTAATCAAGTTTTACATAACTTCGAGTTTGATTGAGCAACAATTTTTTCCTTTTCTGAATCTAATATTATTTGATCCAGCCACAATTTTTTCTTTGTCATAATATTTGGGCTTTCAGATTTGAACCCCTATTTTAGCTGATTGATCAAGAATATTAAATTTATATTTAAAATTTTCAACAAAAACGCCAATTTTGTTTTGAAATTGTATCATAATTTTTTTGCATCACACCTATATTTTACAATTCATTGAATACATTTTAAGAAGATTTTTAAATATTCTTTTGAAAAATAACACTTAATTAAGTTTCTTAATAAAAAAAAAAAAAAATTTTGCCAAATTAATAAGTTTAGTTAACCAATTTCTTTACTAAAAAATTATAAATTTGAATCTTAATAATTATAAATATATTTGCAATATAACTTTTTGGAAACGGAGAAATTACACCAAAAATGTCTACAAATTAATGTTATAGATGAGTCTCAAACTTGAAATTTTTTAAATGAGCATGCCTTCAAAATCCAAACATTTACCCACACCCTTTAAGAACTAAAATGGTTAAAATTTGATCTCTCAAAACCTCCGGTTATGTTTTCTTAATCACATCTCTTTTTTAATGTTGTAAATGTACTTTTGTAATCTATAACTTTTTAATTATAGACCTTTACTTATGGGTTGAGCTATACCATATTATCGATACTTTTAATTGTGCGTTTTTAGATCTAATCATAATTGGAAGTGAGGATTTGAATTCACAACCTTTTGATCTAACATATGCTTTTTAATCAACTAAATACTATTTCATACATGATATTATTGAAATATTATTTTTTTCGATCATGATTATTAAATATATATGATGTATCTAACTACTATTCTTATTCAGTGTTAAATTATTATAGAATCAATAATTTTTTCTACTAAAAAGATTACGTTTTTTTTTTTTTGAGTACCTACAAAAATTACGTATTGTTTATTAAGGGAATGAAGAAACACTTGGATTCTGACATTTATAATGTGCGGCAGAATAGTTAAATTTACTAATATAATATTAATAACGTCCCACAATTAGTTTTTATTCATTAATAATTAATTAAAAATAGTGAAGCGAGTTTGGAATTAAGATGATCAATCTATTACAAAAGAAAAACTAATGATGATTTAAAATTTAATATTTTAGCTCAAATAACACTTCAACTTTCTCAACTTCACTTTAGTGGAAAAAAAGAAAGAAAAGTGGGAGCCTGGATTTTCCCCCAAATTCTACTATAAACCACACATTATTTATTTTTATAAAAAGTCCATGGTTGGTTGAGTAATAATCAAATTGGTAATCAAACTCTCACATGCATGATATTTCACTTTATAAAGTTAATAAAAAAAAGGTTGAAACATTTGAGCAATTTGCAAAAGGGAAGGGCCAATTAGCTAGGTTGGCAGTCAAATATGAGAAAGTGAAAGTTGTTTGTATTCTTCCATCAAGTTAATAGATTGTCAATGTCATGCACTTTTTTTTATATAGACCATGTGAAGTTGTTCCTTCTTCATCCCAATGAATTTCATCCTTTAAATATCATTATGAGAGTACATTGATTATTCTTCTTTCACTAGATGCTTTAATATTGATGCTTGTCTAATTTCCATTCATGCCATTACTTGCTTAGTGCTAATTTTAATCCCTTGATCATGGATTGTATGTTATATATCAAAATTTCAACAACAAAAAAAAAGAGTAAGACCTAATTAATTGTGAATGATAAGATAGAAATTAAAATCTATCGATTTTCAAAACGAGAAGTTGCAAAAAGATTTGAACATAAGCCTTGTTTTTTTTAATATAACATAAGCCTCGTTAATAAAGCTAAATAGATATATTAAATCTATTTTATAATCATTTCATTTTTCGTTTTCGCTTTCCCTTTTTAAATTTAAATTTTTATTCATTTAAATTTTTTCTATATATAATTTATCTCACCTTACAAAAGCATATACTCTTATTAAATTGTATAAATTCAAACAAATATTTGGAAATCTTTTATATATATATATGAAAACTGTACGTTAAAGTAATAGTTCTAAACTTAAATTTCAAAAACTATTCTAAACTTAAATTTCAAAAACTAAGTAAATGATTACCAAAAGTTGCATTGATTTTTAAATTAAATTGTATTCAAAAAGTTCATTTATGAATGTTGTAATATTGACTTATAAGATACATGTTTGTTGTCGTATCAAGTATATACAAATAATTTGTATCTCAAAAAGAATATACATACAAATAAGGTGAATGGTATCTTGAAATCAACTCTTAACTAATTGACTAAAATGTCATATGCTTGAATTCTTTTACCTCCATAATTTATATTTATTTTCTTTTGACTATATGCTGCATGGAAAAAACGAATATATATCAAGCCTCTGTCAATTAAGCTAGACTCCTTTTACCAAAGTTTATTAAACCAAATAATACGTATTTATCTCTTAAACATACTTTAGCTTTGATATTTTTCAATTTCATTCCCAACACATATTTATCTTTAAATAAAATAAAATGAGTGTTAGTATATTACATAACTCCAAAACTCCAAATAAAGATATTGAAATCCATGATTTCTAAGTCAATTCTATTCACAACACATGTTTCAATTCCATATGATTTACAACCTCCAAATTTTTGGCTCAAGCCTCAAGTAAAAAAAAAAATACAAAGATTATTTAGTGAAAGAGATTATAAGTTTAATGCCTAAGTAAATTAATTTTTTATAAATTTTCTTGACAATCAAATATTATAAATATTATTTATATCATAAAAATAGTTGAAATACATAATAAAGAAGATACAATGATACAATAGCAATAAATAAAAAATTGATCTACACTTCAAGAGAATTCTGATTAAAACAATTGCAGATTATCCTTTTTTACCTAAAATAAGTGTTTTCTTTTCTTCTCTTTTCATTTTTAGAGAGAATAACTCTTTCGTTTTCTTATTTCTATCATAATTAATCAAGTAACATGTAATCATTTACTTTTTGTTCTATTTTTTTTGTTGTTTACTCTTTAATTTATTCCCTCATCCACATACACATCTTCGCTTCTTTTCTTTCTTTTCCATATTATTTACTTTGATTTTTTTTTTCTTCTTTCTATTTTCTTTATTACACTATATTTGGCATACTATATAAGTTGTCACACCCTTCAAATGAGATTCTAATCGAAATAATTCACTAGTTTTTTCTCTCCTTTTCTTTTTAGAATTATGTTTTCTTTTTTTCTTGTCTTGATGATAGTTAATCAAACATTATGTTATTATTTACTTTTTTTTGTTCTATGATCTTTGTTTTTTACTGGTCAATTTATTCCCTCTCCACTTACATTTTTATCCCTATTAATTATTGTTAGATTAAACTAATAGCCGATTCAATTGTAGAAACAATTATGGCTATTTTCTTTCATATCATGTAGGTAAGTGATAAACACACAAAATTTTCATTTTTTTCTTTTTACCAACAACAACAATAGTTCAACTTACATAAATAGAAATCAAGGGACTAAATTAACTATTTAAAAAAAAATATAAGAACAAAATGATCATTTTGAAAGTATAGGAATTTTTTTTATTTTTTTGAGTACAAGTATAGGAATCAAAATGAATCATAGGGAAAAGTACACAGACAAAATTTAAATTTTAACCTATTATACTAATATAAAATCTATATATTTATGATATTTTTGTTCTATTTTATCAAAAAAAAAATTATATAATGGAAATTCAATGCACTAGTTTGTAACATTAATTTGATCCATTTTTCTCTAAAATTTGAACCCCACCCCAAATGTTGTGTAGTAAAAAAATGTAAAAAATGATACAAAGGAATAAAAGATGCATTAAACTAAAACAGAATACAATACGTTTGAACTCTACCTAGCTCGTGACCGTGAAGTTGTTGATATTATTTACTTCGAGCTTGATCAATGATCCATCACAGGCATATTCAGAAGATAATAGATTTTGGATCTTTTCTTAGAGCAGTTGAAAGTATATAAAATAATTGAACACCATGGTCCAATGAACTAATCTCCAATTATAAGGACCCCTGAACTGGAATGTGCAGAAGTAGATGATGTACCAACTCTGCCATATATTTCTTACAAACCACATTTGTATCAAGTTAATGAAGCTAGCATCACTACCACCCATTTTTTTTAGTGAAAAGAGAACTACGAACTCTGAACAGTTAACATTTCAACGGAATAAGAAGCCTAGCTTGTATTACTACAACCAAAGAATGATCTGAAAATAACTCACAGGTCGTAGTTGAAGAGTGAAAAGTAGATGCTCTAGAACAAGTGCGTATAAACTAGATGGCGTGCAATATGGCAAAGCAAAAGCGACGCACCATCAACTTATTATTAGGATGTACAAGAAGAATATATTATAGATCAACACATGTAGAGCCGAAATAAAAAATCCTGGTCTCCTATTCTAGTGGACAAAGCTCCATAAGCCATATCTGCATTCCTGTAAATCTGTCAACCGACAAATGCAACCAATTTTTGACATGAATAATAATTACCAGTTTGAACATAAGGAAGTATATCTGGCAAAGACACCAAAGGTTGTTAATTGGCTGCAAATTGCTCACACAACAACAACTAACAACCAGTGAGCCGGATAGACGGGATTGGCAAGGGATATATATTTAAGATATAAGATGTAAAAGGGGCAACCAATGTGGGCATCAAATCTTCTTCTCCTCTTCCGTTCATTTGTTCAACCAACGTAAAATCTCTCCAACTATATATTCTACTCTAAATTCAAGGGTTTTACTTAAACACCTTTTTTCAAAAAAAAACTTAAATTATTATTATTATATAAACTTAATTTACTATGGTTTTTTGTTTATTTAGAAAGCATGTTTGTAGGACCTTAGATTGAAAGGTACACTCCTTAAAATGCCACATTTAATTTCCTGCCATGCCCTGTTCGACTTCTTCACACTCCAATTCTATAGAATTAGAATTAGGTAGCCCTACCATGATATTCTTCAATCTATTTTTATTTCTTTAATGAATATCTTCTATTTTCTTTTCTTTTTTCGTTTGCTACAACCACCCGTGCTCCAATGACATCATATATATGATTCCACACAACTAATAATTTATTGGTTTCTTTTTTTGGAATTAAATATTTCTCTTACTTTTATATTCTTCATAATTTTAAAAAGTTTATTTGTCTAATTGTTATCCACTTTCATCTCTAAAATAAAATGGTTTTGGAATGACATAAAGTTTTTTTTTTTCCTTCAAAAAAGCCTACATTACAAATAAGAAAGGAAATTTTGAATATACAACTTTCAAATAGAAATAGGTTACATTAAACTGATACTCATGCTTTTTTTTTTTTTTTTTGAAGTGCAACTAATACTCATGCTAACTTGTAACTTGACAAATTAGTAGTCAACCCAAGTCTTTTCTTTTTTTTTGGAAATTGTGATGGATAACCATTACAGATGTAGTCATATTTTAAAGTACTATTTTTTGTTTTAAATTTAATTAATAATATTTTTCATAGTACCTATTATACCATTCTTTACGCGTTTTTTTTTTCTTTCTTCTACCTTTATCATGTGGCCACTCGTCTTATGTTTTTTTTTCTCCAAATCGGGTTTCGAAGACTGATCTATTTATGGTGGCCACGTGGCAAACTTTCAATTTTTTTAAATTTGTTTTTATTATTTTTTCCAGTATAAATATAAATAATGGATTTATATTAAAAAAAAAAATCTTGTATTTATATTTAAAAAAAAAAGAAGAAAAATTTGTATTTATATTTTTTTAAAAAGATAAATACGAATTTTATATTAAAAAAAATCAATATTGTATTTATATTTAAAAAAAGATAAATACTATATTTATATTTGAAAAAAAGAAGATAAATACTGTATTTATCTTTAAAAAGTAGTGGCTTAGTTTTGCTAAATCTTTTTAAGATAAACATGCTTGTAAATATATTTTTTCATTTAATCTACTTCGGTAAAAAGTGGTTTTTTTTCTCGCATGATAAGTGTTTAATTTCACTTGGAACTTGAAAGGAATAGTTTTGGGATTAATATTGAATGCTCCCTCCAATACCCTTCAAAATATACTTTAAAGTGTTCTGAAGATTCTCAAAAGTCTTTATGCCATGTAGCCAATCATCATAAAAAGTTGAAAAAGATTTGGTTAGTTTGAAGCTATATATATAATTTAGTGTTTGAGTCAAAATTATATAATATGAGTTATTTTGAAAATAATCTTTAGTATTTTTTGTCAATCATTTTTATTGAGACATCGAAATGAATGTAAGAAAAGAAAGCAATATATGAATAGTTTAAAATGGGATATTAAAATTTACTAAAAATATTTGAGAGGAAGGAATGTTTAAACACATAACATGTGCGTTATAGTTAGTAATTACTTTTATGAGTAAATATAACATGTGATATGTTGGAAATGAGTGGGTGGAAAATAAGATCTTTTGATCCTTATCAAACTATACAAAATGGAACCTTTCCTACTTTTTAGAAACTCCACTCTCAAACCCCACTTTCATTTTCCACTCATATAAATCATAGATTTTCCATATATTTGCAATAATTGATTTTTTTTATTATTATATTCTAACCAACTTACACACATCTAGATTATCTATAATATTTTAATGTCAATCAAATTTATAAAAAAAAATTAAATAGAATATTAATTGTCATAAATTGAGTTTCTCACTTTTTAATTACTTAAAACTTTTTTTACCACTAAACTATTTCAGACAAACATTGATTTAGTCTATTAAACTAAAATTTTCATTTTTCATGTGGAAACATTTTTTTTTTAATCCACTTTTTCGTCATTAATCTATTTATATAAAAGAACGAGAGAAATGTTTGAGAAGAAAAAACTTTAAATACAAAAATAATAAATCCTACCAATTGGGGGATGGACATTTTTTTTTATTTTGTAAAAAAAAAAAGAAAGGAGAATAGAAAAACTAGAAGTATACCAACTTGTTTTTATACGAGTGATAGGTTTAAAAAAAAGTCCTAATAGGATTTGCCCATAATTATATTGCGATGTTTGTTATGAATAGAATTCTACGATGAAAATCAAGTTCAAGAAACTACGTCGTGTTCAAAAGAGGTCGACCCACAAAAGGACAAGCTCGCGAACAATCAAGTGGCAATGTCGATCTATTTAAAGGGATTAGGGCCTGACCATTTATGGTTGGGCGACGCCGCTGATCCTTTAAAAAGGTTTTGTGCTCGACCACTCATGGTAAGGCAACAACGCCAAATCCCTACAAGGCCTTCGTAGATCCTTTATGAAGTCATCAATGACTCCTAATGAAACTTTATTAATTCGCTACAAATCTACATCAATCCCTTACGAAGCCACACTGATCCTTTACAAAGTCTTAACAAACTCTTACGAAGCATCGTCGATCCTTTACGAAACTTATGTCATTCCCGGAGTCGTTGTTGATCCTACGAGGCCTTCGTTGATCCTTATAAAGTTATCGCCCGACTTTACACTCAAATAGAATACTACTTAGACCCTTTAACGAGTTCACAATGCTGAAAGTGCTTTTTAACTAAGATGTTTTGAAGCCAAAATTCTTTTATATTCCTTGGAGCACACTATTTTTACATTTTTTGGATGTGGAAATCTTTTTTTAATATTTTACCAAAAACTCAAAACCTTCGTATTTCAATGTGTAACTCTTTTTTTTTTTGAAATCTTTTTAATGTGTAACTTAAATGTTACATATTAAATAGAGACATTAATATAACGATAATGGTTACCTTCCGTAACATAATATATATATTCTCTTACCAAAGTTAGAAGTTGGAGAACTCTTCTAGAGCTACAACTCAACTATCTCTAAACTTTGTATATTTTCTCTAAAATACAAATATATAGCGGATACCGACCGCATCAAAATCAATATAAAAAATTGTATTTACAATCATTTTGATCTAATTAGAGGTTTTGTTTCATTTTCTTTTGATGTATTTATATAGACCATAAATATCTAATTAATTTCACCATCTTTTTTTTTAATAATTACCATCCATTTAAGTTTTGTTTCTTTTTTTAAAAAAATATAAACTAGCATCGATTTATAGAAGAAAAATATCTTCTGCAAAGCTAGAAAAGATCTGTTCTTCTTATCGTGTGAGAAAGATGGGAAAAAGTCAATGATAAACAGTGAGAGCAAAGGAAACGTCATTTTATTCTCAAAAAAAAGAAAAGAAAAGGAAAGGTCACTTTAGAAATAAAATAATAAATTTAAATATTTTTGTTTGTAAAATGACTATTTTAGAGCATTGTTCATCAGTTAAATTTGAATTATATTAAATCAAATATAATGTAAATTTTAAAAAAATGATTTTGCCTATGAAAAATTAAGATTTTTAATTGAAAACATGGTTGGATTTTATATGGATAAATAATAAAAGTGATGTTATTATTATTTTCTTTTAAATTTAGATATATATGTCTTCTACCAAAATCATTGTTGACGTATCTCCTCTTTTCTTAACTTATACTAATATATATTTTAAAAAAAAAAACTTATACTAATGTATATATATATACTAATTTTTTGTATATATATATATATATATTTTTTCATTTATCTTCTTTAAAATATTCCAATTTTTTATATATAAAATATTTCAGATAAATCACTTCCATTTTAACCTTTTAAAATTATATCTCACAATTGGTAGATACTAAAATAACTATGGATAATGTTTCTAAAAAAAGAAAGAAATATAAATTTACATAATATTTGAGCAATTTAGGTTTCAAAAAATTGAATATTTTGTCCATATTTTTAATGGAGAATACATTAGATTAATTTTCCTAACAATTTTATGGCAACTCATTGAAATTATAGCTGAAAAGGTTAAAAAAAAAAAAAAAGTTAAATTAAAACTTCTTTAAAATGAATGACTTATTTGAAAAATCTCTTCATTAATTATGAAGAATTAAAATATAAACTGATCAACATAAAGTAGATTTTTAGTGAAATGATATATATCATTTAAGATGTTATAGATTTAACTTCGACTTCGTTTTCAAAAAGAATTCTCCATCCCAAAATAACATTGAATATAGCATTAAAAAATCTTAAAGAACGACGAGGAACATTTGATGCTTTTGAGAGATGCCCAAAAGAAAAAAAATTAATTTGAACGTTTGCACAAAAGTGAGCTAGTGGTTTTGATATTTTTCAAAGAGAAATATTTACATCGTGCTCGAGCATGATGTAAATATTCCTCTTTTTCAAATAGTACTTTTGTTTCCTTATTATAATATTTCTCTTTTTTTATCTAACAAATAATTCATGTTCCAATAAAATTTGTTTTTTTTTCTACTAAACAATTTGGAGACGTTTGGGGTAGTGGATAAGTTATTATATATTGTAGGGTTGTATTAGTAGACGTGCTTGAGATCTCTGTTATTATTGTCTGAATGAAGATGGTATATGTTTTATAATTAATGTTATTACAAATTTGGGTTTGAATAATCTTTGCTTGACTATACAGACTAGTTTGTGTGTTTCTTAGGTAGGTTGCCGTCATATATTGAACCTATAACCTTTTATGCATTCCAAAACCCTCTTGATCATTAGATCACTTGATGATTTTGTAAAAAAAGAAAGATTTTGTCTAAAGTCCTTAATATGGAAGAAGGAGAGTGAAAACAGATTAAAGAAAAAGGAAACAGAATATAAACTTGAAAGAAACATAATTTAGCACTTTATAAGCTCAAATAAAGATAGCAGAAAATGAAAAAAAAACAGTAATAATAATGTTAGTTGCCCGAGCTTAGTATCTAACTAGGCGTGGAAATGATCAACCCTCTATCCAGTCGCGGAGCTACGAAGGGACCGCAAAAATTTGAAGTTTTATATAATATGTATTATACTTTGCACAATATATCTTAGTAAATGGTTTAGCGGTTTTGGCCCCCAAATTTTGTGGTGGTTCAAGTTCAAGCTTCCAATTATCTTTACCTTTTCTTTTTTTTATTTCTTTTTCTTCCGTTTCTTCATTTTATTTTCTTCTTTTATAGATGCATAATTTTTGTTGGTTTTTTCTAATATATTCGAATTATTTTATATTTTTTATATGGAACACATTCTTTTTTTATTTTTATATTATGTATTTTGTCAAAAAAATTTAAAAAATTTATAGTATAAAAAAACTATTTTTAAGAACATTTTATATTTACTAGAATTTTAATACGGGGTTGCACGTGATAATTTTTTAAATAATAAATTATATGTATGTTTAATAAAATATGTCAATTGAGTGCAATAAATAATTATATATTTATAATTATAAATTGTTTCCTACATTTTTGCACTAAATTTAAATCATCAAATAATAATTTTAATTTCATATTGAATTTTATAACCATTTTTCACGTTACTTAAATTTATTAAAATTCACATTTATGTTACAAAATAGCTGATATTTTATTTTGAGCTTAAAAAATAATACGTGTTATTATTAAAAAAAAAAACTTAATAAAATTTATCGCATTAAAATTAAATTTTATCTCTGATTTTTAAAAATTGATACTCTTTAAAAAAAATTCATTTTATCTATTAATGGACCAATTATTGTTGAATTTTAAAATTTATATGAGTTATATCATTATTATAATTATAAATATAAATAAGCTAAATATATTTATTAGTATATATCTATGAACTTACCTTTAGCCTCAAATGATAATTTCATCATTCTTAAAAAAAAACAATTTCCACATCTCCAAGTCAACCATTAAGCAACAAAAGTTCCCTACAAAAATTATTGCAACAAAAGAAAAGTTAGATGAAAGTTAAGGTAAATAATCCAACAAAAATAAGATAACTAAATTTTTTATTATAAAACAAAAAAAAAACCAAAAAAGGTAACTCCAAACAAATAAAAAGTTTCAAATGTGTTTGTAAACATAGAGAACTATATATATAGTAATAGTATGAAATCATTATTACCAAACTTTTCATATTGAAGAATTCATACACTTTAACCCCGTATGATAATCTTATCGTTCTTCAAACTTTTTTTAAATCCAACAAAGAATATAAAATAATCTGAAAGTTAAGATAAATAATATAACAAAAATAAGATAACTTATTATAAAACAAAACAAAAAAAAGAAAAGTAAATCCAAGTAAATAGTATGCTTCTTGCATATGCTAATATATTCGTATCTTTTCCACACAAAAAATCCAAGTAAATAGTAAGTGTTCTTGTAAACAAAATGTAAGAACTATTTATAGGATTGAAAAATTCAATTTATTATTTTAATTAGAATATAAAATGTCAGATAAAGTCTATTAGATTTGGTAAAAATATCTTATTTTCTATGTTATAAAGATGATGAAAATTTAAATGATATTGTAAATATCTTCATTTGATTGTTAAAATCTCTTATAACTTAGTCATAAAATCTATGAGATTTGATAAAAATATCTTATATTCCACGGATGAAAATCTAAATGATATTGTAAATATTTACGTTATTTATATTTTATTTTTTTATATTCCAATAAATGGCATATTTATAATTTAAAGTATGACTTAAGGGTAAAATCATCCAAAAATGATTTTTTCCTTAAGCCACACTTTAAGATAGTATAATATGATATTATGTTTGTATAAATATTTTTTAGATACGAGAGTTTGTAAAGAAAATATAATTTTTCAAATTGCATGAATTCTTTTTTTTTCATATAAATTTTAATATTTAAGTTTATATGAAACTATAATATTTGATAATAGATTGAAAATTTAAGAACATATTTTATAATTGATTGGAAGGTTAGATATGCATTGATTTGAGAGTGTGAAGAAATTATTTTTACATTTAATTATAACTTTTTAATATATTTAAAAATGTAACTTTCCGTTCGTACGTGGTTTTCGTGGAACCAAAATTTTATGAATTTATTTCATACTTATCTCCTATTTAAAAATTTATTTTTTAAAAAGATTTTACTGAAAATAAAAAGATGGTAAGAGAAATAGTGGAGGAACTCTTAATAATACACTCACAAAAAATTTATATATATATATATAAGTCGGCCCCCTCAAATTTTAGTATCCCTACCTCTATCGGAATATATGATCTAAACAAAGAGTCTCTACAAAACTAAATCTCCCTAATGAGAAAAGGAGCAAGTGGAGAAAGAAATAAATAAAGTAAAAAAATAAATGTTTAGAAAATTAAAAGGTGATGAGTTCAATTTATAGAAAGACCTTACTTAAAAATTGATTTCTAATTATGATATATATATATATATATATATATATATATATATATATATATATATATATATATATATATATATCTATTAACTATTAACTATTATCATCTCAAAAGGTAACAACACTTTATAAAATGGTGTGTGGGGGGAGTGTTGAAGGAAGATATATTGAGTTCCATTTAGATTTTATCGGCTTTTCATTTATGTTGTTGTTAAGGTTAGTTATATCCAACATCGACATTATAATCATATAAGCTTATATACAACTAATCTTTATCTTACTTCTCAAAAAAAAAAAAACTAATCTTTATCTTGTGTGTTTATTTTTTTTAGTACCTTTTTCAAGGACGAGGAAGACTTAGGTTGGTCTTTGATCCAACCTAAATTTGAACAAATAAATTCGATCTAAATCATTTTTTTTAACCCTTTTCTAATTGTGTCTATTTTGTAGAGGTTTGAGTCCGTGTATACATTATGAGGAAGTATCAAAGTTTGAGGAGAAAATAAATCAATTTAGAGTCATTTTAGAGTTAAATTAAAGAACATGAATAAAATGACCAAAATATGCCTAGAAGCATCATGACGTTAAAGATTTCAAAATACTAGGGACATAATGCTCAAATCAGAGCGAGAGTACCCTACACTTCCTTGGAGCATCTTGACACTAAAACAAAAGTACCTCGATCTGACACTGTAGAACTTGCGCTGGTCTTCAACAATTAATACTTCAATATTGTTTTGTAGAACATCAATAGAACCTCAATTTTATTTGAATATATAACCTCATTTTTTAATTTTTTTTTAATAACGTTAGAGCGATTATAAAGAGGCTCGAATAAAAAAAGGAACACTTAAAAAATGTTAGAAAAAGTTTCTACAAAGTGTTGAAAGGCGATTTTGGTGAACTATAAATTCATATTTTTATTTACATGAAGAAAACAACTAGTTGGTTTATTTTATATTTCTCCTCGAACTTTTGTGGTAAAGTTTTGAAATAGTACAAAGAAGTACCAAATTGAATTATAATATAAAGTTAAAATGCCACCAAAGATCTTATAAATCTCACTTTAAATATCATCCGCATCAAAATCTTTCTTTCTTTTTTTTTTTGAGAAATAATCTTTCTTTATACTATCTCCCTTGATTGCAATCTCTCTACTTTATATTCATTCAATTCAAAAAGATATCTTCTCTTTTGTACGTTTAATATAATAAGCTTTTTCTATTTTTTTTTTTTTTTTTTTTGCCTATTTACTCAGAAAAATTGACCTTCAAAATCAAACATTTAAGTATTTAGCATTAAGCAGAAAATGATCCATACTTTTTATCTTGAAAATTAAAATGATTCATTCTTAATTATATTTAAACAAGGAGAAAAGTTTGAGTATAGTTGTGGCTACATCCTATAAACATTGTTGTTGATTTGGTGGTTTAAGCATCACAATTTTTTTCAAAAATTAGACAATCAATTTGATTAATTGACAATTTTTTTTCAAAAATTAGACAATCAATTTGATTAATTGACAATCGAAAATGATGGTAGTGCATAAAGTTTCATTATTTGGTGATAATCGATTATCATTTATTTGAAAATTGCAATACCTTTAAATAGAATTTGTAGTTTTCCTCCTTCAATTTATACTCAAAAAATGATTAATCGATAAGAACTAACATTGCAAATAATATTAAAAAGGACCATATATGAAGAAAAGACTTTGAATAGATTTCCAAATACATTAAATAGATAAAAATCGTATCCATATATCCATATACCCATAAAAATAGTTATTGTATGAAGAAAATCATAAACATATAGCATTGTTGAACCACTAGAATACTTTTATATAGCCTTGTCATCCAAATGAAATAAAATAACTATTAACGAAAGGTAGAAATATTATCGTATGCTTGAACTTTTGGATTTAAATAATAATTATAATAATGATAATAAAAGGTTATTACAGTATGCCGACAATTGCTTTATCAAAAGCTAATCTCTTTTTTTTTCATGTGTCGACAAAAGGCGATATTTACAAATATGACGTGGATGGTGATCTAAGTGTCATGTTTTACATTAAAAAAAAATAATAAAAAATAAATAAATAAAGGTCATGTTTTCCTTTTTATTCCACGTTTTAATAAACTCAATTAAAATGTATCGAATCGGTTATTTTTATTTTTTTATTTTTAAAATTAAAATTTATTTTTATTTAAAATTTTAAAATGTATCTATCTTTCTTTAAGTAAATAAATCAATGCAAACCAAATTTATAAATAAAAACGAGCTTTTGAAAACTATTTTTTGTTTTTAAATTTTGATTTGGTTTCTTAAAATATTGGTAAGATGTAAATATTTATGTAAAAAAACAAATGAAATTTTGTAAACTTAAATTTCAAAGACCAAATATATATATTTTTTTTTTAGAAGAATCAAACAGGGACTTAAATATTATATTCAAATTAACTAAACAAAATAAATAAATGTGCGGGCAAAAATCCTAAATTATTACATATATAGTCTAATATATCCATGGTGTTCTATCACAAATGGCTACACTTTTTAAAACCATGCATGGTTTTGATAACAAATTCTAACACTCATAACTTTATATAAAAACAAATGGCCAACAGGAATTATAGCTGCTTAGGGGCATTAATGTGTATCATGAATTTAAAAAGTTATCAGTCCCTCAAAACCTAACCATTGAATTAAAAAAACTATTAAAAAAAATGATCACTCGAATACATTTAAAGATAACAAATTTATAAGATTATATCAACCAAGAAATATGTGATCTCTCTAGATTAAACATAACTTCTACGTGGTGATAATAAATTCACTCATTTTTTCAATATAGAAAGTAGAAGGATCTCAAGTGTTGATTTTGGATCTTGAAGAAAGGATTCTTACTTTCGTTGCCAGATGAAAATGACTTTAATTTTTGGTTGAACCATAAACAAATTGTTTATTAGAAGAATAAATGAGACTTAAGAAGAGAACAAGTGAATATTAAGTTTAATGCTTAATCCGATTACAACTGATGTATTAAATATTGTAAACTAAGTTTATAAGATAAGTGTTGCAAAATTATTCATGTATGAGATATATTAATAAGTAAATACTGTATATTATTCTTTTAATATTTATAAAAAAAAATTGTGTATTTTATTTAAATTATATTTTGATAAATTAATTAAAGAATTTAAATAAGTATTGAATCTTTTTTAAAAAAAACTTGCCAAATTAGTCCAATTCAGAAAATAATTATAAATATAATCACTTTAAAACAAAAAATTTGACAAATATAATTATATGTAACAATAATAATATATAATGTTGTATCAATAATAAATAATATTGTACTCATGAATGTTACTTTTTTTTTTAGTACGCTAATGAATGTTACTTATACAATATTGAAATTTAATAATAATTATGAATGAAAATATTTTAAAATTTAACTATATTTGTAATTATTTTGTTAAAATACCATACATTACAATTTCCCAATATTCAAAATTCTTATGAATTAAGGATGGATGAGATAACTATGGATTATATAACCTCAGATCTAAGCTCATTAGCCAGAAAACCCCCTAAATCAATTATCCTTCTCCCAATTTTCAAAGAGGCCTTTCACAAGCGATGTTTGAAATTGTTGAGACATTAGAGATAAAAGTCTACCGAACTTAATTATAATTAGAGATGTCCACACGGTTAATGGAATGACTTTTTCATCCTCGTCTCCATCATCAAAATTCATTTCCGTCCCAACGAAAATTTCCATTTTTTTTTTCTCGGGGAAGCGGGGAGCCGGTAGAGATCGGGTTCCTCGTTTTTTTCAATTTATTATTAATTTTTTTCTATTTTCATTTTTACTATTTTTTGGGCAATAATTTCAAATTGGTTAAAATATCATTTTTGTCCCTAGATTATGCAAATTATTCTATTTTAGTCCCTGAACTTTAAGAAATGTTCAGTTTTAGTTCATCGACTTTCAAATATTTAATTTTTAGTCCCTCAACTTTCAATTATGTTTAAGAATAATACTGCCACCTCCAAAAATAAAAATAAATGATATATCTGTGTATCTCTCCTCTTTGAATCATTATCTCTCGTCTTTAGATGTGCAAAATGGAACCCATGTAAAACAGATATTGGGAATATCTTGACAAATTGGAAATGGAGAGAAATAAGAATATTTGAGGTTGTATGTCCGCCAAAGCCTCTTGTCACAAACAGAGCAGCTGTAGGCAATGGGTTTGGCCGGAATTGAGATTTGAGAGGTGGTGGCGCCGCCGCGAGCAACCATGATGAGACATAGCGGTAAATACTTGGACATATATGTTTCTCTTGCACTTTGACCATGGCCCCAAGGAATTGAGGGTGGGGGTTGTCGTACTGAATTAGCGCCAACAATGTGGTGGTCGGAGAATTATATTTAGAGCTTAGAGAGCCATTATAGGTGTGATGAAACAGAGAGAAAATTCGGAAGTGGATTTTTAGTGATGAAAGTAAATGATGTTATTCAACAGTCCAAGGATAACAAGCTTAAGTGAAAATTTCATCATAAAATTTCATTGGCACATTTCCAAACATTCAAGCTTAACTGTGAATTCCAATAAAAAAATTTCATTTTTTTCCATCATTTATTCCAAATTTTCTCAATCTCTGTTTTTGTAGGTTCCATTTGTACATCTACGGAGGAGAGAGAATTATTAAAAGAGGAGAGTTAAACAAATATATTATTTATTTTTATTATTTTAGAGGTGAGTTAAGTTAGCAGAGACTATTCTTAAACATACTTCAGAGTTGACGGACTAAAATTAAACATTTCTTAGAGTCTTAGAGACTAAAATTAAACCTTAAAAAAGAGAAAAACGTGAAGGAGTATGTGGCATCATTTGGTGCCACAAAAAAATTTTATTTTAAAAATAGTATTGTTGAAAGAAAAAATTTATGGTACTAAATAGTGTCACATACCTCTTTTAAGGAGAGCTTGCCTCCTTAGTTAAGGATGCAAGTTTTTCTCCTTGAAAAATCTAATGGCTAAAATGTTATTTTAACCTTTTAAATAATTAGATTTTCTGAAAAATATATAAGTTTGAACTATAATATTAATTATTAAAAAAAATATTCACATGCATATATAATTTTACCCACAAATATATTTTTATTTAAAAATTAAAGTGATAAAATAAAGAAAAAGATATTTTAAAAAAGATAAACGATATTGTCAACTTCAACCTCATTTAGCCAAAGAATAATTTTTTTCCTCCATCCCCGCCTCCGGTCCCCGCCTAACTCAGGATCCTCTGCCTCATTAGGGGTGGGTACTCGTGGGAAAATAAACCTCCCTAATTATAATTGCAACTATAATAAGTACTCTACTTTTAATCTATATTTTTTTCAAAAAAAAAAAAGATTTTGAAAAATAACTTTTTTATTTTTTAAAAGTTGAAAACTAACTGTATAACTTTAAATGTTTGTTTCTGTTTTGGAATAGAGCTAAAAAACAAGTAGTTTCTTAAAAAAAATATATGAAACATACGGTAGTGAAATGAATAAAAACGAATACATTTTTAAAAAAATTCAAAATTAAATAATTATCGAATAAGGTTCAAAATTTAAATATATTTTTGAGAAAGATAAAAATTATCTAGATGATGATAAAATAAAGACAATATAGAAAAAAGAAACAAACAAATTGAATACGAAAATGCTTAATCAATTAACTAAAAATGAGAAGATTGTTATTATTATTATTATTATTATCATTTTTTGGAGTTCTACAACATTGGAGAGTGATGACCTCGTAATTAAACAATTAACTAAAATTCACCTCTTGGTATAGGGTATGAAAAGAATTAACCATGGATGAATGTGGTTGCATATATCTCTTTAAGCAAATGTTTTAGGAGGGAGTTTGATGAAGTAACAGATCGAAAAATTATTTTGAGTAGTTGTAAATTGAAAATGGTAGAAGAAAAACTGTTTGGATGTAGCAAATGTTTAAATGTGGATTTAACATGAGTAGTTAAAAAAAGATTAAAATACCATTTTGGTTCCTCAACTATCATTTTTGTTATATTTTGGTCGTTTCAAAAGTCCAATTTTGATCTCTGAACGTTGCAAAAAAGTTTTAAAATGGTCTTTGAGTTAAAAAAAAGTTGAACCATGGTTTGATTTTAGATGAGCGGACACAAAAATAATAATAATAAAAAAACTAAATTTTTTCATGTTCCTCACTTTTACCGTTCTTTTCTCTTTCTTTCTTAGCATTCTTTCTCACTCGAGCTATTGTAATTTTGATTTTAACTTTACTCCCTCCTCTTTCTCATGGTCTATTTGTGCTGGTGTCGATAAGGGAAAACATGAATGAAGTTTAGTGTCGCAAGAATATGAGATTTGACTAAAAAACATTCTTCTCCATCGTTAAAGCCCAAATCCATATCCATTTTCTCTTGCTCTTATGACGGTATTCTGAGTTTCTGTCAACGAAGAAGACTTCGAATTTGAGTTGCAATTTACCCTTAGTGGGGTGAAGAGCTTCTAAATCACAACCTGATCAAGTAAATTCTCCCTCCCAAAACATAAACTTTGTTTCCATCCACTTTTTCAATTAAACAGAGCTTCATAGGGTCGGATGAAGATTGAGATTATTTTGTATAAAAAAAAATTGTCGCCTCATTAAGTTGTTAACATCAGTTCAATTGTTTTGTTCATTATATCTTTAGTTTTTTTATGATGTTTTATGACTTAAAATGGGCATTGTTTAGTGGTTGCTTCAACACAGTCGATGATGAAAAACAAAGCTTAATTCCATATTCTTGTAAAATTAAACTTTCCCCATGTTTTCGATGTCGAAGCGGGCAATGACAAAGAGGAGGGAGTAAAGTTAAAATAAAAATGAAAATAGCTTGAGTGAGAAAGAATGTTAAGAAAGAAGGGTAAAAATGGGGAAGATGAAAAAATTGATATTTTTTATTATTAATTTCCTGCCACCTCATTTAAAATCAAACTATGGTCCTAACTTTTTTTTAACTCAAGATCATTTTAAAGTTTTTTTGTAAACTTGAGAGACCAAAATAATATTTTAACCTTAAAAAAAAGATAAATTTGTTTGGATAATCTTTTAGAAATAATTAATAAATACTAATTTTAAATCTTCCATAAATTTGACAAACAAATCCCGCTGAAAGCATGTGAGTGGAGTAGACGTAAGCTGGACGTAAGTTGGTTCTGTGAAACAGCCGATACAAAAATGACACTTGGGGATGATCTAAATAATTAAGAGTTAGTAAAATCTAAAAACGCCTATTTTGTGGTTCTCTTTGTTAGATTGCATGTTGAATATTTTCTTCTTCAATTTTCAACTCATCCATTCAATTGATGACCTAAAAATTAAAGTTGAGTAAAATTACAGTAAATTTTCTATTAAATAGTAAGCAGCCCTATTTACATACTACTATCATTGAATTCTACATTTAGTTTTCATTTTGTACAAAAAAAAAAAAAAAAGTAGTTTTCATTCATATACAAAAATAAAAAAAAAATTATTGATTCGGGAATATGGTTGAGTTCAAAATAATTTCTACATTTAGTTTCTGTAGAAAAAAAACAATAAAATGAAAATTAATTACAATACACACAACAAGAAGACAAATTCTAATTTCTTTTGATAAAGAATCCTTATCTATTGAACTTTTGATGATTTGTGGAAAGGGCACACACAATCGTTTATCTTTTTACATATTTATCTCTACGTGAAGAGGAAATTAATTAATTAATTAATTAATCTTTTATTTCTTTAAAAAGGAAAAATAAAAATAGTAATTATTACTTATTGAGTTGAGATTGAGGGATTGCCGATTGGGGAGGGAAGCTTCGTAGCAACAGAACAATTAGTGTGGCCCCGGGAGGGAAGTGGGGGGTGGGCCCATCTTGATTTGAAAGCCCATTTAAAGCCCTTGAGTGGAGGATCCACATAGATCTCTACGAACTCTATCTCTTCCAAGAACCCTCCACATCATCATTTTTTATTTAATTAAATTCCATTCAATTAATTACTATTTCTTATTAAACCTACTTTCTCTACAAATCCTAAACCACCTCCTCAATCTTACTAATTTCACAATTATTCATTTACCATTCTACTTAAAATCTCTCCCTCTTTCTACGTGTGCTAATCATATCCCAACACGCTTATACCTATGATTATTATCATTTAGGCCAGTAATTATGTGATTTCTAAGTATTTCTATATGGTAAACCATATTTTTCCAAATATCATATTGAATATTTATATAGTTATGTTAGATGATGCATCTTCATCTAACAAAATAAAGAACTGGTTGAATCTTTCCATTGTCATGTAACATGTTATACTTTATTTTCTTTATATAATATATTGGGTCACAAATTTTTCCGTCAAACATTTTTAAAACTTAAATTAGGCATATTTTATTAGAAGAGACGGTGGCTTTCATGGTTTCCTTTTTTGTGGTGACAATTAATTGAAAATTATAATTACAAATTTAATCTTAAAAATTGATATTTAACTCTTATTTATTTAAAAATAGTAGTGTATCTTTTTTATAGGGTTTGTAAATCCTCTGATACCTTTTAATAAAAATAATGGAGTGAAAGATCTAAGTCTTTTAAGTGAATACATGAATTGACTAATTTGATTCATTTCTTATAAAATAAATAAAAGTAGTCACTCGTGAAGTGTGAGAAAAAAAACAACTTATAGAATCATTTAGAGTTTTTCTTGCATATTTATTTTGATGTTTGATGTGTTATATGTTACTGAATTAAAATTAAGATTCCACACTTAAAATTCCATTTGACATTTTAAAGTCCAAACTAATGTGGGTGAACAACTAAATAAAATAAAAACAACTAAAATAAATGAAACAAATCGAATCGAAGTTGGTTAATCAATTTGAAATGGACATATTTGTTGAATGTTACTAAAGTGACACATTTTTCGATTCGGGAAACAACAAATAGTTTTTTCAGCCAGCGAAAAGTATATATATCTATATACAAATTGTTCGTTTTTATTTAAGACAACATCAATCATGCTCCTACCTATCAACTACATAAACCAAAACCTTAAATTAAAGTAGTAGTTCATTTTACAAAATTATATGAATGTAAGCATAGCATAAATTTTTCATGCTTCCTCTGGATGTAAATAAAGTGAATATCCCAATATATTAGAAACCGCGTATCCATATTCTATATAATTAAAAGAAAAAAAAGTTATATTTAATTTTACAAACTTGGTCAACAACTGCAATGCATTGTTAAGAGAAGTGGCTACAAAAGTACAAGTGAACAAGAACATACTCCTTTAAAGTTTTTTTTGTAATTAAAAAAAATGGCAATTAAATTGATTGTGGGATTCCGAGGTGGCAAAGTAAGAGATCTGTTGGTCCGTTCCCAAGTCTCAACCACTCTTTTTCTGTTTATAAATACCACTTCTTCTTCACCTTCCCCCTTCACTTCACCCTTGAAAACTAATCGAAAGTTTAGAAAAACCACCAAAAGAGAAACAATGTCCATTATTTTGAGTTCAAGTCATGGAGAGCGAGAGTTTTATTACTCTAGAAAACTGTTTGTCCTGCACAAGCTGTCCTTCAGGGCGGTTGCACCCTCGGCCATGAGCGACCCGGCAGGATCGTATTCGGGTAGCGGCGATAGCAGTTTCGACACGAATGTTGTGATGGTCCTCTCTGTCCTCCTTTGCGCGCTGATATGCTCCTTAGGCCTTAACTCCATCATAAGATGCGCTTTGAAATGCTCTCGCATTGTGGGGTCGAACGACACGCAAGGGGCCTCCTCGGGTACTGCCCGGACGGGGGTTCACAAGAAGGCGATAAAGAGCTTCACGGTGGTCCAGTTCTCCCCGGAGCTGAACCTGCCGGGGCTGGATGCGGAGTGCATAATCTGCCTGTCGGAGTTTGGATTGGGAGACAAGGTTCGACTGCTCCCCAAGTGTAACCATGGGTTTCATGTAAAGTGCATTGATAAGTGGCTGAGTTGTCACTCCTCCTGCCCTAAATGCCGTCAGTGTTTAATTCTCACTTCTCAGAAGATCGCCGGAGTTGGAACCTCCACCTCCACCTCCACCTCCGCTCTACCACTTCTCAACTTAGCGCCTTTGGATCCTGAAGCTCCGGTACGGAATTTAAGGATGTAATCAATAAATAATACCACTTAATTAGCACAAATTTTAAACCCCCCCGTATAATCAAATCAAATTGTATATATTTTTTCATCATTGCTTTTCTTCTTCACCTTGTTTCTTTCTTAAACATACTTTTTAGATTTTACCTTCATTGCGATTTCTTTTCTTCTTTTTTTACGAATTAAAAAAAAAATCATTAATTTTCTGACGTGTCTTGATTATTTTCTTCGATTCCTTCCTACTCGCTAATTCTAATCTTCTTCTGATTTCTATCCATAAGCCTAAATGAAAACAATATAATAACGAGCTTTCATTTTTCCCTTATTGTTAACAATATCCTATTTGGTTCGAGCCCCGAGAATCGGTATTTATTCACCCTTAATATGTACTCAAAAAAAAAAAATCCTATTTTATCTTTTTATAAATGTTCAAAATTTGCCTTTAAAATAGAATAAAAGTTAGATTATTACAAAAAAAAAAAAAAAAAAAAAATCAATGTATCTAAATGGTTTTTCATTCAAACTGAATGAGGACAAACATTCTATTGTCATTATATCAAATAATTGTGAAGTCAATTTTTGGTTCAGTAATTTTAATACACTTATATTCTAAAAAAGAAATAGAAAGGTAGTTTTGAAACTTTTGTGTAAGATTAGAGAGTAACAAATTTTAAATCAATAGAAATAATTTTGAAAATATGGATAAATTTCATTGATATTTCTTTTTTATAACCTAGCTTCTTTTAATCTTCTTATTATAAGTTGTATTGAATTTGAGAATAAATTCCATCCATAAATTTTTACAATTTTAACAATTTAGGAGAAAAATTAGAAAACAAATTTACAAAATTAATTTGTTAATATGAGTTTTATTGTAACTTCTTTAGAACTAGGAGAAATTGTGTTCACTCATTCCTTGGTTTGATGGGTCTTTGACTATATATCCACATTAGACTGAGTTTAATTAATTAATTATTATTACATATGGGATCCCTTTACTCGATTTTTTAATAATATTCTAATGATAATGCTTAATATTATGGGCTATAAGTTATATATTTGACTTTTATAATTCCGTGTTTTTTAAATATGTTTTTTTAATGGATTTTAGAAATAAATAATTGTATTCTATTTTATTTTTTGAGAAAATAATTAATTGTATTCTAAATTTCTTTTATTGGATTAATTAAAGAAATTATTGCAATAGTATACTATTTAACCCTCTTCATGTGTATATATTAAAAATTTTAGTGAGACGTATTCAAGAACATATTTAATAAAAAAAAATATTAGCATTATACAATTTCATTTCTTCGAAAGAAAAAATAAAACAAACATGAAACGTGGAATAAAATGCAATCCTTGTTTGACAGACTCTTAGTAAAATACATCTTGGATTTTTGTAGCTTTCAAAACCCTTTCAAGAAATATTTTTTTAGCTCGTAAGAAAATAAACAACTGCCAACAAAATTTTCACAATAATTTAGAAAATTTTACTGAGTTTGATTATAAAATATAGAATATGAATTATTTTGAGAATGGTCTCAAACAAATCTAACAACCAAACACAACTTTAAAAGAAACCATATAAGAAAAAGAAGAAAGATTAGATTAAAAAAGAGAAATTTGAAAGGCACCTTGAATAAATGGGAGATGAGGATGAAAGCACTCATATATGAATTATGGGGCTACACATTAATTGCATAAAAAAGATAATTTTGTACCATTTTGTATTGGCTTTGCTGGGGAATTTGGGGCCACCCAACAAACAATAATTAACACAACCCTACATAATGGAACACCAACCCCTGTGATCATAATTAAAAACTTCCCTATTAAAGAATTTACATTACAACTTTTTTTTGAAAAATCAGAAAATCTCGGAGCTTCGCTCCTTTACATTCGGGGCACTACTGACTCGTCTCTAGACTAGAATTTATATTAAAACTATAGTTACATGTGGATGCGTACTTTTTTTATACTTTTCAACGAGAAATTTGAACTTACAATCTCTCATTATATATATATATATATATATATATATATATATATATATATATATATATATATATATATTATATTTTTATTTGGATCTATGGCCAAAAAAGAGACCGAATAAGAACATTTTGTCCAATTATGCCCCTGGTATATACATGTTCACAATGCATTTCCAATTGCTATCATATGGATAGTCTTCGATTATAAGCTACAACGATTTAAGTTTGATTTAATTGAACTTTGACATTCATCTATTGACTGCATGTCATTTCATTAAAGACTTACTTTGAATACTTATGTACTATAAAATAAGTTGTGTCCAATATAATTAATTATGTACAAGTTGATCTTAACTACCTTTTTTTTTTTTAAAGCTCCACTTATTTTTTTTAATAACAATTTGTTTATGGCCTAACCCTAAAGTAAGTTCCTCTCTCTTGGAGCTAAGAGGGACATTAGCATTTAAGGTAACTACTCTTCTACTTTCCATATATTGAAATAAGAGGTGAATTCCTTCTAAAAAGTTATGTTTTTAGATTTATCTTTGGACGTAAATCCCAATAGAGTAAGTTTGTTAAATTGGCGTTGTTCATTGTTATCACTCATGCACATCAAATAATGTCTTTTTAAACATGATTTCATAATTTATCGAAGATTTAGATCAAGTCCCATATAATCATCCAATTGAATATATATATATATATATATATTATTAGAGAGAACAAATATTTCTTGGTCCAAATTATACAAACTCGTATAAAATATCCTTACTCCCATAACTTCACATAAATAACTGAGATCGAGTCATTCATTAATATTTAAGTTATTAACGCGAGTATGATCTTAATAACATATGGTTCGAAATTACAATAAATAACCTAGAATTTTGTTTATATATGAATAATTAAAAAAACAATTATATAAAAAATACTTTATTGATATTATTACTGAGAAAGTGTTCAACCATAATATTACAACCTTTAGGGCAAAAAATACAATACTATTCATATGCAAGAAAACCATATCTGTCGCATCAAAATTAGAGGTGTCCATTTAAATCGTAGAGTCGAGGACCCACCTCGAACGGGGCAGTGAATCCCCAATTTCATAGGGATGGGGGAGGGAGCGCGGAGGAAAATTTTCGTGATGGGTGAATGAGGAGGGGGAATATGATCCAATCCCTGTTTCGTTGGCCCCGCCCCGATATTTATTTTGTAAAGAATATTTTTCTTATTTTAATTAAAATTATGTCAATGTTACTTCATTATACATGTTTTTGTAATATGGAGTATGTATATTTTGACAAATATATGAGATATATTGATATAAGAAAAACCAATGCACTACTTTTCCAAAAAAAAAAAAAAATACACAAACTTTTTTTTTTTTTTAAAATAAGAATATAGCAGCCTTAAAGTTATTTATACACATTTTATAGGCTTTACTAATTTAAACCTACAAAAAGAAAACATATATGTTAAAAAATCAAAATTAAATTAATGAAAACTATATTTAAAAAAAAAAAAATTATGATAAATTCCGTGCTGCGAACTCGATCGAAGTTCCCCGTGGGTAATCCCCACCCTGATTCCCGCAAAATAATATAATGAATTTCGTGGAGACAGAAGATAGCCGTCCCCAGCCCCATCCTATCTCGTAGACATCTCTAATAAAAAACCCTTTTAAAGACCAAAAGAAAGATTACAAAAAACACACACGAGATATAACAATTAAAGTGGTTATATTTGTAATTATTTTATAACATATTTATAAAAAA
Organism: Sicyos edulis; assembly: GCA_036507275.1. NCBI lineage: Eukaryota > Viridiplantae > Streptophyta > Magnoliopsida > Cucurbitales > Cucurbitaceae > Sicyos > Sicyos edulis. The sequence goes on from CM071850.1 coordinate 46,263,519, forward strand.
AAAATAAAGAAAATTCACGAGGCTTTAATTTAAAAAATTAAAATAAAATAGGTATGAAATGAGACCTAAAATATTGATATTTGATATTTGATATTTGATTATTAGGTAATATTCCATTGATTTGTGTAAAATACACAAGAAATCGGGATGGAAAGAAAAAGGGCTTTTTATCGATGGGTTCTTTGATCGAATCCATTTGAGTAAGAAATATGAATTGAGGTAATGAATGAATTGTATTTGTATGTTCTATCTTGCGTTCGCCTATTTGAGAGTTGAAAATGGAGCTTCAAGGTTTTGCACCCATTTTTGGGGAACCCAGAGTGGAGTGGTCAAACAGTGGTTTGGTTCCTTCGCACCCATTTCTGTTCCATGTTGAGACTCCAAATCCTTGCCTCCTCAGATTTTGTGTCACCGATTTCCATTCCAACACTTGGGAGTCCACCAAATCGGCTCTTCAGCTTGACCACATGAGAGATGAGATTGGAATTGGAGGGGCTATGTCCGAGTTTGTTCATTATATCATCACTTCCCTCAAATTTGGAGATGTAAGGCTCTGTATGGAAGGGCATTCTGGTAGGATTAGGCTTCCTTCAACTTCCTACACCATTCAAATATGTTTTCAAACCTTTTCCCCCCCACATTTTTTTCTGGTTCTTCAGGTGCGGCATGTGCCAAATTAATTGCTCAGAAATCAAAAGGAATGCCTGTTTTTTCCATTTCTCTTACAAAACTCTTGGACTCTGCTGCTTCTGAAGCAATGGCAACACTGTCCTTGGGGCTCTTTAACTCATTAAAAGACAAGGACTGCTCACTTGTAAAAGGTCGCTATCCCTTACCTATAAACTGCATATTGTGTTCTATGCTAAATCATATATGTTTTCTTTAGTTATAGCAATGCATTTGCCCTTACTGTGTTGATATTGGGAAAAAATTATGAAAAATTGGTGTTATTTGTTGAGCTAGAGTTCACTGTGTCATATCACGTGTTTGAATCACCTCTCCCACCTGCCCCCAAGGGGTGCTACAATGGTTGAAGATTTGGGCTTTGAGGGTATGCTCCCCCTCAAGGTCCCGGGTTTGAAACTCACCTGTGACTTTACTCCTTTGTTGTCTCCGGTGCCTGGCCTAGGGACGGGCGTGGTAACCCTTGGTTCAAAAAAATCAACCTCTCCCATCTGGCTGGATGGGAGAATATGCAGCATTTTTGTTGCATAAAGGTATTGGTATTTAAATCTGATACGTTGCCTTTTGGGTGTGTCTGTCATAAGTGATGGTTTGTTTATGTGTAAGCATACTGCATCCAAATAAGTTATTTTTATTTATTCATTTAGTTTCAATAGTACGTAAATTAGTTGAGATGATTTGGAGTAAGGGCATTAACACAATTAGTTTCAATCAAAACTATCTTACTCAAGCTGTTTCTTTTTTCTCTCATTGGTGATATTAGACTGGTTCAAATATCAAATGCTACCATCAGAGTGAATTTCTTGGAAGCCATTTAACTTGGAGATTACTTTGTTTATTTTCATGCTATGCAGTGAACTATATAATGCTCATTGTTTTATTTCTTCTTTATTTTTTATTTTTTGGTTTAGAATCTACATCTCTCTCCTGTCTTGATCACTTGACTTTTCTTTTCGTCTTTTCTTTCAGAACAAGAACACTCTCTTCAGTTGACGACCATGATATCAACTGAAAAGGTAGACATATACGATGATGGACACTCTTACTGTTATTGCTTAGAGATATTTTGCTCTATCGTCTTGACTCTTGAGTTACCTTGCCACAGTAGTGAGCGGTTGCATAAATATGGCATACATAGTATAGGAGGGCCATATGATAGGGTGGGAGGACAAGGAAAAGATTGGGGAGGGGTTGAGGTTAGCTAAATGACAATTTGTTTTTTAATACTTAAGTCAGTTAGGAGAAGGGTGTTTATACTGTTCATTCGGCCAATCGGTTAGTTTTGCATTACGCATAGTTGATCTCCAACCTTTGATTACTTGGCACCGACTACTAGCCATTGGTTTGTTCTCGTTTGGTTAGGGTTCTCTACTTGACATCTAAATTATTGGTGAGCCTCCCTTTAGATATACTTGCACTAGGACTAATAAGAGAGTAAAAAGGTAAATGTAGGGATAGAGAATGCTGAATTAATTAATTGGAATGTAAACGTGGGATATTCTAACTACCACAGGGGACAGGTCTATGAAGTGAGTAGGAAAGTGAAGTAAAGATAGAGAAGTTTGTGGTTAGTGTCTTTGGAGAAAGAGAAAGCAACAGTTGAATTCTCCTCATGAAAACTCACGTACAAATTCAATTTCATGAAAAGGAGTTTGAAAACTGTTTGTTTTTCTAATTAGTGCAATCAAATTTGGTTCCTCATCTTTCATGTTTTGTAAAGGCCAAATTTTTGTTCATCTCTCTTGCTTAACCATGGGAAAAAAAAATCTCCATACGTCAATGAAATTGCTTCTTACAAAAAAGAAAAAAAAAAGACTCAAAACAGTCAAACCAATAATAATGACAGGATAATTCTTTATACAATTCTAACTACACATGTATTTCGAGAGCTCTTCTTTTCAACAATCCCTCTTTGAATCATAATTGAAACAGTTTACTTCGTTCCGTATTGGTAGTGTTCCCTGTTAATTAGTTTTGTATGTATTTTGTAATTTCATTGACTTTGAATTTGGAACTTTCAGTGTTTTAAAAAGCTCTGTCAAGCGCTCGCCTAGGCCCAAGGCGCACCTTTTGCGCCTTGTCTGGGAAAGGCGAGGCGCGCTTAATAAGGTGCGCGCCTTTTGGCGCCTTACGTGAAGCCTTGGGCGCCAAAAGGCGCGTGCCTTGGGGGCTTTTTTATTTTCTTTATATTTTTTCATGTTTGCACCTTTATCCTTTGTGAGATCCCCGTACTAGGTCCTTCAAAGTGCAAGATAACTAATTCAAGACATTTCAATACCTTAAATAACTTAATTCTTCAACTCACAAAGACAACATTCGCTTAAATGAAAGGTCGTTAAATCTTATGTATGTTTTGTATATATTCTTAGTTAAACTTCATTTCCTTCCATGAAATGAAGGTTAATAGTTAAATGTAATGTATGTTTTGTACATTATTTTTGGTTAAAACTTCATTTATGTCTATGGAAATGTGTATACACACATATATATAAAACAATTTGTGTTTTTTATATAGTGCAGCTGATGTAATAAAGCCCGCGCCTTATGGTGCGCCTTGTGCCTCAGGCCCCAGAGGCCCATTGCGACTTAATGTGCCTTGGACTTTTTAAAACACTGGGAACTTTATTGATTTAAGAATATGGTTGGCCTCTTTACTTCATTTATTCGGCCATGTTAGGCTTGGCTTTTTTTGGTTTCAAACGTAATCCTATCGTCAACCTTTTTCCATCATGGATGGGTCATGGGAAGTGTAGTTTGTTTTTCATAGAGTTGTAACAGAACTTGGTTTAATACCACTGCTCTAAATTAGTAGGGAGTTGATCGAAATTACATCGTATTTATATCGAGAGAGTTACTGATAAGGCCCGTTTAGGAGTAGGATAAGGAATGGTCAATCCTATTAGGAGTAGGATAAGGAATGACCAATCCTATTAGGAGTAGGATAAACATATTAGACTATAAATAAGAGAAGATAGGAAAGTAAAGAGACAATTGAGAAGAATTGAGAAGTATTGATATAGTGAGTATTTAGAGCTTGAGAGTGGTCTCAAGATCGGGAGGGTCCAAGTACCTCGAACACTTGGGTTATCTAGTATTTTTATTATCTTTATATTATAATATATATTTGGTTCTTATCAATTTGGTATTAGAGCATCAATTTCTTGGGCAACATAATGACCAACACGAGAATGGAAACTCGTGTCAAAGCACTGGAAGTGAAGATGACTGAATTAGCAGCAGAACAATCAAGATTGATCACAAAGAAGGTAGATGAAGCAATGAAACGTGGGATTACAGAATTATTCAGAAAATTGGTTGAGTGTGAAGGAAAGAAAGAATCAAGAAACAAAGGGAAAGAAATCAAGAAAGATCAAGAAAATCAGCAATACAAAGAAGAAAATAAAAAGGTGGAAGAATTCTTGATTGGGGAAAATTTCGAGAGAGAGGAAGAGGAAAAACAACCAAGGCTAGAAATTGTTGGGGTTGATTATGAAGATAACAAGACAATATTAATAGCAAAGCATGAGAAAGAAAATGAAATGAGAAAATTAAGCCAAGAAATCATCATGCTAGAAAAGAAAGATCAAGAAGAGCAAAAAATCATATTCAAACATTTTATTACAAGGGAAAATAACAAATCATTATAAAAAATAGAGGTTCGATCAAGACAAGAAACATGGTCAAAGGTGGGAATTTGGAAATTAAAGATGTCGACAGAAAAGAAAAACAAGAAACATTGATGGAAAGCTTTGTCCAAGAAGATGAAACACATCAAGAAAATGAAGAAACTAAAGTTTTGGGGTTATCGCGCAAGAACCAAATCGAGGAGAAAGAAGAAAATGCGAGAGAAAGTGGAGGAGAAAAGTTGGCGCATATTTACTTGGCTGGAGGATAAAATTTGTTCAACTTCTAATTTGGCCACCGCCACCTCCAGACTCCAGTCACCTGCAATAATTTTTTATTTCTTTTTATTTTTATTATTTTTTTGTAATAAACACCTTGAGGACAAGTTGTATTTTGGGGGTCGGGTAATGATAAGGCCCGTTTAGGAGTAGGATAAGGAATGGTCAATCCTATTAGGAGTAGGATAAGGAATGATCAATCCTATTAGGAGTAGGATAAACATATTTGTGTAAAAAGAGAGGAATAATTTCTGTGTATTTTATTGATACTAAGAGAATTCTTAAATAGAGAATTCTCACTGTACAAATAAGGAAACAAATAACACAATATCATAAGATCCTCTACAAATCAATATAAATAATTACAAGATACTAATCATGTAAATATGGAATAAAATAATAATGATGAAATAACCAACACTCCCCCTCAAGCTGGACTAAATATATCTTCCATTGCCAGCTTGTCTATCATCTTATCGAACTGTCGCTTTGAGTGACCTTTTGTAAAGACGTCAGCAACTTGTTCTGAAGTAGGGAGATAGGGGATACATATGGTTCCTGATTTAATCTTCTCTTTTATGAAATGTCTGTCAACTTCAATATGTTTTGTCCTATCATGGAGTACCGGATTGTGGGCAATGGAGATGGCTGCTTTGTTATCACAATATACACGTATTGGAGTTATTTGAGTGAACTTAAGTTCCTCTAACAGCTTCTTTATCCATATACCCTCACATATGCCAAGAGCTAGTGCCCTAAATTCGGCTTCAACACTACTTCTTGCCACAACGCTTTGTTTTTTACTTCTCCATGTAACTAAGTTTCCTCCAACAAAGGAGCAATAGCCTGAAGTTGACCTTCTATCTGTAGTCTTGCTCGCCCCAATCAAGATCTCAGTATAAATTTCAACTTGAAGATGACCTTGTCTTTTAAACAATATTCCTTTTCCAGGAGTGCCTTTCAAGTATCTTAAAATTCTATATACGGCTTCAAAATGAGTAGGACCAGGCGCATGCATAAATTGACTGACCATGCTAACGACAAAGGCTATATCAGGACGTGTATGAGATAGGTAAATGAGTCTTCCCACAAGTCTCTGATATTTTTCTCTATCCTTCACTTCTTCTCTTGTTGCTACTTGTAACTTCACATTTTGTTCAATAGGGGTCTCTACTGGTTTGCAACCAAGTAATCCAGTTTCTTCAAGTAGATCTATGATATATTTTCTTTGATTTACCAGAATCCCAATTTTTGATCTTGCAAACTCCATCCCTAGAAAATAGGTTCCCAAGTCTTTGATTTGAAACTCAGTTGCCAATCTTTTCTTCAAAGTAGTGATTTCTACATCATCATTGCCAGTCACTATTATGCCATCAACATAAACTATCAAAATAACCATCTTGTTATTTCTAGTGTGTCTGTAAAATATAGTGTGATCTGCTTGACTTTGAAAAAATCCATAACTCGTAACTGCCTTCTCAAATCGTTCAAACCACGCTCTAGGTGACTGCTTTAGGCCATACAGTGACTTTTTTAACCTGCAAACATTGTGACTCCCATCATTTATTTCAAAACCGGGTGGTAAATCCATAAATACCTCTTCTTCAAGATTGCCGTTTAGAAAGGCATTCTTGACATCAAGTTGATATAAAGGCCAATCTTCATTGACAGCAATAGATAACAACACTCCAATGGAGTTAATTTTGGCAACCGGAGCAAACGTCTCTTGATAGTCAATTCCATAGGTTTGGGTGAATCCCTTAGCCACTAACCTTGCCTTGTACCTTTCAACACTCCCATCAGCATGACATTTTTTAGTGAACACCCATTTGCATCCTACTGTCCTTTTATCATTTGGCAATTCAACTATGTCCCATGTGTGATTTTGTTTTAGCGCATTCATCTCCTCCATAACTGCTAAATTCCAATTTGGATCATCTAGAGCTTCCTGTATATTTCTCGGAACAAACAGATTAGTTATCCTAGAGGTAAAAGCTCTATGGTTGTCAGACAGTTTATGGTAAGATAAGTAATTCCCAATGGGATACTTGGTACAATTACGAGTTGCTTTCCTATAAGCTATGGGAACATCAAGGTCAGAAGTATCAGGCAGATCATTGTCAGGAGAGGAATGAGTAGAAGAGAGATTTAAAGGTAGATTACCTGGATTGCCAGAATCAGTTGTCGGGGTATCAGATTGTTTGTGTGTTAAATCAACTATCTTGTCCTTATGCTTCTGACTCAGCTTTCTCCTAATATAAACCTGTAGTTCAGTTTGATTATTTTGTAGTGTTTCTCCCCCTAAGGATGAACCTTCCCGAATAGGTATTGGTGAGTTAGGAGTTATGACCTCATGGTGTATGATATTTGGAAGTGGAGAGGTATCCCAATAATTCCCTTCAAGAATAGGTGTAGATGTCTCCCCCTGAAAGGAAGTAGGTTTGAAAAACGCTTGATTTTCTACAAACGACACATCCATAGTCTCAAAAAATTTCTTGGTTAAAGGATCATAACATTTATATGCCTTTTTTTGGGAGACATAGCCTAAGAAAACACATTTTATAGCTCGGGGATCTAATTTAGATTGTGAGGGATTTGACACATAAACAAAGGCAGTACACCCAAAAACTTTGACGGGAAGGTCTGAGAAAACCCTAATTGTAGGAAAAATAGTTCGGAATAGGTCTAGAGGAGTTTTAAAACCTAAAACTTTAGTAGGCATTCGATTTATGAAGTAAGTGGCAGTAAGAATCGCATCACCCCATAAATACTGAGGTACATGCATAGAGAACATGATGGCACGAGAAACCTCCAACAAGTGTCTATTCTTACGTTCTGCAATGCCATTTTGTTGAGGGGTATTGAACTCCGTTAGTATGTAAGAACTCAGTTAGGTAGGTATTGAAATATTCGGTGCCATTGTCAGAATGGAGAATACTAATTTTGGTTTTAAATTGGGTTTCAATCATATTGTAAAAACGAATGAATACCTCCCTAACATCAAATTTGTTAGCTAGAAGATACACCCAAGTTACACGGGTGTGATCATCAATAAAGGTAACAAACCATCTTTTCCCATTTTGAGTTACCACCTTAGATGGTCCCCAAACATCGCTATGGATTAAATAAAATGGCGCGGAAGCTTTATAATATTGAGGTAAATAGGAAGAGCGATGAGTTTTTGCAAAGGCACAGTGTTCACAATGAAAAGTAGAACAATCAATTCCTTTAAACAATTTTGGAAACAAGTACTTTAAATAGAAAAAACTAGGATGGCCTAATCTATAATGCCAAAGAATCAAGGTTTCCCTAACAAAGGTAGAAATAACACTATTTAAACCCTGAAAAACACTACTCAAACTCTGAACAGCTTTATGACTAGTTGAAGCTTCCTCAAAATAGTAAAGACCGTCAAGCATCCTAGCTTCCTCAAAATGTTAGTATTATTCTATATTTAGTGAGTTGTTACATCATTCTTAGTATTATTCTATATTTAATGAGTTGTTAGGATTTGCATCATTCTCCTTGTATATATATATGGACATAGTTATATCAATAAAAAAAGCACGACTTCTCTGAGTCCCAAAATATTGCGTAACATGGTATCAAAGCCATGTTTAGGGTTTTAAAATATTGAATTTTAGGGTTTGGGTGTGTGCTTCTCGGGGTATTCGAATAGTACTCTTGCTGTTCGAGATAGTCGCCGAAATCGTCACAGACCACTGGAATCTGTCGAACCATTACCGCCGCCGCTTTGCCGGAGTTGGTCGTCACCGCCACTGTCATTCGAAAGCCCGCCAGCCGATCTACCTGCATCTAGAAGATCGCCGCCGCACGACGAACAAGGACCTCACACGCGCCGCCAGAAGTTCCAGATCGCCGTCGCAGATGGAGGCGCGTGAGAGCGCGTGGAGGGGTTTTCCGACGAGATTTTTCCTGGGTTTTGAGTGCGACAAGCCTCTCTTCGTGTCTGTGTGGTTTGTTTTTGGTTTTCGGCGATATTTGGTCTCGGGATTGAGGTTTAGAGCATTATTTTTTTGGTAATTTCCTGCTGTGTTTTGTTTAATTCGACGTTGATTCTCTGATTTCCAGATTTTAGATTGGTGTTTTACGCTTGGAAGAATATATGGTTGATTCTAAGCACACGAGTATTTCTCACTCGTCGGAAATCACGAAGCGTAAGTTGAATGGCCTCAATTGTCGCGATTGGAATAAAACAATTCGGTTTCATCTTCTGAGCATGGAGATGGAGAGTCATATTAAGGATGATGCACCAGCGGATGAGTCAGAGAAAAGAATATGGCTTAGAGATGATGCTCGACTATATAATCAGATTCAAAACTCAATAGAAGATGATGTGGTCGCCTTGGTGACTCATTGTAATAGCGTCAAGGAATTGATGAAATTTCTGGAGTTCTTATATTCTGGAAAGGAGCAGGTGACAAGAATATATGATGTTTGCACATCCTACTTCCATGTTGATCGAAAAGGGACAATCAATAACGGCGTACTATATGCAGCACAAGAGGAACAGTGCCGAGCTCACGGCTCTTATGCCTTTTGAGGCAGATATAAAAGTTCAATAGAGTCAGAGAGAGAAGATGGGTGCTATTAGTTTTCTACAGGGTTTAGGTCCTGAGTTTGAAATGGCAAGGTAACAAATTCTCTCTGGGACTGAGGTGCCTAGTTTAGATGAGGTTTACAGGAGGCTTCTTCGTATTGAGGGTCATCCTCAAGACCTATTAGGATCACAGCCTAACAGTGCACTTGTAGGGAGACAAGATTCGCGTTCTGGGAAAGGTGTGAGTTCTTACGCACCTAAAATCAATTATGATCGGCGACAAGAGCATGGTGGAGATAGCAGACGACCAGATTTGAAAGGTGTTATGGTATGCTATTATTGTCAGAAACCAGGGCACATGAAAATGGATTATAGGAAGCTACAGTATCATAATCAAAAATTTCAAGCAGCCCATGTTGTGTCATCCGATGCCCCTGAACGTTCAGTTCATGCTTCCGCAGATGGGTTTGCTAGCCTCCAAGTGTCACAGTCATCTTCCTCGATGCCTCCTACTACAACATTTGCTGAGGCAGGTAATAAAAATCGATGCCTCCTTACCTCCTCTCCGAAATGGGTCATCGACTCTGGGGCTACATCACATATGACAGGTAACCGTAATTTGTTTGTAAATCCATTATCCCCGGCCCCGTTCCCAGCTGTCACCTTGGCAGATGGGTCATCATCTTCGATTCAAGGGTCTGGTCCGATAAATGTTACGCCCACAATGTCTTTATCTTCAGTATTATGTCTACCAAATCTTGCATTTAATCTTATCTCAATTAGCAAACTTACCCATGATCTAAATTGCTTTGTGTCTTTCTTTCCTGGCTACTGCTTGTTTCAGGATCATATGACGAAGAGGATTATTGGTAGAGGATATGAGTCTGGCGGTCTCTACATACTCGATCAACAACCAGGGAATGAGGTTGCATGTTCGAGCACTGAGTCTTTGTTTGACATTCATTGCCGGTTAGTGTCAGTTTTGAAGAAACTTTATCCAGCTTTCAGTACGTTGTCATCTTTAGATTGTGAGTCTTGTCAATTTGCTAAATTTCATCGTCTTAGTTCGAGTCCTAGGGTTCATAAAAGAGTTGATGCTCCCTTTGATTTGGTTCATTCCGACGTTTGGGGTCCGAGTCCTGTAACATCTAAAACAAGATTTCGGTATTTTGTAACCTTTGTGGATGATTTTTCCCGTCTGACGTGGGTTTATCTAATGAAAAATCGTTTTGAGTTGTTTTCAATTTTTTGTACATTCAATGCTGAAATTCGAAATCAGTTTAAAACTTCTATTAAGATTTTATGCACTGATAATGGGGGAGAATACTTTTCTAATCTCCTCGGATCTTACTTACGTGACAAAGGAATCCTTCATCAGTCGTCTTGTGCTGATACTCCATCTCAAAATGGAGTAGCAGAACGGAAGAATCGACATTTACTTGAAACTGCAAGGGCATTGTCGTTTCAAATGAATGTTCCAAAACACTTTTGGGTAGATGCGTATCTCACAACTTTGTTTTTTCAATAGAATGCCTTCTTCCGTACTTTCGGTGGTAAAACTCCGTTTCATGTCTTGTTTCCTACAAAGGAACTGTTCCCAATTGCACCCAAGATTTTTGGTTGCACTTGTTTTGTTCGTGATATAAACCCTCATCGCACAAAGTTATACCCAAAATCGTTGAAGTGTATCTTCCTAGGTTATTCTCGTGTTCAGAAGGGTTATCGGTGTTATTGTCCAAGCTCGAATCGATATCTTATGTCATCAGATGTTCATTTCTTTGAGAATGTACCTTTCACTCCAAAGTCGCCCACTTCGAGTCCGGAAGATGATAACTTGTTCATCTACGGTTGTTTCCTTCCCAATCGCTAGTTTGCCTCCAACGGAGCCTCCTTCGTCTTGTCCTCCGATTACTCAAGTTTATTCCGGACGGTACAACAACAATCTGTGACTCATGTCCTCCACTGAAAAATGTTTCATCATCATCACGAACCGCAAGCAGCTAGTGACCTAGACTCGCCTATTGCCCTTCGCAAAGGTAAGCGTTCATGTACTTATCCCATTTCTTCTTATGTTTCTTACTCTCATTTGTTGCCTTCCACATACTCTCTCCTACATCTCTTGATTCTGCACCTATTCCTAAGAATACTCATGAAGCCTTGTCTCATTCTGGTTGGCGCCAGGCAATGATTGAAGAAATGACTGCTTTAGATGCTAATGACACTTGGGAGCTAGTGGCTCGTCCTGCAGGTAAGAATGTAATTGGGTGTAAGTGGGTATTTGCGATTAAAGTTAACTCGGATGGGTCCGTGGCTCGCTTGAAAGCTCGCGTCTCGTGGCCAAGGGCTATGCTCACCATATGGCATCGATTATTGTGATACTTTTTCTCCCGTGGCCAAGATGACGTCGATTCGATTGTTTATCTCGATGGCGACTTCTCGAGAATGGCGTTACACCACTTCGATATTAAGAATGTGTTCCTTCATGGCGATCTTCAAGAAGAAGTGTATCTTGAGCAACCACCTGGGTTTGTTGCTCAGGGGGAGAATGGCAAGGTTTGTCGGCTTCGTAAATCCTTATGTGGCCTGAAACAGAGTCCGAGAGCGTGGTTTGGGAAATTTAGTCAAGCCTTTGAAAAGTTTGGATTGAAGAAGAGTTCGTCCCGACCACTGTTTTTTACAGAGATTCAATAATAACATTCTTTTGTTGGTGGTATATGTTGATGATATTATAATCACCGCGATGACACAACCGTATAGTTTTGCTTTGAAAGAATTCCTTCACAACGAGTTTCATACTAAAGATCCGGGAACTCTCAAATATTTTTAGGTATCGAGGTGATGCGAAACAAGAAAGGTATCTTTTGTCCCAACGAAAGTATGTCCTTGACACGTTATCCAAGCCGGAAAGTTGGGGTGAAACCTTGCGCAGACTCTGATGATACCAAACGTATAACTTGTCAAAGAAGGAGAACCTTTTAAAGATCCCGAACGATACAGTAAGAATGGTTGGGAAATTAAATTATCCGATTGTTACGAGGCTTTGGATATAGCATACTCTGTAAGTGTAGTAAGTCAATATATGTCATCTCCTACCGTGGATCATTGGGTGGTCGTGGAACAGATCATCGAGTTACTTGAAATCGCCTCCTCGTCGAGGAATAGTGTATGAGAGTCATGGTCATATGAGGGTGGAATGTTATTCGGATGTTGATTAGGCGGGGGTCAAAAGAGGACAAGAGATCTACTTCGGGATATTGTGTATTTGTGGGAGGGAACTTGGTGTCTTGGAAGAGCAAGAAATGAATGTCGCTTCCCGCTCAAGTGCGAGAGTCGAATACACGGGCTATGGCTCAAGCCACATGTGAGATAGTGTGGTTGCTCCAATTGTTGACTGAACTTGGGATAGAAAATGTTATACCCGCTAGATTATGGTGTGATAACCAAGCAGTTATTCACATAGCATCGAATCCAGTGTTTCATGAGAGAACTAAACACATCGAAGTGGACTGCCATTTCATTCGAGAAAAGATACATCGAGGGTTAATCTCTACAAGTTATGTAAAGACCGGAGAACAGTTGGGAGATATCTTCACGAAGGCACTAAATGGAACGAGAATACATTATCTTTGTAGCAAGCTGGGCATGATAGATATCTTTGCTCCAGCTTAAGGGGGAGTGTTAGTATTATTCTATATTTAGTGAGTTGTTAGGATTTGCATCATTCTTAGTATTATTCTATATTTAGTGAGTTGTTAGGATTTGCATCATTCTCCTTGTATATATATATGGACATAGTTATATCAATAAAAAAAGCACGACTTCTCTGAGTCCCAAAATATTGCATAACACAATCGTCTTCCCCGACTCCTGCTCCTGAAAGACACAATGTGATTCATAGAAAATAACACGACAGTTAGAATCTCTAGAAATCTTACTAACGGATAATAAATTGCAGGCTAATTTGGGAACATGAAGGATGGATTGCAATGTAAGATGTGAGGACAACTTAATAATTCCTTTTCTAGAAATAGGAGAGAAACTACCATCTCCTATTCTAATCTTTTCATTACTATATAATGGAGAATATGACTTGAAGGACTTTGAGGAGCTGGTCACACGGTCAGAAGCTCCAGAATCTATAATCCACGGAGCTGTATTAAGACAGGAGAAGGCATGAGGACAATTACCTGTTTGTGCCAAGGAAACACTAGGATTACCAGAAGTCGAATTGGTCTTTAGCAGCTTCAGGAGTTGATCAATTTGCTCTTTATTGAATGGGCTTGATTCCACACTGTTCCCAGTTGAGGTCGATGGACGGCTACCTTTTTCACCGTGTCTGGTGCTTTTATGGTTAGCTGGTTTTCCATGGATCTTCCAACATGTCTCTCGATTATGACGTGGTTTGTTGCAATGGTCACACCACACACGCAGTTTGTTTATCTGATCAAATGCCTTATTTGCAGTAGCTTCAACAACCAGGGCAGAACTCTCAACATTATCTATTGGTTTTTTCCCAATCATTACGTTTCGACGGCTTTCCTCCCTGCGAACTTCAGAAAATACTTCACTGATATTAGGCAGCTTAGTTTTACCCAGTATTCTACCTCGAACTTCATCAAACTCGACGTTTAGGCCAGCCAAAAATTTGTAAATTCGACCATTCTCAACTATTTTCTTATAGTGTTTCTGATCTTCAGGAGACTTCCATTCATAATTATCGAACAAGTCCAAATCTTGCCAAACACGTTTCAGTGAATGAAAATATTGTGTGACAGAGTTACCTCCCTGCTTTATGTCACTTAGTTTAAGATTCAATTCAAACACTTGTGACTGATTTTCTAGGTCAGAGTACATTTCTTTAACACTTTCCCATAGTTCCTTAGCAGTGGAATAGCACATATAGTTACTGCTTATATCTTCTACCATGGATTTTACTAGCCATGTCATAACCATGGAGTTTTCAGCATCCCAAGTTGCAAATGTTGGATCATCTTTGGAGGGTGTTATCCTTTCTCCAGTAAGGTACCCAATCTTTCCTTGGCCACGAATATACAATCGAACGCTTTGTGACCACGGAAGAAAGTTGTCACCATTAAGTCGAATGGTCGTGATTTGGACAGTATGGCTATTAGCTGGAATTCTAGCAATTGACATCTTGTCTTCAGACATTATTTCTTCAAGAAGAACAAGATTTTAAGGTTAGACACAATAAAAAACAGCAACTAAATTAGTAGCAAGCAGCACCAAAAGAGGAAGAACAAAAAGTTAACAAAAAACCCAACAAACTTAGCTAAAGCTCCAATTGTGAGGAGATTTAGAAAGTCCAAAAAGGTATTGTATTGCTGCCTGGACTAACTTTTTCAGAAATATGAACCTTCAACACACAGGAACGCAAAAAAAATGGTTGAAAACACCTCGGAACCTTTGCTCATATGAGGCCAAGTCCACACCTTGGAGTAACCACGTGAAGATGCTTTAAAAAAAACCCAAAAAATTGCGACAAACAAAACCCCAAAACCAGATCTAGAAGACCCCTTAAAAAACACCCAAAAAACGCGTTTTTCAGGCCTTGTTCCTCGTCATACAGCTGCTGCCGGAGGTGATGGTCGCCGGCGACGGATGGGTTAGGGTCGTCGGCGATGTCTGTTGCCGGAGGAGGTCGACGGCGGTGGTTTGGGTTGCCAGCGGTGGTTTGGGTTGCTTTGGTGTTGGAAAGGTTTGACGGCTGTGGCTTTTAGAACTAGGATTTGCTGTTTTTTTTTCTTTTTACTTAGGCTCTTATACCATGTGTAAAAAGAGAGGAATAATTTCTGTGTATTTTATTGATACTAAGAGAATTCTTAAATAGAGAATTCTCACTGTACAAATAAGGAAACAAATAACACAATATCATAAGATCCTCTACAAATCAATATAAATAATTACAAGATACTAATCATATAAATATGGAATCAAATAATAATGATGAAATAACCAACAATATTAGACTATACATAAGAGAAGATAGGAAAGTAAAGAGACAATTGAGAAGAATTGAGAAGTATTGATATAGTGAGTATTTAGGGCTTGAGAGTGGTCTCAAGATCGGGAGGGTCCAAGTACCTCGAACACTTGGGTTATCTAGTATTTTTATTATCTTTATATTATAATATATATTTGGTTCTTATCAGTTACATGCCAAGGGAGGATTTGAGAGCTCCTCTCTTCTTAAGCTTAAACTATGCTTAAGCCAAAAAGTTACCCCGCTATGGGCTATACTATTTAGCTACAAGTATATATTCACTCTCTTATCAATGCTTAAAATGACTAGCACGTCAACTGTTGAGCCCCAATAATAGAAATTCATCATCGTTTCTTGCTACTCTATCTCTTCCTGTGATATATGTCGGTCAGCAGAGGTTTATTATTGGGCATTGTGTGGTAGACCAGACCCCATATTTGGTTAGATTACTCAACTAGAGTTAGTTAGGCTATAGATACCTATATAAGCACTAGCTTAGTCTTGCAAATGATATGGAATTATATTGGTGTAAGGCTTAGGCGTTTGTGAGGAGATTGAGGATTTCTTGAAACCTCTCTATTTGAATAATACAAAGATAGGTTTCTATCATAGTGGTATTTTGAACATTGAAGATAATGCTGGAATTTCTTTAGCCATTTTTCAATTGAAAACGATTTTCATCATACTGTCAATAGATTCCTTATCCTCGATTAAATTTCAAGTCATGGCCCCATGAGTCTCTCTATCTGGTACAAAACATAATTGTTTGAAATTATCTTTTAGATTTTGCTAATGTCAGGAAAAATACGAAAGTATTCAGAGCCAACTTGGTCAATTTACAAAGAAAAAAAAGCTACCAAATATGAATGCCTCAAATTCTCCAGGTTTGTTCTCGTGAACATTGTATCTGTTTCATTTATTTCTCTTTTCTTATTGAAAATGAAGATTGCGTTGGGTTTTTGTTAGGCTACGGTTCATTAAGGCCCCGTTTGATAACTATTTCAGTTTTTTATTTTTTGTTTCTAGTTTTTCATTTTTCATTTTTGGTTTTTGGTTTTTTATTTTCAAAAATAAAAACCGTATATGTTTGATAACTGTTTTTAGTTTTTAAAAACATGTTCGATAACTGTTTTTTGTTTTCAAATTTCACATTTTGTTTGGATTTGTTTAGTTTTTGTTCTTGATTTTTTCATGCTTTTTACTAAACAAAAACAAAAACTTGTTTCTAAAAAGCTACTTTTTTTAGTTTTTAGAATTCCTTTAATATTTTTAAAATGTTTTTAAAATTTAAAAAACAAAACCCAATATTGGTTATCAAACAAACCTGTTTTTAAAAAGTAAAAAACAAAAGCAAAAAACAAAAAACGAAATGGTTCAAACGGGGCCTAAGGTATTATGTTTCAGACTCATAGGGCTGTAGTCACTCCAGCCATTAAATTTATTTTATTATATATTTTTTTGCATCAAAACTGATTGAATTTTCTCATGCTTCATAGACAAATCTGTTGGTCTTAATACTGGCTCTACAAAAGTCACCAATCGTGTCGTGCCAGCACATCGGAGGTCGGTATCTCAAAACTACATTGATCACATAATTTATTGCAAGTAATTGATTTTATTATTGTATTTGGGCAGGGCAAAAACAAGAGGTGCCCTTTTGCAAAACTCTGAAGATGACAATGGTAAGTTCTTAGAGATATTGAATGTCTTGGTTCCATCTACTTATGTGCATAGGAGTATTTTAGCAAATAGTTGGAAGTTTGTTGGAGTAGTTAGGTTATCAATAGAGTTAGTAGGTCTTGAGTGAGCTCAAAAATTTGAAGATGCAAATACCTTCAACTTGGTTTATCATTGTATTTCTGTAAGTTTCATATTGTAATACATTCCGAGTTCGATATAAAAAAAATTTGTCTAGCCAATCGCTCTTATCCCTTTGAATGGTGAAAATTCTGGTCGTGTCAAGTCTCTGCAAAGGGCTTAAAATGGGATGGGAATCCATATTTAAAGTGGGCTCAAGGTCGAGAGGCTAGTTAGTGTTATTTCGAAGTATACAAACTTTGTATCTTCACAGCAAGTTTGATTTTTTTGCGCATCAATTTAAATTTTTTTTTTTTTTTTGGAATTTGTTCTCTTGTTAATATGCTCTGTTTCTTCTCATTTTTTTAACCTAGCATTATATAATAGAACGTTATTTCATTTTTCATTTCAGAACTAGAGTGCTCCCTTCAATCGACATTGGAGCAAGGGGTATGCTCGTCTCTCTTCTCCTTTATAAGTTGTTGATTACTGCCATTTTATGGTCTTATAGACAGGTTTTCATTGTCTTGAAATACCTGAAATTAGTAGCTTTGATGTCTTTAGAGTGTTGTTTTTGCTTACTAATTCTGCTCATATTTTGCAAATGTTGAATTTATTGGAAAATGTCAGGAAAAGAAACAGGAGTTGCAAAATACAAATGCATCAGCCAATGTAGATGGGTTTCAAAAATCTCATGGTATGCTTTTTATTTATTTAAGAATAATGTTATTGATAGGATGGAGGTTTTGAGAACTTTTCAATCTCCTCACAAGGCCTAACTCTTTACTTCAATACATTTCTTATCTAATTGCAAGATACAAGCTAGGGCTTATTTAGCAAATAACCTAACCAACTCTAACTAACTAAGCGAACTACTCGTTCTAACTAATGGGGTATATCAGTTATTAGTTTCACTATCTCTTTACATTTATAACTTGAAGTGCTTCAAGCAATTTGTTATTAGATTCATGGGTATTGTTCGATTGCATAAAATGGTTTTTAATTTTGAGCTTTTTTGATAACATAATCAACTATTGAATCATCTCATTCTTAACAGACAAACGTATTGCTCATGATATCGGCCCAACAAAAGTCACCAATCATGTTGTGCCAGTGCGACGAAGGTTGGTTTCTCCAATAAATTGACCTGTTTTTGTTTGATATTACTTCCCAACGTTAGTAAGCATACTCTAGCATTGTACTTGGGCAGGGGGAGAACTAAAGGTGCCCTTCTGCAAGATAATGAAGATGACAATGGCAGGTAAGACCTGACACCTGCGATGACGAATCCTTTTGTTCGAAACTAGTTTGTGCATAATTTCAATTATAGTGTTTCAATATCGTTAAGTGAAACTCGGTGATACATATGACACATTGCATTTCATCTTTTATCAGTTAGGTATAATTCCTGCATATTGCTTTCCCGAAAGAGATTGTGCATAGCTGACATTTCTTTCTTGTGCATGATTATGAAATTCTCATCCCGTCTTCTAATTATTGAGTTTAGATTTTGCCACGTGGATTTAAATTCAAAATATGTAAGTTTCTTGGTAACTATTATATACAAATTCAAAATGCGTTAAAGTATTGATGTAAACAATTATATATATGGTTAGTTTGTTCTTTTATTTATTTGTTAAGCTGCATTTTCGGTTGAGTTCTATTCTTTATTGTAATTCATTCATGATATTGATAATAATACACCTATTAGTAAGGAAAGTTATCATGATATCAGGGTTCTAGACCTATGTAATCTTTGTTCCAACGACCTTCCTTCATTCCCATTTTTTTGTTTCATGAATTGTTCAAGATCAAAAAAAAATTCTCTACTCGATTTTCTTTCGACCTTTTCTTTGCCGGACATTTTGTACGCCCTTGCGATTCTCTGGGGCAACTCGATTTCTCTCTCTAACTAAAATAATTGCATGACTTCTTTGATGAAGTCCTCCTCTTGGCGCCTTTTGAACCCAGTAGCACTATTCTCAGGAAGGCGTATCATCTAATTCTTCTTCTATCTAACATTTGCAATGAATTATTCCCTTTTGCGGCATTAGATCTTGGCTGATATCTTTGACCCAAAAACTTGAAGATTTTGAGGCTGGCACGACGTCCAGTCCACCGCGTTTCTTCCGCGAAGAGGATGAGCGATGTGACTCAAAGTATGGAGATTGGATTGCTCAAGATCATGCTGTAAAGGTTCTTATTAATTCTACCCTTTATGACTTTGTTCTTTCTGTGGTTTTTAATTGCCCAAGGATAGATAGATATCAACCTCCATCTCCTCTTAATTAATTGCCTAAGCTGTTCTTATTGGGCTATCCTTTTCCTATCAACTAAAGTTGTCCACTTTCACTATTCTGTCCACTATTTCAAAATAACTATAATTAAAAATAGTGACATTATATGAGCATCATTATCTTTACAAGAGATGGTGTAAACTTTTGGTTCTTAAAATATTCATAAAAGAATGGGTTGGTGGTGCTATTGATTGGTTTGAAGTTAATTTATTTTCACTCCACGATCATGGATTCGATCCTTGGAATCAGTATTGTAATCCCCTTTTCCCCAACTTGTACTAAAATATATATATGTATATTCATAAAAAAATCATTTATAAACAATGGACTATAATCAATTTAACTCATAATATTATGATTTATAGTGAACTTTTGATCACCGAACTAATTGATGATAGGTGGAAAAGGGATTATTCACCTATTTTATTTTTTGTTAAAATATCATTTTGATCTCTAAACTTTTATTTTAGTTCTTGGACTTTTAAATGTTCAATTTTATTTCTTCAATTATGATTTTTGTTTTGAAATGTTCAATTTTTATCACTCCAACTTTTATTTTTGTTCCATTTTAATATCTCAAATTTTCAAAGATGTTAACTTTTTGTTTAAAAAATTAAACTTCTCTCCTCTCTATCTAAACTCTCCTCTCTCTTCTCATTTCTGGTTTTCTTTTCTTTCTCTTTTCCTCCCCTTTCGTTACTAGAAAAATAGAGGAAAAATCAACCTCATCTGCCACAAATTCTATCTTCTTCTTCTTCATCCCCATCTCCAAAACCTCGTATCTCACTGAACTCTTAAAATTTTACTTTCAATCAATTATATTTAAAATCCCGCTAATAACATTTTAATGTAGAAGAGCAATGTTGGTAAACACTATTTCTATTTCTATTTCAATTCCATTCAATTTAATTTGAACTTTGGTTTCCTTCATTAATGCTTCCTCATTTCGATTGTTTGTGATCATCACTATCATTTCAGCTGAAGAAATGGATGAATCTTTGCTGTGTAAATTTTGGCATTACTTTGATTCGATCGCCCATCTGTTATTTTTTCAAAATGATATAGATATACTCGAGAAATTTGGTTTTTTCATTTTTTTTTTTTCTTGAAAGTAATTGATTTGGAAGATTAACAATATATTTTTTATCCTTTCACTTCTCAATTAATATGGCTTATAAACATGGGAATTACGAACTTGTGTTTAAAAAAATAGAAAAAAAAAAAGCACCACCAGCTGAAATTCTATATATAATCAAATCAAAATAAAATTATTAGAGTTTAGTGAGATATGAATTTGTGGCAGATGAGATTGGTTTTTCCTCTGTTTTTCTAACAATGACCATGGAGAAAAAGGAAACCAAAAATGAGAAGAGAGGGGAGAAAAGTTTTTTTTTTTTTTTTTTTTTTTTTTAAGAAAGTCAAAATAAAATTTATGTTGAATGATTAAATTTAGACAGTTAAAAATGAACTAAAATGGAAAGAAAATTATAGTTAAAGAATTAAAATGAGACAGTTGGAAAATTATGAAAGAAAACACTGAAATAGAATAAAAAAGAAAGTGTAGGAGAAAAGATGCTTTCAGGCTGTGAGTGGACCACCGCATTAGGACCGCTGTGGGGCCCCGGCGGCCGACCGGCTTCAGCGCTATCCACTTCTTCACTCACTTTATTGGGGTAAAGAATAAAACAATGAATAATACTTTTATATATAAAAGCAATGAGATCTCTACCGTTCAATAATCCTCGATTTATGGAATTATTTAATATCCGACGGCTGATCAATTATTGTACAACACCACCTCACATGCTTTGGAGGAATGAAAACATAATTTATAAAAATAGATTTAAATTGTTATTCTAATTCTTTTTATTATTATTATTATTATTGGAATTGATTTCGAGAATTATTTTTCAACTATAACAAAATGTGGAGTTTGAAATTTAAGCTTTGAACGGTTTTCTCTAAACCACAATTGGCTGTTGAGGAATTTAAACTCGTGATATTCCTAAGTCATAAACTAGTACAGATAATTCAGACGTTTGTGTTCAAATCTCTAATCTAAAAAAGGAAATGCTCTTACATTTATTCCTGTGATCCAATAATTGATAAGGCAGTAAATATAGATTTGAGTTATATACATTCAGACATTTGGAGAACAATTAAATTCCCACATTCACGATTCGCGGGAAATGTTCAATTATCAATCAATTAAAAATAGAAGCTTTGTATTAATCAGCCAAAACGTTCTGAACAACCCACCATTATTATTATTGTTTTGACATCAACAAGGAGTGAACCCGTGGAACCCAACATCATGTTAATTAGTATCCCATAATGATTAGCTTATATCAATAGTAGGACACTTTTGTTGACTAATGAACTTGAAATGTTACGGAAGTGTTGAATTAACTCTGAATTGAAAAGGTAAAGAGTGTCTTTACGGCATATACCAATCTCATAGGCTATTAAAAGTCCATTGAGATCTGATGTAACATTGGTGAACAAAAGAAGCACACCTGGAAGGGCCGAGAAACCCAGGCCCATAGTATGTAATAATAATAATGAAAGTGGAAGTGAATGAATTGGATGATGTGGGGTTTAAACAAAAAGACAGACCCAGAAGACACATTCATCATCATAACTCACATATAATATATAAATGAGAGATCAATGGCAAGACTTTAAGGTGGAAATTAGAAATTTAATATTTATAAATAGTAGAAATAAAAACATAAGTGAGAAGGTAGAGAGGGAGAGAGAGAGAGAGCAGATGAATAAGTTAGAAGATGAAACGCATTGAAACTAATTTAGTACAGAAATAGAGAGAAGTTTGATAACGTTCTTATTTCTTGTTTCTATTCACTTCTTCTTGGCGGAGGAGGAGGTGCTGCCGCCAAGGATACCCATCAACAAGTTGTTTTTGGTTCGGCTCCTGGAGGGTGGTAGTTGAGGTGACATGAATGGGCCTGGATATATGCTCCGCCGCTCGCCGGAGTTCTTTTCACCGTCTTTCTCTGCCGCCCAACCGCTTTGCCTCTCACTGGCCTCACTCATCTTCAATCAAAGATAATGGAGGGAGCTAGGGATTATAAATAAATATAAAAGGAAAGACAAAACAGTCTGGTTCAGATAAAGATAAAAGTAGTCTAATAATTTTATATTGAGCCTAGTGGATCCTGCGAAGTACAAATCATATGTTGACACGTGTATAATGATGCATGTTTCGCCCGGGAGTGTGTCACCTTAGTGACGTATGAATCTTTTGTGAGGATGGTGGTGACAATTAATATCCTTGAAGCTTGGTTGAAGTCTTCGTTGGGATACCATTATTACTGTGCAATTGGAACGCAGGCGTCAGCGAATCACGGCCCATTTTTGCAGCCCACAAACTAAGGGAGATATCCATCAGGAACAGACTCTAAATTAAAATTCAAAAACTGGGCTTCCTTTACTTAAACGCCAACCATCCATTACTTTCAAGAATGAGAGTTGTAAATGAAAACAAAACAGACTAATTTTGAGATCAGGTGCTGAAATCACGTAATACCATGAGAAAATGAAAGATGCCAAAAATTGCTTCTTCCAAACAGAATCTGATGTGAAGGTTTTCTCCACAAATAACTTTCCAACCAAACCATCCCTACGTGCAACAGTTCCTCATCTTCCTCTACATCCATCTTCAAACAATCTCCTTCTCCCATGCAACACCCCATTTCTCAATGAAGAAGATGGAAGATGATCACAAGAACGAGATCATGTTTCTAAATCCGGTTTTGAACACGCATTTTTCATTCATCTTTTGATCGCAACCTCCATTAGAGAGAGATCTAAATCCAAATGACTTTGGTGGATCCATCCGCTGGACGTGTATTCATATGGATCATCACATCCTTTCTCTTCATCTCGCTTCTCGGTGGCGGCGTCTGCCTTTTTCTGTACATAATCCAGCCTGAGACAGAAACCACCGCGTGGCTACCGATTGCAGGCTTGTCCTTGGTCTGCCTCCCTTGGTTCTTTTGGTTCTTGACTTTCTTCTATAGAATCATCTCACGTGCATGTGGTTTTAGAGTATCTCTTGGCATTGGTCTTGGCGAAGGCGCAAACGTCGCAAATAATGTAAATGCGAATGCTATTAATAATGCGTCGATGGAACCCTCTCAAGAAAATGAGGGGGATCGAAACAATGAGGAGGAGGGCAGCGGAGATCAAAGGCGGAGTAATTCATCCTCGAATAGCTCGGTAGCATCTCGTGAAAGTGAAATGCCATTAGCCATAGCAATGGCATCATAAAGCTAGGTATTCCAAATATTTTTATCCAAGAGAGGAAGAATTAGACCTAAATCAAGAAAGATGAATGAACTCTACTAAAATTTGAGATTCGTCCATTGCTTGAAATGGAAACGCAACAGAAACACATATTAGCAAAAACAGGGAAAGAAAGAATGAACATTGATCATTATTGATCTTTCATGAGTGTCTACATGATGCTGATCTCTTGTTCATGTACGTCGATTCGAACTGAATTCAGTCACTTGCTAAACAAGTCACATCCTCGAGCAAACATCGTGGTGGTCAATAAGCAGCTGTACGTCCATAGCATGTGCCAGGATAGGATAGAAATGGATCATCAGCGGTTTTAATTTGTCATCTTGAACTCTCTGTAATAGTTAAAATTTTACATTTTAATTTATAGTCATTGCATATTTGAACTCGTATGATAGTTTATGCATTTTAATCTGATCTTTATACAGCTAAGTTCTGTTCTTATATATCGAAACAATTTTCTTTTTATGTCAACGTTGCAAGCATAGTTCAACTCAATTTTCTAGGCGATCAAAATTGAAATCAGCATCAATATCAAGGGATATCTAGAATCCGAGTTGAAGCATATTTAGAAAGAAGTTTGAACGAAAAAAGAAATGAAGAATTTGATCCGTCATAATTCAAATATATTCTTCTTCCATTGAATATCATCTCAAATTAGGCCTGTTTATATATTTATAGCTAAATGAACAAAAAAAGTATTAAATTGTATCTAGCTTTACCCAAAACTTATTAATAAAACAGTAAATGCACGCAAGGGCTTTCATATAATTATTCAATAAGATTTAATCAAATCTAAAAAGTGTTCTCCCATTAGCCCAGTCATTACCAAGTGGAAAGGAAAATGAACTACGATATTGAAATGGGGGCATTGATGTCATGGTTTCTGAACAAAAAAAAACATGTTCAATCCTCTTAAATCACCAATCAATGGGAGTAAATTAACTTATATCAACCAACAACATGGTTGCCAAAAGTAAGAACCCCAAAACAGGAAGAAAAAAAAAACAGAATGGCTGCAAAATCTCCATGGTAAAAAAAAACAGGGGGCAAAGAAAAAGAAGCAACTTGAAAGGCAAACTGAATAACTGATAGTAAGAGATTTGAAAGTTACCAAGTAAAAGTGGCTAAACAAAATAACTGTATTCAGTTTAACCTATAGTTTCCTTGGGTTGAAGCCTGTCAATGGAAACTATGAGCAGCAGCTAGACTTACCACCCTATATGATATACCAACACAACCAAAAACAGGTTGGGAAATGTCTATCAACTCTTGTAATACTCGACCAAGAGGTTAAAGATCCAAATCCTAACAACCCCGTTGTTGAACTAAAAAAATTCTCACTCCAACAAAATATGTTCACAAATCATAGTGCAATGTTTTCTAATTAAATTCCTAATTTTACATTGCGCAGCTGATCTCGCAATTGAAACTAGCTCTTTTTTTGTCCACAAAATTTTCGTTGATATGAGGAAAAATACACACAAAAAAGAGGAAAAGAGAGTGATCTCGTAACTTATTTTATCACCTCCAGCATACAAAGCAATATTAAAAGCTACCTTTAAAAATGCCTCTATAGTTATAAGAAATCTAAGAAATGCTCCACCCGCGGACAAATATAGGCAGCCAGAAGAAATTTAGGCACCAAAATTTGCACACAATGTAACTCTTGTCAATAGCCCACGAGGTATATAATAGCTTATTTTTTGGGTGAAACTAGTTGAAAAACCTGGTTACTGCTTAGAAGGAGGGTGCTTAACAGATGGCGAGACTTTGTCAAGTGGTGGTGAAACCTTTTGAAGTGATGGTACAGAATTGGGTGATTGTTTGGCGGACTCCTCGGCTGCGTAACGCTGTCGAAGCTTGTCTTGCAGCACACGCACCCTGTCCTCGGTCTTGCGAAGACATCTTATTCTATAAGCAGTCCAAAGGGCGAAGCCACCATAGACAACAATGTATGAGCCCCATACATAGGGATATGCTTCCGCATTCTCTTTGATTTCCCTGTATTTGTCTTCCAATTTGGCCAAGAACCCAGTGGAAGCAACAGCAGCTAACTTATCTTCTTCATTTTGCGGAGTTTCCATTGCCCCCTAATGAAGAAGACCTTACTAGTGAGTGGGTGAGTTATGTGAAATTTGAAATTTGAAATACAAGGAACATTCACAGTATAACAATCAAAAGCAACACAATGAAGGCTCAGAATCATCCACGGCTATCTATTTTGAGCTACAAGGGAAGCTAAAAGTACCAATAAAAGATCCGAAATGTGAAGTGGTGAGAGAAGCAAATGGAAGGGGGAATTGTAGAAATCAAAGTGCAGATGCTTGGTTGAATGTTGATGGGATGAATTGAAAAGTGAGGAAGAGAGAAAAATACCGCGCGACGGCGGCTGCGACAGAGCAGTAGGTCGACGGAGGCTCAGAGGGGCGACGGTCGCTGTCTGATGCGGCGGTGGTCGGCTAAAGATTGAATGTAGATGGAGGAACAAAGGGGATCGACGCTCAACAGGGTTTAGGGACAAACTCAAATGAAATCGAATTAGGGCACACCACCCACACAAATGTTGCAATACGTCATTTATTTATTTATTTTCTTTTAGTTCAACAAAATTAGACACACAAAGTCCATCAAATATGTCTGTGGCCCGATTATTTGATACTAATTCACTTCGACCTATTAACGCGAGTTTAATTTTAGAAATTGATATTTGACGTGATCGTAGATATGATCAATTTTAAGTTTAACCTAAAAATTGAAGAAACCTAAATCAATCATTTTTTCTTGTATTAGAAATTGGATAAGTTTGATTTTCATTTTAATCTAAAACTCTTTATCATTCGTTATGTTTTTATAACTACTGATCTATGCTCTTGACAATTTTATTTAATATGGTACTAATTTACAAAAGTTCAATAATAAATAAGATTTTTTTTTTCTAGGAGTACTAAGAAAATTTTATTTCTAGCATATTTACTTTTTTTGATTTTTTTTTTTATTATTAAATGACATTAGGAGATGTTCAATTTTTTTTTTTTTGAGTACATATCGAGAGAGGGGACAATAGTACGGATATTGGTTGAAAACATTGTGCACTAACCAATTCAGTGAGCGGTTCAAATTTATTAAGTTATATTAAATGTCGCGAATAAATCTTTAAAATTTTATTTGGGTTTAAAATGTTTTTTTCTTTTTTTTTTTTAATAGTTTAGTTATTAAATTAAAAAATTATGTTTTATTGGTAAGTGATCGGTCTAAAGACTTATAAATTTGAATTTGTTAGCCGCCTGTGAATTACACGATCTTGGGGTAAATTTAAATCTGAAGTACAATGAAATTAGAGTAATAAAAAGGAAATGGGGTAAAACATTGTAGAAATAGGTGACATTGACTAAAAAGCAGTCCAATCTCAACCTTCATTCTTTCAATTGTAATTTGCTACACTTGTCTCATTCAAATTGAAAAACAGGGTATGGCATGAGATCCAGAAGTGCATTATTTTTGAATGAATGGACCTCCTAGTTGGAAAAACAAAATTGATTCAATTTGGGAAAAAGGTCCCAAGTCCCAAACACCCAATGCTAACAAAAGAATAACTCCCTTTAAGATAAAGGTGTATTCTTTTCCATGTGCTTACCCTTATTCTTTGCTTCCCTCTCCTCACACAAACAATATATCAACACTTCCTATTTTAGCAAATTGAATTTTAGTGTGTATCAGAAAAGTAATTGGTTTGATTCATGGATGCAAGAGTTGTTCATGATCCTCCAAATGCTAAGTTTGAGTTCACTCCAACATGGATCGTTGCGGTCGTTTCTTCCATTATTGTTCTCATTTCCTTCTCCGTTGAACGCGGCCTTCATCATCTTGGACAGGTTTTCTTTTCTTAGTATCATCACTATTATGGATTCAAACATTTGATTGTAGGCTCAAGAGTATAGGCCAATCACTCTGACCTATTGAACTAAGATTTTATAATTATAAACTTTCTTATTATGTAAAGACAAAATTCTCATATTGATCAATTAATTAGCCCAACTTAAGTTTATAATGATTTAATCCTTACATTTATGATTATAAATATCAAATCATTATATATTAAAATATAGTAATTAACAAAAAAAAGTTAAGAGGTTCAAATCTCATCTCCAATAAATCAAGATTTAAAATTAAGAAAATTATATTTGTTTTATTTGTTGATGTAATTTTTTGTTTCATCCAGTTGTTTAAACGTAAAAAGCAGCCTGAATTGAACCATGCCTTGCTGAAACTAAAAGAAGGTTCTTCCTCAATTTTATTTTTTATTTTTTTGTTAAACGCATGACAGGCAGATTACTCTTTTTTCTTTTTTTTTTAGTTCTACTGGGAATGAAGCCTCATTATACTACAAAACAAACTAATATAGTAAACGTTCAAATCAAAAAATTATAGTATTATTGAGACGTTTGAATAGCAAAGATAGAATATATTGTGTTGTAACTTTCTCATAAATTTTTTGTTGGGCAGAGTTGATGATTTTAGGGTTCATCTCCCTTTTATTGAATTTGTTTCAAGGAGCAATTGGACTTATTTGTATGCCTAAAGATTTTGCCTTCCATATGCTTCCATGCAAGAGATCAACTGCAACAACAACAGTCGTTAATCATTTCTCCTCTTCTACTTTTTTCGATGATCATAATAATCACCGTCGTCTCTTATCAACTCAAACTACTTTTCATCATTGTGGTCGAAAAGTAAGAACTCGTTCGATAATATTCTTGTTATCTTTTTAAATAGAAATCTTAACCAAGGTTTGAAATGCATGGTATCGATTACTAGTATTTGTTTAGTTCTTAAAATTTGGGATGGTGTTTTAAATGCATTATTTAGAATATGTTTAGTTCTTAAAACAAATAAGTATAGTTTTCAAATATAGAAAATAAAATGAAAATGTTATAATCAAATCTTATAGATCTTTGTTTCACGAACAGGGAAAGGTTCCTCTTTTGTCGTTGGAAGCTCTACACCAACTGCATATTTTTATATTTGTTTTAGCTGTTGTTCATGTTGTCTTCTGTGTTACCACCATGCTTCTAGCTAATATAAAGGTAAACTATTTCACTCTTAACATCAAAACATTAATTATTAGATGTGACGAACAAATTGATTTATGACATTTTTAAGGTTTAAATCCTGTTTTATTTTAGATATTGTTTTCACTTTCAAAACATCTATTACAGTTTCAATTAATGCTTCAATTTTTAGTTTTTTTCGATCCATGTATTGTTCAAATATTGATTTTTATAAAATTATAAAAACGTTTCTAATTTTTTTTACTTTATAAACAATACTCTAAATTTGTAGTAAGAAAATTCAGTTAAAAAAGAAAACAATAAATTAAAACTACCATTTCTTTTATATTTTGAAAGTATGTTAATAATAACAAAATGGAAGGTAGATCAATGATGCTATAGGATTTTTTTTTTTGAGTACAATGATGATATAGGATTTAAACCTTCTTTGAAAATTTAAATGCTCTCTCGATTCATATTCAAACACGTGTACATTTTTTCCATCTTAATCTCTATTTTCAATTTGTGTAGATAAGAAGGTGGAAGAGGTGGGAAACAGCGGGAGAATTTCAAAATGGTAAACTATTTTTAGCTTAAAATGTAATTTTATTCCCGAATAATAAGACTTGTTCTATGTTTGTTTTTATTTTTTTTAAATTTCAATATTAACTTTAAAAGTTTAATGTATTGTACTGAAAAAAAGTTTAATTTATTAGAGAATATGAGGTTACATCTCGCCCCCTCAAGATGGCGGCCATATTGGGAAATGCCATCTTGAAATGGATCCTAATTTGTGGACCGAAATACCTACTTTGGCTTACTCGCATAGGTCGGATCCAAACTCTGGGATCAAATACCAGCTTAAGCTTATGCCCGCTTGGATGGGGTCTACACCCGCTTTTTTGAATTCAAAGCTTTTTGGGTAGGATCAGACTTTGGGGGGACCATTAACCCACATGGAGCTCTGATACCATATTAGAGAATATGGGGTTCCACCTCAAAACTAATTGGCAATGAGGGGAGTAATCCATATCCCTTATAAATGTGTTGAAGACTTCTTACCTTTCCAATGTGGAACAGCCTGACGACCATTTGTTAAAACTCAAAATTTATAACATTACTTGTAAAATCGAACTAAGTACACTATGTGTATTTTCATTTTTTTTTTTTTTTTAAAAAAGTAAAATTTCGAAAGAAAAAAAATTACTGTCAACGTGTAAACATTATTTTGTTATTTTTTAATTCAACCAATGAAAGGTAGTAGACTCAGAATGGAATAATACTTTATTTAAATATTACTTTTTTTAGTATATATTGTGGAAAGAACACAAATATCAATTATTAAATATGTGAGGTATTAAAGTAGTTTACAACAAAATAATGGACGCATTGTGTCACTGACACCTACTGTAAATAGGTGTAAATTAATTTCATCCGTTTTTGAGAACCTTAATGTTTTATATGATTTATTTTATTCTAGATTTTAGTAACGACTTGAATTAATTTTTGTAATCCAATGTGGTTATCTT
Source organism: Sicyos edulis (assembly GCA_036507275.1). Lineage (NCBI taxonomy): Eukaryota > Viridiplantae > Streptophyta > Magnoliopsida > Cucurbitales > Cucurbitaceae > Sicyos > Sicyos edulis. The sequence continues at coordinate 46,293,664 of CM071850.1, forward strand.
TTTCTTTTTCTTTTTTTCCTTTTTAATGCAACACAATATTCCTTCTTAAGATTTATTTATCTGATCTTTTAAAAATTTGTATTTTATTTTATTTGTTTTAGATGATCTTCCAGATAAAGAGTTTAAAGAACGTGGCCAAGGATACTGGAAAAATGCTGCCATCATAGCTTGGATGGTACTTAAACATTATATGTTTTTGGTTTTTTATTTTAAAAAATAAATGTCGTATATATTTGATAATTTATTTTAAAAACATATTCGATAAGTATTTTATGTTGATTTTTTAATTGGGTTATTTTTTTTTAGTATATATTGGGGAATAGGGAAACAAATACCGATTCTCAGGCTCGAACCGTGTTGAACTGGTTTATAGTCAAAATCATTGCGCCACTAACTCATTCGGTCTAAATTGAGTTACTTTGTATCAATTCTCGGGCTCGAATCTGTGATGCTGGTATTAAACTCGTTTACAACCAAACACTGAAATCATTGTGCCACTCACCCATTCGATTTCTAAACACTCATTTTTAATCATTCATTTTTTTAACCATTCAAAATACTATTCATTTTTAATATATATTCAAACAATGTTTTGACTCTAACTCTTTTACACAAAAATTAATTCAAAAATGAATTTTTTGTTACGCTTCTTCAATTTTCAACTATTCAAAATAACTCATCAATATAAATTTTCAAACTAAATCCTCCTTAAATAGTAAACAAACACCCCTAAACTTGGTTGAAGGATGAAATATAAAAAGTGGAATCAAAATAAGAATTTGAAGTACAATTTATTTTTAAATATATTATCAAACAACATCTTAATATATGTATCTTTTATTTTGTTTTACTTTTTTGAATAATTGTTTTATTTTACTTTAGGTGGCATTTGTGAAGCAGTTTCATGGATCAATTACAAAGTCGGATTACACTTCCCTTCGACGAGGCTTTATTAAGGTTGGAATCGTTTTTATTTTGAGATTAAAATTACTTTCTTTTTCTTTTCTTTTTTCTTTTTTGAGATTAAGATTAGAATTACTTTACTCAACTTTATTTGTCTTTTTCTTTTTTGTGATGCAGAAACATTGCCAAGGGAATCATAAATTTAATTTCCATGAACACATTACAAAGTCGTATAAACATGATTTCAAGAAAGTTGTAGGCATAAGGTGCAGTTTTTTATTTTTTAATCAGAAGCATTTATTAATATAATACCATATTTCCATGCATTTGTCTTAAATGAAATTTCTAAAACATTGGCTAAATTGTGACTGAGCCAGTGATATCTTGTATGACTCAATTCTCCACCTTAATATTGTTGAATTTAATAAAAAAAAAAGCTTGAAATATGTCTTTGGAAAATTTCGCTTCAACTCTTAAATATAAGTATTCAATATTTTGTAGCTGGTATCTTTGGGTGTTTGTTGTGCTCTTCTTGCTGCTTAATCTTGAAGGTAATATCGTGCTTTTCCCCCTTTCTATTCACCGCTTTACCCAATTATATCATACTTTTTCAATAAAAATGTTTTTTCACCTTTTTTTTTATCATTATTTATTTTTAAAAAAATTTGAATTGTAGGATGGCACACATATTTTTGGTTGTCCTTTCTACCACTAATCGTAAGTTTTTAGTATATTAGACGACTTTTTGTTTTTTTTTTGGTACAAGAAACTAAAATTGTTTGTGGGGGTGGGGGGGTTTAGGAATATATACTAATGAATTGAATATGTGAAATGTGTGGTGGTATAATTTAGATGCTAGTTCTAGTGGGGGCAAAGTTGGAATACATAATAACACGTATGGCTCAAGAACTGAACACGAGAATAAGAGACAATGAAGCACAACAACAAAAAGTAGTAGTACACGAGATTAATATTGGTGGTAGGCATGAAGTGAAACCCTCAGATGAACACTTTTGGTTTGCTAACCCTTCTCTCGTTCTCGTTTTGATTCACTTCATTCTCTTCCAAAACTCCTTCGAGATCGCCTTCTTCTTTTGGATTTGGGTAATTACCATTAATCTCATTTCTTTTTTTCTCTTTTCTTAATTTTCTCAGAAAATACTAATCATCGAAACATGGTTGCAAAATGCCTTGCAGACAACTTACGGATTTAGGTCTTGCATTATGGAGGAACCTGCATTCATTATCACCCGACTCTTTTTGGGGTAACCAGATTCATCTTCATAACTATTTTATTTTTATTTTACCAAAAGTTTAAATTGTCATAAACATTCTTGTCTATAAATAAATTTAAAAAAAAGGTGATAATTTCTACTTGTTGACGATTATTTTCCTGATAACAAATTAAGAGAAATAGAAAATAAATTTATTAAAGAGTATTGTCTTTTTGTAATTAATTTGGCCACTAATTATGCCCAGACTAAAAAAGTTTGCCACTAACATTTGGTTAATTTCCTCCTCACAGTGCAATTGTCCAAGTGCTTTGCAGTTACAGCACATTGCCCTTGTATTCTTTAGTCACTCAGGTTTGTTACGCCCAACTTGTAAATTATACTTTTGTTTTAATTATGATTTCAAATGTTTTTATAGTTTATCCATCTGTAGATAATTTACATACAAGAGAGAGAAATTTTCAGTTAAAAAAAAAAATGTAAAGTACAAGGGAAAAAATGTTTTAAGTATTATTTCGATCCTTATACTTCCAATTTATTTTGTTTTCTTAATTTCCAAGCATCTATTTTAATGTATATTCAACATTTTTTCAATTTTAACCATTTTTTTAGATAAACCTTTTTCAATTTTAACTAAATGTGTAAATAGACATCAAGAAAAAGTGAACAAGAACAAAGGAAACGTTACACACACACACACCAAAAACAAAAAAAATGAGAAATGTTGATAATATTGTTAACATAGGTAGTTCATAGAATTGTTGTGTGGATAATACGAAGCTGATATTGGGAGTGGTTTTGATTGCAAACTTGAAGATGGGAAGCGAATATAAGCGGGTGGAAAGTAAGGCAACAGAAGAAAATCAAGTGTCAGAGGCTCAGACAAGTCGCAATACATGAGAAATTTGAATTCAAACCAAATATTGGTATAACGCATTTGTTGATTTCTTCTATGGAGAATTTTATTCAATTGTATATATGTGTGTTTAAAGAACTAATACACAACATTCTTGGAGTCCCACTTTAGGATTTCACCGCGTTTGTGTATGTATTTTTTTATTCAAGGTAGAGCTCATCAAATTTACTCCTATTTTCATGCAAATAATTGGACTATCCAAAGATACACCACCATATTTATTCTTAGTTTCAAAAGACAACTGTCATATCTTACTCTATTTGAAAGTAAATAATCACATACCTTACACCCATTCCATCCAAATTCTTTATTCTTTATAGGACCATTATTGACCATCAAAGCAACCCGTGCTTCTCATCAAATTTATTTATTCTTTCCTTCTAATAGTTTTTGGAGTATCATCCATCAACATAAAATTGAGACTTCTACTGAGATTAGCTTTTGCAATTAGTTTTTTTTAGTAACAAACAGAGCTGCATTTTAATTGGGGTTATCATAAAGCTGAGAACTGTGGAAAATAAAAAAGAAAACCCAGAACTTCACAATAAATTCAGAAATAAGCAGCAGCGTGATATCTACAGATGCATTTCAAATCATCTCCTTCAATTCAACCCCACAATTTTCTATCAACAACAACTACTATTCAATTTTAATCCATACAAACATTAAAAAAAAAAAAACCCTTCCAAATATGGCATCATACCAAGTCAAGGAGGGGGCAAACCTCTCTACCTTTAGCAACCTCTCTACCAAGACCGAGTTCCAGAAATCCCACTGAAAAACGAAGAAAAAACAATGTTCTCGAAGACGCATCGACACACTAGTTAATTATACAAAGGAAGGTGGAAGATGACAGGAAATCCTATTGATTTGATTGATAGTGAACAATTACTAGTTAAAACTTGAAGAGCGGCTGCATCTGCCTCGCAAGTAGTCCTCTATGGAGATACTTTGCATTCCACTGCTAACAGAAAGTGAGTCATCTTCCAAGCCAAGCAAGGCCAGGTTAAGGTGTGATTGGATGTTAGTAGGTAGAGGTTCTCCATCAATAGCATCGAATTCGTCTGATTCCTCAATTTGATGTCTTGCCCATGTCGTTATTTCCTCATCACCTTGGAGAAGTTTCAATACCTGCAGTTTTGAATAAAAACAGGTGAAAGGGTGGAAGGGTAAACAACAACACCAATGACATCGACAAGCAATGACGAGTGGAAGACGCCAAAAGGTTTCTGCATTTATTCAACTTACCAGGCTGATTTGAGGGCGGAGTCTTGGTGCCCGTCTAATACAAAGGGTAGCAGCCAAAATCATTCGGCCTATTTGATCGTGGTTGTAGTCACTGCCTAGGCTTGGATCTAGCAGTTGTGAAACTTTGCCTTCCGCCAAAATTGGTTTTGCCTGGGTTACATACGTTACATCAGTTTCATAAACAAAGTTGAGCAAAATTCAGACGAATCGAGTTCGTGGCAAGTCGTAAACATTGTCCCAACATATATTGCTGCTGATTGGTTTTCTACCTGAGAAATGAAACTTACCCACATTACAAGACTCTCCTGCCCCTTGGGACAATTGCTGCTGATTGGTTTTCTACCTGAAAGTAGCTCAAGGAGTACCACACCAAATGCATAGACGTCGATTTTGTCGCTCACTTTGCCGTGCATAAAATACTCAGGAGCCAAGTAACTGCCATAAAGGAATATTTACAGGCATAGATGCTCAAACATCACGTTTAACAATATCAAAAGCTTCAAGAAAATGAAATAGAACATAAATTATGCAACATTTAAGTAGCGGAGAAGAATCTGCATACCCAAATGTTCCAGCTACATCCATACATGTGATTTGAAAGCACGACGATGCCCAACTAGCAAGCCCAAAATCGGAAAGCTGAAAAGAAACAAAGCATATCGTAATGAGCTAGAGAAACCCTTTGAAACATACTAGCCATGGGAAAGGAACACGTAATGAAACCTGTGGTTCAAAGTTCTCGGACAGCAGAATGTTAGAGGATTTCACATCCCTGTGGATGACAGGTTCTTCCCTACAATTGTGTAGGTAGTCAAGTGCCTCGGCAACACCAACGGCAACCTTAAACCTCTCTTGCCAACCAAATGAATTCAAATCCTTCTGACAGCCTTAAAGAAGACAACCAGTTGACAGTGAGAATATAATAGTTAACAGAAATCAAAGCAGTCTTGTTCAAACATGGTACAGATCTTTACCATGAAGATTCTCTTCCATACTTCCTCTTGAAAGAAAATTGTAGACCAATAGTAAATGATTGTCGTCCAAACAAAAACCCAACAAAGTAATAATATTCTTATGAGTAGAAGTTGCAATGATCCCAACTTCCTGAACAAACTCCTTGAGCACATTCTGAGATGGCTTCAAAATTTTGACAGCAATTTGCTTGCCATCCGGAAGAAGGCCTCGGTAAACATAGCTACTACCTCCTTTACCAATCATATTCTCTAAGAGATACGGATAAATACTGGTTAGAGAATGATCCGATCCCAAAACAACAAGGATAAAAAGTTGAGAAACGATGGATACATACCAGGCATAAAATTAGAGGTTGCCAGCAAAAGTTGCTCATAAGGAAACAGAGTGCAAGTAGATGAGTATTTATCCTTCAAATCCAATACCTCTTTCGGAAGGGTTTCCAAAATGTGGCTATGCCCATAGGGCACAACTGCAACATTGTGGCTATCCATGGTGGATGAGACCGGGGAGTTGTTTGAAGAATTCTCGAGTTGCTTCTTGGACAAAAAAAAACGACGCAAAAGCGGCCAACTTGATTTCCATGGAGGCAGAATGGAATTGGAGTTTGAAACTGGAAGAGGGTTTTGGAATGGTAGTACCGAGTCCAAGGCCAATACAGAGCCCCTCTCCGTGGTGTTCGTAGTTACTTGTACAAGGGAGGCAGGATGGTAGTCTGCTCACGTAGACATAGACAAGACATAAGAAGAAGAAGAAGAAGAAGAAGAAATGAGAGTGTAAAAGTGAAGTAAGAAAAAAGAAAAAGAAGTGAATAAATGGGAACCTGGAGAGTGGAAAACAAGTCTGCCATTATGAACAGCAAAAACGGAGACTCGGTTGGGCAATTTGGTAGCGCAGTACTTGGCAAGAGAAGCGGAGGAACGGATGGTAGGGTGAGTTTTAGAAGTACCGAGGATGAGAGAAGCGTGGGCGTAAGAATTGAGTTCGCGTGTAATGATTTTGCGGAGGGGGGAGCCTGGGCACAGCTTCAGCTTCAAATCAACCTAACAAGAAGAAGAAATTGAAGAAATTGAAGAAATTGAAGTGGAATGTTGAAATGAGTGGTAGAGATTTAGAGCGGAGAACCTGCTTGAGGTTGCAGAATCCCTCATAGGCGGACAAGAGGGAGTCAAAGGACTTGACCAGCGAGACCAAGGTGGAGTTTCCCTCAGCCGCCACAGAATCAAGGACGTGAAGAGCAATCACGGAGTCCCCAGGCTGGGCGACTTTGACCAGCGCCCAAGTCAGTAACTCCCGACTGCTCGCCTCCATTTTCACACCCACCACCACCACACACCCGCCGCCACGCTCCCGGAGGAGGACCATCCTCCACGGGACGGATTCCTACTGCTAACAACTCTATTCCCTCCCTCCCTCCCATTTATCTACTCTCTTTTTTACTCATTACAATCACTGCTAACCAACTCATGAGTTTTCTATCTATTACTATCAGAAACACCCAAGATTCCTAACACGCACATCAAAGGTTTAATATCAACAATGATGTTGCTAAATTCAAAAAAATCTTGGGAATCACCAGCAATAGAATTAATAACCTCTAACGCATCAGATTTCACCAGAATAGGATATGACTTTGCTCTTATCGTGCGGGTGGAATCGGTTGGATTGTGCGGGATTGGAAAGGGCATCCCAGCTTGACAATGAGACTTGGAAAAACCTGTATGCAACACGTAATGCACGTCAATAACTCTATCAATCATACCACTAAGATTATGAAACTCAAAAGATATTTTATGATTAATGTCAAGATTTCTAAAATTCCATAAACTCCAGATAATAATAATAGCTTTGAAAAACTCATCCTTTGCAACTCTATAGGAAATGTCTTCCCAAAAATCAATTTCATTGTCCACCTTATTGAAAAAATTATCAAAGTCAGAAAACCACGGAAAAATATACTTCCAAGCCCGAATCTAGGTTTAGCAATCTTTAAGAATGTGAATATTGGTTTTTCTACCCTTACCGCACAACGGACAACGCACATTAATATCAATCCCTCTATTGTAAATATTGCATTTGGAGGGGATCGAATTAGAAAGCACATACCACGCTCCTATCCTAACCTTAGGGGAAATAACGGGCTTCCAAAAACTATTCCAAACAGAGGCACTAGGTCTAAGATTTGAAGAGGATTCTCAATCATTATTATCCAAACTAATTGCGATATGATAGGCACTTTTGACTGAGAATATCCCCTTAGAATTGTGATTCCAAATAATCTCATCTTTCTCTCCAGAAGAAGCCAAAGGCGTGTTAATAATTATAGGAGCACTCTTTGCGAAAAACGCTCTCAATAAGATTAGCGTTCCAACACTTGCCATCAATCATAAGATCACACACATACTTGATTACATTGTATATCAATCTTTTTTTTAATTACAAACCTAGGTACTATTACTTTCTAACTACATTATCATTAATTCGATGAAACCAACTATACAGTACAAGGCCCAAAGCTACTGACTACACATGATTGTGAGTGACAGTGACAGACTAATGGGGTGTTCACGATTTGGTGTTGAGGAGAGGAGAAAAAGAAAAAGTAGTTGGGATTCCGAACTCCATATTTATTTTTAATACATCAACCTTTTCTCAACTCTTCTCCAACTCTCCTCCAACATCACATCAAATCTTTTAACTAATATTATTAAATGTTATATCAAACTTTTTCTAATTTTAAACTATGTAATATACAATAAAATATTTTTATCTAATCTTATCAAATGTCACATTATACTTTTTTTTTAATTTTCAACCATATAATATAAATAAAATATATTAAATTTATCCATCAGTCTAAAATATACGATCATTACATAATAAAAATTAATATAAAATAAATATTTGTCCAACATTTCCTCCCCAAAGCACTAATTTCCAAATAAATATTTCATATCTCCAAATCACTCCACTTTATCTCTTCTCCTTTTTTCAACTCCAAAATCCAATCACCCCTAAACTCTTTTTTTCCATGGTTTAATGATAAGAACAATTTTAACAAAGTAATCTAAATTGGATGATTTCCCAAGAATTTCTTTACTAAACACAAGAGAATGTACAAAACGTGTACAAACGTATTAGGTAATATACTAAAATAGTAAGGAATGGAAGAGAATTTCGGCGTCGAGAGTGAATGAATCCAAATTCTGAATTCTTAGCCTAGGACTACGATTTTAAAACTATACAACTAAGTTTATACTCTAAATGACTGATTGAGCTAATACTTAGTTCCAAGTTTAGATAATGAATGAGTCGATGATGCAATTGGTTATCTTGTTTGATGTTAATTTTTTTCTAACTCTACGGTCACAAGTTTGAACTTCTTATATTATTTGAAAGTAGTTGTACTTTCTATACGATCTTTAAATGTAATAAACATATTTACCTTTGTATCTTTTGAGGGGGGTTTTGTTATTGTCTTTCTTCGAAGGGAGGGATTTTATTATTATCTACATTTTGTCAAATGTAAAGAATAAAATCGAGAATATGAATGTGTGGTTCATGGGAAATTGTTAAATTATGTTATGTAGATAATCCTTTCAACATAACATCCAGTAGTATGTATTACAACATCATTGCAATGCATGCAGCCTAAGACCTTTTTTGGAATCATTTTCTAACGTGGGAGATTGGTGTCATCATTGAGAGATCTATTAAATATAAAAAATTACAAATTTTGAACATTTATAACCATTTTTAAAATTTAGGAACTCATAAAACATAAAATTTAAAATTTTAATAAATGATTTTAAAAAAAATTAAAATAGACATAGATTAAAAGTATAGAAATTGATAAGTATCACATAATTAACATGTATTTTCGACTGAAAGATAATAAATTTGATTCCTTCCCATCTTAAATATTATTGGTGAGTATTAAATCTGTAATTTAACCTATTTTAATTTATGCTTTATTCCCTTGTTAGGAATCACCATTCTCAAAATGTCAAAAGGGCACCACAATTTTCAATTATTTTCATTGAAATTTGCATACTACATTATTGTTTTGTTTTTATATTAATTAATTTATATAATAATTCAAAATTGGAATATTGCATGTTAGATCGTGGCCTTCAACGGCTTCAACACATTTGTTCATGTGTCATCACGTGTAGTTTCAATAACTTTTTTTCTTCTTTTGAGATGATGTAGTTTCAACCAACTAATCATATTTGTAACCTTCATAATATAACCTAAAAGTTACTGTCAAAAAAATAAAAATAAAAATAAAAATTTAAGATTTGTTTGATAACCATTTGATTTTTTGTGTTTGGTTTATGAAATTTAAATTTATTTCTACTCTGCTCTATATTTCCTACAATATATCCACATTTTCTTTAAAAAGTAAGTGATTAATAACCAAATTTCAAAAACAAAAACAATTTCTAGAAATTACTTTTTTTTGTTTCCAAATTTTGATTTTATTTATTAAAATATAGGTAAGAAGTAGATATCCAAATAAATAAAAAAAGTATAGTAAGGTAGTTTTTGTAGACTTAAATTTCATAAACAAAAAATTAAAAACAAAATAGTTATCGAACAGAACCTAAAAATTTGTAATTTTGATACTTCATCCCATATGTTTGACAAATAATAAAAGGATGAACTACAAATAATAAAAGGAATAACATTAATCGTTATTAATAACACTCTATTAAAGTTAGTTCGATTGAAATCATCAATTTAACTTGATTAAATCAGTTTTTAATTGTATTTGGTTTTTTTTTTAAATTAGCAATCATAAAAAATATTTATATTTTGTAAAAAAACTATTTTTTGCTATTCATAAAAATTTAAAAAAAAATCCCCTTAATTTAAAAAATATATTTTCAAAAATTCAAAAATTTTCAATATTGTTGCTTGAACTCATCTATTTGTTCAATAATTAAGGTATCTACTTCTTTAATTTTAGAACGAAGATTCAAAAAAATTATGCCGCATATTTGGTGTATTTTTTTTAAAAAAATAATACAGTCGACAATTTATTAAAGCAAACGAACAATTCTGTCCAAAAAAAAAAAAAGCAAACGAACAAAATTATAAGTCCAATCATGTTTTTTTTAAACATGTTCGAATCATGTTTAATTTTTACCAATGAATTAGTAAATAAAAATAACATTAGAATTGATATGTTTTTTATTTTTACTTTTTTTGTAAAGTCGTGAGAATATAAGAAGTTTGAAAATTTAGGAATAGAAAAATCATAAAGAGTTTAATATTTTGTTATTGAATTGAGCTAATTATTTTTATTTAAAAATGCCATAACGATAAGAATCCGCATTACTAATTCGAAGTTCTAAATGAAATGTAAAATAAGCATATTTTTCTTTTTTGTGTTTTGAACTTTTCATATCATTTTTATTCAGTGTCTATATTAACATTAAAATTCAAAATGGGATATTCTAAAAAAAACAAAATCAATGGGATTCAAATTATAATGTCATAACATTTTTTATTTTCAAAATATTTTTCACAAATTTTTATTATTTTTATATGAATTGTGGGTGGTAAATCGCATATAATACATTATTTCTTATTAATGATAACTTTCCTATTAAAATATAATTTGTTTTGTCAGATCATAATATGATGCACTTATAAAAATGAAATACATTGAATATAAATATCGACTTTTCTTAGTTTAAAAAAAACATGAACTTTTCTTTAAACTACTTTCATTGTAGTAAGAAAATCTATATTTACAGTAAAATTAGATATGAAGTTATACATATTCAATTATCTTATTTAATTTTCTCAAATTTTTTTATCTTATATAATAAATAAATATGAATAACAATTCATGATTTCAATTACAATTATGTATATTTGATGTTTTATAATTATGAGTTACAATTTAAAAGGTTATGAAGTGATACTTTTTTATACAAAAAAGCTATGAAGTGATGCTATTTAAATAAATATTATTGTTTATTTACGATGTTGGTATAAAAAATTATCAAAATCAATGGTAAATTTATATTAATTGACCTTATTTATTAAATTATATGATATCGATACGTTGGACCATTTCGTATTCATCGTTAAATGTTGATGGGTGAATTACACATCATTATTTAGCTCTAGATGAGTTAAATGTAACTTGGGTTAATTGAGTTAGTTTACTAATCATGAGATATGTGTAAGAAGGTAGTATATAAACTTCATTTGGGGGTTTTCTTCATTTGAGAGTGAGAGTAGAAACTCTAGCCACCACCTTGAGAGCAATGACATTATGATGGTGGATCGAATAAGTTCAATCGATCCATAACAGTGGAGTAGGGACGTTTCCGAACCACTATAAATTCGGTGTGCTTTGTCTCTCTTCTCCAGTATCCTTCTTTTATTTAGTTTGATTTTCATCTCAATTTGATTTGATTTAGAGTAGATCTAGAATTTGCACTTTGATTTGGTATAGATCTACAATTTTGCTTCTACATTAAAGGTTAAAGATTGTTGCTTCTTGTTGGCCAAGTTGAGCAATTTAATTTGAAAAGGTTGGTTACGAAGGGGTCAGGGAGGTATCATAGGTGTGGGAGGCTTTAGGTCGAGGTGTCTTGACCCGCACAGCCAATTTCGAATTAACCTCTTAATTCGATTGTGGACAAGGTTTTCAAGATGGTGTAATTTATAGATGTACATTTTAATCTATCCTGGCAAATAGGATTTAACAAGATTCTCGCGATGGTGTAGCATATTATAGATGTACATCTTAAACTATCTTGGCAAATATGATTTAATAATCTCTTTGGAAATGTGTAATTTCAGGGTTTAGATTATTCTCATGAATTTTGGGAATTCATTTATTTGTGTTTACGGTCGCTATATCTGGTTTGTGGCGTCAAGTTTGATTAAGATTTAAATAAATATTTGGGAAATTTTGGATTGTAGATTAAGTTATTGTTGAAGTTCCCAAGAATTATGATATGAAGAGTTATTGCTTGAAATTGGAACAGATCCGTATTACAAGAATGTTATTTTATTTTTGAACTTCCCTAATTTTTAAATCTAATTTATTCAAAAAATGATTATTTTTTGCAAAATTACTTGATAAAAAGGAGACAATATATAATTTGCTTTGGAAAAGGTTGTAAAGTTGGTTTATTCGATTGGAACAGAAGATCTTTTTATTATTATTTTGACCGGCCGCCCTTTTTATTCTGTCCAATTTTGTGATATATTTTATCATTTTTACTTTGTGTTTCCCGAACTTCCGCCGTCGAAGTGGAAAACAAAAGGAAAAGAGGGTGGAATTGACTGAATATGTGTACACATATGTGGGAATTGCATACGAAAAATGTTTTTTAATTTCCACATTTTAAAAGCTCCTCTTAATAGAATAATCTCGAAATGTAATATATTTTTTTTATTCTTTCAAAGAAAAAAATGAAGAAAAGGAAGTTGATGTTAGATTGGGTTTACAAATATTATATTGGAATTTTAAAGAACAAAATTACCTCTTAAAGTAATGCAGCAAACATAGAATTATATATATACATGATTTGTGAATTCTAATATCTCAATTGTAATTATAATATTTTATACATAAAATAGTATTAAATATTTAACTTGATTTGAAATCCATCAATTTCAAGTTATATTCGAGAAACCTATCTATTTAACGTGATTTGAATCTCAAAAAAAAAGCTCCCTCATGAAACATACAAAATGCACATCCACACACAAAAAGAAAATTTTCAATCTTGTTTATCCCCCACTAGAATCAGCTACAAAATTATTAGACAAAAAAAGTGATTAAAGATGTATAAAACGATTAAAGGGACATGAGTTGGAGCAGAAGTAAAAGCCCAAACCCATAGGGGAAGCCTTGGTTGAGTTGATCCCAAAAGGGGCCACCAATGGTTTTTCCATGATCAGCCTACAAGTAGTCTATATCATAATGTTAAATCGTTTCGTTCAAATGTCATGATCAACTAGAGTACATATTATATTTTTCAAGAGTCGCTCGTTGTGGACTACATTCATCTGAAAACATCGCATACTCTATTTTGGTCTGTTTCTGATATAGGCACCATAAGACTTTCGAGGACTTTTCATGTTCCTGTTTACGTGAAATAAATGCATGGGCATGTGAGCATGTCTGCCATTATGTATATTATTGTGGCGTTGGACTCCCATTTGATGAAAATACAATATTGGTCTTTGAGATTTAAAGTTGGGAGGCGTTGGACTCCCATTTGATGGTGTACTCAAACCTGTGTTTGGATCTCATGTTATAAAAAATAAATAATTGTTGTAACCTCTCAACCCAATTATGATAACCAGGTCTTAATTTCATAAGTGACCTTGCCGTGAATTGTAATTATCACATTATTTTTTAGTCTGTGAATAGCAAATTCATCACTATAGTTATTGTTAAGAAAAAATAAAAACAGTATCCAACAGTGAAGAAACTCATTTCCCAAATTGACATAACAGATTTTCTACAATAGGAAGAAGTTGTAATTGTGATGTCATTGAAGGGCAGGGATGCTAAGGGACCCCAAATGAAGAACTCTGGGCAAGATCTGTACAAAGCAAAGCAACATAAGAAGAATACAAACAAACACAGAGAAATGCATTATTTCAGAAGGGAGAAACAATTGTACCTCACCCAACCTAGCATTGATTTTCAGTGACACAAAATCGTCAGCCTACATTTACAATTCCAGTAGCACCACCTGCCTCCTGAGCTGCTCTGGAAAACTCAATACCACGAGTTAGTAGACCAACTTCGAACACAGCACACGTCGAATCTAACCAAGACTTGACTCTAACCAACTGATTACAACTCCGTGAAAACTTGGATATTTGTCTGATCCTTAAATTATGGGGTCTATCCCTATGCTCTGCACAGACTTTCAACTTGGACCTTTATGATTTTAAGTATTCCAATTTAGTCCCTATAATTGGCGTTTCGTTTCAATTCCATCCCTAAAACTTTAAAAGTCTCAATGTCTAGTCTCAAGGGTTTAGTCCTAACTTAAAAATCACCCTATCGTTACCATAGGCTAATGCTTTATGTTTGGACTTATTTCAATTGACCCAATTACAGTTTGGAGAAATGAATGGGCTTTCAAATGGATAAAAAAAAGGTGTTAAGAATGAAAAACCCTGAACACCCCCACAATTAGGATTTCACTTATGTACATCCATCCCATTCAATCAAAAAAAAAATTCTAATGACTAACATTTTCAAAATAGAGAAGCAAAGAAAGCACAGCACACCTCACAAGCCGAAAAGCAGACATGGTCATCACAGATGACCCTAACACGAGGAAAGCATCACAATTTCTAGCAGCTTCCATTGCCTTTGTCGCTCTATCCTTTGGAACATTATCTCCAAAGAATACGACCTTCAAATTAATTGCCAAAGTAATGAACACAAAACATTAGCAATTAATTCAATAATATGAATATACCTTCTTAAAAATAAATAAAATTCAGAAAAGGAGCTAAAATGAATTAATCCATGAGATTTTGTCTCCTCACAACACAAGATTTCTTGAGATTTGTTTTTCTTATTCTTTCTATATCTATGAGTGTCTGGGCCAACTTGCGTGCACCTCAACTATTCTCATGGAACCAACAACATTTGGATGTTAAGAAAATCTATAGGAAATTAATTTTTAGGTAGGGGCCATCATGGATTGAACTCGCAACCTTTTGGTTTTTTATTGTCATTTTGATATTGTCTTTTTGACCATTAGGCTACCCATGATAGTTTCTTGAGATGTTTTTTGAGTCGGCTTGCACGTACCTCCACTACTATTCTATTCTCACATGACAACTCATGAGCTTATTATATAACTCTGCAAGATGTTAAAGCCTAGGTGGATGCCATCATGGCTTACATTCAGTCCTTCTGAGCTCTTATTATTGATATAGAGCTCCCAGTCCCATTAATCCCAGTGGACGAGAAGCTCTATCCACCAACCCATCTCTAAAACCACATATTGTCCATTGTCCAATAGTGCCAACTGCCAACTGAGTTGCCTTAACCCTAAAAACCATAGTAAATAGTCCAGGTGCTTATAGATAGTACGTACTCATTTAATCAATGAAAGAATCTTACATCAGGCTTGAGCACTCCATTGCACTTTTGACAGGTAGGAATACAGAAGTCCTGCTCCCAAAAAATTTCATCAATTTCAATATCACCATCTGGCCTTTGCTTCATACCAAAGCTTTTATCTGACCCTGCCCCGCCATCATGCAAACTTTCAATGGCTTCTGCCCACTGTAACAAAATATATTTGCTGAAATATCAACCAGAAGTCAAACATAATCCACAAATTTCTTCCGCTAATTCAAAATAAATTATATAAAAGAGAGAGTGAGGGACCAAACGTCAGCTTCACTCTTTAAATCAAAGTTTCCAAAATAAATAAGGTGAAAAGCAAAAAGAAACAAGCTTTGATGTCAATCACAAATAACAATAATAATAGTGCGTTTGAGATGATTTTTGAGTAAAGCATTTCTCTTACGATCAGTTTTGGAAGAAGAATGAAATTAGTGCTCTTCTTAAATCAATTTAAAGTTCTTTTACGTACCTTTAGAATTTTTCAAATTACTTTCTACAGGAGGACCAAACACTACAAAAAATTTGTAGAGTACTTTTGGTCAATAAAAGCGCTCTCACCATCACAAAAGTTATCCCAAACTCATCCAGTCGTAAAATTACTTCATACATCTATTTGCATAAATATCTAAAAAAGATTAGCGAATATTTATTCCATGCTTTTGGGTTGGAAATAAAAGAAAATAATGACATGGTTGAGCCCAGAAGTTTGTAGCTAGTAGAGGCCTTCTGAAGGAAATCCTTTCCAGCTTTCTCCTTTCTTTTCCATGGTGTTGGCTGATTATTTAAGCAAGCTCCTAATCTTCTGAAGGAAGGGAAGAATGCAAGCTTGTATAGTCAGGGATTCCAGATTCAGTACTTATTCCAGCTGCTGTCAAGACCACGAGCCTGGAACTGAGGAAACAAATGAGAGTGTGATAGTGAATTGATGGAGAAAATTATGGAAGAGATGAACATCATGGAGGAACGAGGTTGTTGTCCCTCACCAAGTTGCGATGAGGTTTTTCTGCAGTGATGGATGATGTTTGGAAATTCCGAGAAATGAAGCATCTTGCGTTTCGGGATTGGAGAATGTTTATTGCTGTTGGGTTACCTGGGAATCCCAATCCCAATCCCAATCCCAATCCCATCTGCCGGAGCGCGGTGGAGGAAGACTAGAGAGGAAGATCAAACAAATGGAAAAACAGAAGAAGAAGAAGAAGAAGAAGCGTTGTACCAACATGGGGCACCCAAATTCACCACACCAACACGATAACAAATTTCCTAATTCTAAAATATGTTTATTCTCTCCAAGTTTGCAAAATAACCGATTTTCAAATTTGACCTATTCCTATAAATCATTTACTTTCATTAATCCTAATCATGAATAAATATACTATTTTTTAATAGTCAAACTGTGAATGCCAAAACCAGTATCCAAATCAGTGTTTACTAAATACTAATGAATTGTTACTCAAAAACATAACACTAATGAATTGTCTTTTTTATATTTAAATAAATAAAAATAAAATCTATAAAATCGAAAATTTGATTTTCATTTATATGTTAAAAAAAAAATACAATTTAAAATATATAAATATATTTTGATATATTCATGGTTAAATTTCATATTTAAAAATCGAAAGAAAAGCTTATTCATCCAAAAACTTTGTCACCGTCAAGCATCATCATTATTCACAATTGGCGAACCAACACCCATTGGGATTTCTACTCGACGTCAAAAAGAGAGAAAATCCATACCATCAACTATAAACCACTTCAAACTTCAAAACTAACCAAGAGAAAGAATGGAATCTTTTAAAAGTTGGGAATATGGTAGAAACAAACTATGTATATAAATTAGAGATGAAATTTGAAACCCCATGGTGGTATCGAAAGCAAAAGTAGAGACGATACAAAAATGAATTTAAGTTATATAGAAGATAGAAGGTGATATCATAAGGAATGGGCTGCATCAAAGGAATGAAGAACCTGCTGCAACATCATTCTTCTCTGTGAATCAAGAGGGCTTTCT
This sequence comes from Sicyos edulis, assembly GCA_036507275.1. Classification (NCBI taxonomy): domain Eukaryota; kingdom Viridiplantae; phylum Streptophyta; class Magnoliopsida; order Cucurbitales; family Cucurbitaceae; genus Sicyos; species Sicyos edulis. The sequence continues at coordinate 46,311,087 of CM071850.1, forward strand.
GGTTTGTCAGAGTGAGATATATTAAGGATGTAGAGCTTCTTAGAAGCCACAAAAGCTGCAGAAAAAACTCGCCTCATCCCTCCTCTAGTGCTGTCGACCATGTACTCGAACTCGTACACCTGTAGACCTCCCTCACCAGATCGCTCTGCAACACCAATCACTGCAGCATCCTTTGTACTTTCCTATATCCATAGAATAAGTAGATATGGTTTCTATTAAAAAAATGTTAGATTTAGATAACAATGAACTGTGCCTTCACATTTTAGGGGAAAACATGAATCAAGAAACGTCAGTGTTATAACTTGGGACTCAACACGGCCAGTCGAGTCAAGAGAGATAGTTTGTGCTTGGATTAAGTTTAGTTTTTGGATTTCAAGATTTAGGAATAAACTTGTTATTTTATCAAGTTTATTTATTAATGATCAGCCCCTACCCTTAGGATAAATAGCTTAGACTCCGTTTGATAACGATTTTGTTTTTAATTTTTGGTTTTTCAAATTTAAGTCTACAATAATTATCTTACCATATATTATTTCTTACTTGGATATCTACATCTAACCTATAATTGTAAAAACCAAACCATTTTTTTTATAGGAAATGAAAACTTTCGTTAATAAATGAAAAGTTACAATCGAAATTAACAAAGAAAATTACGAGAAACTTTTCCAATGAAACAAAAGAGTAGAAATGCTAGTCTTTAAAAGGGTGTATAGTGTGAGCCCATGAGAGAGCGAGAATAGTGATCAATTCGAAAACGTTTCTCTTTTCACGTGCCTCATCCTCAAATATTCTAACATTTCTAGCATTCCAGAGCAACCAGAAAAAGCTCCCACAATCTCTTCTTTTCTTCTTTGAATGGGTGTCCAGTATAAGCATAATAAACCACATCTTCAATAGTGCCAGGCATCACCATATTCCATTCAAAACTAAACAAAAGCTGCTGCCAAATATTCAAGGCATATTCAAAGCTTTAGGACATGAACAGGACAGATGATAATGAGTTTCTGAATCCGCCATACACATACTACAACATTGTGGGGAGATGAACATGGCCTCTATTTTGTAATCTGTCATTAGTATTAAGAATGCCATGACTTACTCCCAAGTGAAAAACAACTTTTATCCCTTTCCATAAACAACCAAAGAAGCCTTTCATCTTTTGAGAACCCCTGGGAGCAAGGCTCTATTAAGATCCTAATAATCTTAACAAGCACAGGAGAACTAATATCGAAATGATGATAAACACCAAACACAAGAACACTATATTAATAATAGATAGAGGTTACAATACCGTACCCTTAGCCTTTCGAGAGGGCTATGTCTCTCCCGATGTCTTGAGCAAGACAACCAATACCAAAATATTTCCTTCTTTCCAAATACCCTAAGACTCATATTTATAATAAAACTCTTACATGCTAATTACTATTCTACCCTTACATATAATATACCCATCCTACCCTTAGTACTCTATCATATCCCCATCGTGAAATACATCTTGTCCTCAAGGTGTGGGTTATACAACACATTACAAAAAAAATTACCCATTGCACAACAAATTAAAATGGAGATTTTTTTTTTTTTACAACTTATCACGACCAAATAAAATCAATAACACCTTTTTTTTCTCATACCCCAAAATGCCACCCTACTTGCAACAAGATAAGGATCTTGTCCCATCACAACCTCATTAATGCAGCCATATTTCTTTCCCATCAACAAAAATGTCACATTTTCAATTTTCATAAAAAAGTCACATCTCCCTTCAATGCTCAAACATTGGCTGCCCTTTTCCCTCCTGCTTTTACGAAATACCTTTTTTTTTACTTTTCCTCTTTCAAATAGCAAGCCTTCCATTTTTCCAGCACCTTCTTTTTCTTCTTTTCTGCCACCCTACCTTTTTTTTTTCCTTCTTCCAAACGATGCTTCCATTTTTTTGTTCTCCTAAGCTTCTTTCTTTCTTTTCTTCTTCTCTTTTAAACCTCTTTCTCCCACGGTATCTTCCTTCTTTGCAATTTTCGGAGTTGCGTGTTCTTCCACTTCTCTCGACATTCCTGCTTGTCGAATCTTCTCCATCTTCTATGAAACTTCCATGGTAGACGTTGTTGGAGTTGTTGGTGCCCTCTTTTTCTCCTTTTCGAAAATCTATTCTTTGCCTGACACCTTTTTCACTTTTCATAAGTATTTGCTGGTTTCCTGGACACAAACAACTTTGATACTTGGGCAGATTTGCTACTGATTTTGGGTTTGGTTCCTCCTTTTTCTCTATGCAGATCCTTGTTCAGCTCCTTCTGTCGACAAACCTCATGTTGTTTTTCCATTTCCTTCACACATTCCTGTACTTGTTTTAAAGCTTCAAACATTTCTTCCCACCTTTGCTTAACTTCTTTCACGTCTGCTTGAATCTTCACCAAGGCTTCATCGTACTCCTCTTGATTCATTGCTCCAGGATGAACTTACTCTGATACCAATTTGTTAAGACCCTAATAATCTTAACAAGCACAGAAGAACTAATATCGAAATGATGATAAACACCAAACACAAGAACACTATATTAATAATAGATAGAGGTTACAATACCGTACCCTTAGCCCTTCGAGAGGGCTAAGTCTCTCCCAATAGCCTTTCGAGAGGGCTATGTCTCTCCCGATGTCTTGAGCAAGACAACCAATACCAAAATATTTCCTTCTTTCCAAATACCCTAAGACTCCTATTTATAATAAAACCCTTACATGTTAATTACTATTCTACCCTTACATATAATATACCCATCCTACCCCAATTTGTTAAGACCTTAATAATCTAAACAATGCACAAGAGAACTAATATCGAAAAGATGATAAACACCGAACACAAAAACACTATATTGATAATAGATAGAGGTTACAATACCGTACCCTTAGCCCTTCGAGAGGGCTAAGTCTCTCCCAATAGCCTTTCGAGAGGGCTATGTCTCTCCCGATGTCTTGAGCAAGACAACCAATACCAAAATATTTCCTTCTTTCCAAATACCCTAAGACTCCTATTTATAATAAAACCCTTACATGTTAATTACTATTCTACCCTTACATATAATATACCCATCCTACCCCAATTTGTTAAGACCTTAATAATCTAAACAATGCACAAGAGAACTAATATCGAAAAGATGATAAACACCGAACACAAAAACACTATATTGATAATAGATAGAGGTTACAATACCGTACCCTTAGCCTTTCGAGAGGGCTAAGTCTCTCCCAATAGCCTTTCGAGAGGGCTACACTCTCCCACCTTGTTGAACAAGACAACAAGACAATACCAAAATATTTTCCTTCTTTCCAAATACCCTAAGACTTCTATTTATAATAAAACCCTTAAATGCTAATTACTATTCTGACCTTACATATAATTACTATTTATAAGTAAAGATTTGGAAGAGAAAGTACAGCTTTCTTCAAGATTCCATCTACATGAATCCTCTTTATTAGACACCTGAAAATTGTCCAAAACATTGGATAGCTCAGCTCATTCCCCAATCTCATCATCCTTGAGATTTCTCCTCAAATTTAAATTCCAAGCTTTTTCTTCTTGATTCCACAGATGCGCCACAAAAGCATCATTTCTCATAGATAAACCATGAAGAAGAGGGAAAGTGCATTTCAATTCATTTTTTCCGCACCATCCGTCATTCCAAAAAGCTGGTATGATTCCCATCACCAATCCTGATTGAGATATTCTTGAAAATTAAGTGTTTCCATTTGTCAATATCTCTCCAAGGGCCCTTTGATGTACGAATATTATAAACCCCCGTTTTGAATCCATCAAGACCAATCCCATATTTAGCTTCGATACAAGATCTCCATAGCGAGTCTTTTTCCTCATAGAACCTCCAATGCCACTTTGCTAATAAAGAGATGTTTTTATCATGAATATCGACAATACCCAGTCCGCCAATTTCAAGAGGGGCAGAAACCTTCTCCCATTTCATCAAATGATTCAATTTGGAGCCCCCCTTTCCTCTCCATAAAATTTTTTTCATGAGCTTCTCAATAGCAGAGGTAACCTTCTTTGGTGCCAGATACAAAGATATATAGTAGATGGGGATGTTAGCAAGCGAGGCATTGAGAAGAGTAAGCCGACCTCCCTATGAGAGGAACTCCAAGATAAGTCGATCCACTTTTTCAATGATTGGGGTCCAAAAAGGCATAGATCTCGAGTTGCCTTTTAGGGGAAGGCCCAGATAAGTCGATCGCCATCGCTCCACCCTGAAAACATGAGGAGATGCCAACTGAGTTGCTTCATTCTAGTCAATACCAATGGCAACGAGAGAAGACTTTTGGCAATTAAAATTCAGTCCAGATACACCTTCGAAAGATTTAACCAAAAGCACTATGTTCTCAAGAGAATCCTTTTTCAAAGATGAAAAAAGGATAGTGTCGTCTGAGTCATTGTTTCCCCTCTAATTCTACTTTCCAATTTGAAACCTTCAATCAACCCCTCCAAAAGTCTAAACTCATGGATTGGGGCAAATTTAATTATATCAACCAACACTCCCCCTTACTTGTGGGCTTTGAAATTTGAGAAATGCCCTACAAGTGGAATTTAATTTTAAATGGGTAGGAAACAACTTGGCAGGGATTCGAACTCATGACCTCCTGCTCTGATACCATGTTGAATTATGTTAAATCACCAATCAATCCAAAAGCCTAAGCTGATGGATTGTGGCAAATTTAATTATATCAACCAATAATTTCCATTAATGATGATGGAAAAAATTTTAGATGAGATGCAGCCTCGAATCCACCTCCTCCAGACAATCCCAAAGCCTTTAGATCTCCAAATATCATCAAGGAAGTCCCAGTCAACCATATCAAAACCCTTCTCAATATCAAGTTTCAAAACAATCCTTTTCTTCTTTTTCCTGTCCCATTCATCAATAAGTTCATTAGCAATCAAATTTGCATCGAGGATTTGTCAATTAGCAACAAAGACTAACTGATATTTGGAAATCGTGGAAGGCAATACAGCTTTGAGACGTTCTGGAAGAACTCTAGCAATTACTTTGTAAAGATCAATGTTTTAAAAGGCTTAAGGTGGCCTCGAGGCGTTTTCTTCCAATGAGGCGAGGAGTAAGCCTCGAGGCGGTATGAGGCGTAAGCCTCATTTTTAGATTAAAAAATATATATTTAAATCATAAAACATAAAACCTTTTGTATTCATAACCATGTAACACTTCTTAAAATTATAGAAAAAAAACAAAAAAAAAAACTCAATATAAATTTGATTATATAAAACAGAAAAAATAAATTATTGTAAATAAATATAATAAAAAAAAGATAGTAAATGGCTATTCTAAAATATATAAAATTCTTAATAATAAATAAAAATATCTAATCTAATAATAAACAAATTAAAAAATTAGAATAATCAAAAGAAAAAAAATAGTAAATAGACTAGTAATAGAAGTAATAATAAAACATTAAAAAAAACTTTAAAAAGGAAAGAAAAACTCATAATAATATTATAATAACATTAATTTAATAATAAGAATAGTTCACAATATCAAAACATAATAATAATATGGTAATAGTAAAATGTTCAAATTTAGAGCAGCAAATTGTTGGTAAATTACTTATGAGTTTGAACATTTAGTAAAAAAAACAAATTTAACAACAATAAAAACCATAGATTTAAAGAATGTGAAAAGTTAATTGCCTTGAGCCACCCAAATGTCAGTACAAATTTAATTTAAATATTATTTTAGCTTTCTTTTTCAATTTTCTATGTATGTTTTTTCATTTTACAATTTTTTTTCCTTTTTATATTAATTATTCTTTCAAACAGCCTTTTCATTTTACGGCTTTCTTCTTCTTCCATCTTCTTCTCTCTTTCTCCTTCATCTCTGATTTTATCACACTACTCTTCTCCTCCAATGGTTTCTAAACGAAGCTTATCAAACGTCTCAGGTTTATGCGTTTTTTTTTTTAAATTTGTTTTACTAAATCAAATCACTGCCTCCACAAAGTGAAAAATCAAGGCGTACACCTTTGTTCCAAGAGGCGTAAGCCTCATTTCTCACTCTCAAGGTGTAAGCCTTGAGGCATTTTAGTTCCGCCTCGCCTCGAGGCGCGCCTCAAGGCGTAAACCTCTTTCGATTTTTAAAACACTGGTCAATGATGTCGACATCGAGAGAGAATTTGTATCTTTTTATCGAGGTTTATACTCCAGGAAAACCAGCAGAGCTCCATTTCCTCATATCAATGATTGGAGTCCTATATCCATCCAACAAAGTGCAATTCTTGAACTTCCCTTTACGAAGGCAGAAGTATTACATGTTGTTAATGATTTGGGCCACAATAAGACTCCTGGACCAGATGGATACACGGCCGCATTTTTTAAAAAATCATGAAACATCCTTAAGAAAGACATTTTGAGAGTGTTCCATGATTTTTTTGAAAATGGCATCATCAATGCGAGTTTAAATGAAACATACATTTGTCTTATACCAAAAAAGCTCAACCCCTCATCTGTATCAGACTATAGACCTATCAGTTTAACGACATGTCTTTAGACATTGACAAAGCTAATCCCATTCGGAGAAAGGATTTCAATGATAGTGCTTTTTCTTTTGTTTGCAGCAACAAATCTATGAAAGAATGAGCTATTTTCATCACCGAGAGTGAGCCAATGAGCCTTGCTGCTTTGAATCCACATGGATTCTTCTCTGGCCACAATCTCAAGAAGCTCAATCTTAGCCTCAATTCTACTTCTTTGCTCTTCTTCATTGAGTGATGAGTTCTCTTCCTTGGCATCTAAATCAACCATCAATTCTTTAAGGATAAGGCTGATATGATCCAGGATCTAGATTATATCAAAAGTAAAAGAATACAAGATAAACCAAAATTTGATAGGCCTTGGAACCTCCCCTCTCAAAAGAATACACTTTATGGGCCCTACAAGATAATCACTCAATAAACACTCAATATTTGGATCCTAAACCCTACCCTAACCCTCTCTATTTATAATCATCCAACTGGTTCTTCAAACCTCGATTCAGTATCGATAATCATCGGGGATGCAGGGAGAGCTTTTCCAGTCACCGGAGCAAGGCCAAATTCTACCGATACAAAAAGGTCCGACGTTGTGGGAATGATAAATCTCTTGAATAAAATAGAAGGGCCCATATCGCCATTCTTTGTCAAGCTCAATGTTGAGGATGAGGTCGTTCCACTCCCTTTAGGACGATATACTAACAAAAAATCAAATGGTTATCAAAACGGGGCCTTCGATGTCTCCAATGTGAAGGTCAATTCCCATCACCCAAAATATAAACAGCTTTAACCAATCTTGGGAAACTCTCTAGACAGATTCGTTCGTTCAAGCATAACTGATCCTTACAGCTCCTCCAGCATCTACATTAATGTTACAATACTACAGCTCCTCCAGCATCTACATTAATGTTACAATACTTGCAAACTTCCATCTTAAATTTACATTTGAAACATCAGCGTGACGAAGTATATTTTATGTAGGTGGCTGCCATGGATCGAACCCACAACTTTTTTATTTTTTAGTATTCTTTTGACCATTAAGCTACACATGGTGGTTACTAGTTAAATTCTAATGTTTTTTTTTTATATATATAAGAAACGATTTCAATCATGTATGAAATTACAAGATAGGGAAACCTCATAGAGTTAAAAAAAATCTCCAACTATTTTACAAGGACATAATGTTATATCCCCCCAAAGGAAAAAAGAAGCAATATAATGTTTATCTTAGCGATTAAAAGCATTGAAAAAAGATGCCATAAATGAGGATGAAACTCTATGTATGAAGCCGTAGGAAATGGTAGCATCTCAAAAAACAAATTACCTTTCGTTTTTCGGCCTGTATAAGTTTGTCAGCCACAAAGTGAGGAGTTCCAAAGTCCCGAAGAGTTGTAAGACGAACGGGGTTTACCACAACACCAACATTGTTAGTTCGGTCGTTCTCCTCTTGGAATAAAACGGTTGCCCCTGCTTTGTGAACCTTTACGAAGCACAGAGTTTGAGATGAGACACAGTCTGGTTAAAAAGAAAAGCGTAAGAATGCATGGTTCAGATGGAGATGGGGGCAAGAACCTTAACCCAAGAAGATGGTCGAAGAAGAGTGAAGCCCTCGTTTGAATCTGTGTATCTGAGGAGCTGGAACTGGTGAGCGAATACAGGCTCGCAAATGTTTGGTGAAAATGCATAGAAGAAGAGTGAAAGAAGAGAAACATTGAGGGCTCTCCTAGTGGGGAAAAGGACAAAGTGGGTGCCTCCAAGTATGTGTTTTCGGGTGAAGAAGTGGGTAGGAGGAGGAAGTTTGTGGTAAGAAGAAGAAGAAGAAGAAAGCAGGCGTCCTGTTTTGGCATGTATTAATAATTAGAGAGGAGACATAAATTGAATTGAAAACAGAATAAAAGGATGCTTGCCTTGGTTTCCGAGTAGTAGGACAGCTTCCATTAGGGCAAAATAGGAAGAAGAGTACACCACCGTTTAGGGGTTGGATGCAAACTGGAGGAGGCTCTCTCTCTCTCTCTCTCTCTTGCTGCTGCTTTCCTTTACAAAGCTCATTCTCCATCCACCTCTCTTCTTCTTCTTATCGTCTCTTTTTACTTCCAAATAATCATGGCATCCTTTTTACGCTTCAATTTCTTTCTTTCTAAATTTTAAATCATTTTACAATATTCTAATAAAAATAATTCTTTTTTTTTTCTTATACTAAAAAATTCTTTTAACTTCAAATTCTCAATTATTATTATTATTATTCCATTTCAACTCTACGGTCACGAGTTCGACACCGAAAATCGATATTTTACTCTCATATTATTTTAAAACAGTTGTGTCTAGAATTTATTGGTCATCCCTCCCCGCTATGTATTCAAAATATATATATATATATATATTAATTAAAAAGCCCAATGTTTAGGCTCATTGAAGAACCGTGTCCTTGTTCTTCAATGTTTAGGCTTAGGGTTGGCTTTCAGACTTCCAGACTCCATCGACCTCATTCATTCATTCACAGCCGCAGAATTCCTCAGCCCTCACCGTTGCACTGGTTTTCGCCGCCTCCACCGCCTCCATCTTCTCTCTCTCTCTCTCTCTCTCTCTCTCTCTGCTGCAACTGCACGCCTCTCAACACACTACTAAGTATGCCGATTTCGTTTGGTTGATTTTTACCTTTATCCCGTACTGTTTTCTTCTTTCCTATTCTTTTTCCCAATTTTTTTTTTTTAATATCTTATTCACTCGTTCTTATGTTTTCAGGTTTGGACCTGCTGTAGGATCTCACTAGGGTTTGGGCATCGATCATGGGAATGGATTTCGAAAACGCTCAAGCTCAGTTCCAGGATATGGAGGGTGTTCATTTCACAGATGCTCAGTTAGTTGATTTCATTAGGGGGTTTCTTAGTTCGGTGTCACTGGTATTGTTTATTTACTTTCTTATTGCTCATTGCTTCAACAAAGTGTATCACAATTGAGTTCTTGAGTTGCATAGCTTTATGTTCGTTTATTATTTGAGTTCCATGTGTTACTGTTCATCAAGTTACTTTTTGGGAAATAATTCTTAGTAACTTTACAATAACTCTTCTATTGGGGTAGGGAAATACGGATGGGTACAACCAGCTTCTTGGTGCTATACACCATAGGAATCGACTATCCCCTGATGAGGTTGCCTCGCTTGTGGTATGTCCTTTACATCACTTCTGTTGTTGGCCAATGATGCGATATTTTATTTCTTACTAACTACTTTTTTTGTTCACCTGGTGTGCTTAAAAGACATGTTTGAAGGCACTATCTGGAGCAGTTTCCTTTATAGACAACACTCTTCATGAATCACTTCTTGCAGCAGTAAGTTCATCACTAAATTCCGGGTCCGTATCCTGCAATGTATTGTTATAATGGAAATTCTTTTTCAGATTTTTAAAATGAGCTTGTGGGATTATGGACCTAACGTGATGGATGCTCTGATTGAACTAGTTATATCCCTGGTACGAGTATTTATGATGATATAGATCTCACACTCTTTTTCAAGGTTTCCTTAATAGTCCCATGATCGCTTGATTTTTGTCTATTTAATATTTCAGGCTGTTTCAAGTGGAAAATATGTGGATTCATGCTTGGATATGCTTGTAAATAATTTCATGCCATCCAATTCCCACATGGATTTGCTGAAGAAACCACATGGTCTTACCAGGAAGGATGAAGTTCTTTCTCGAGTGCACTCAGCTCTAAAAGATATCTCGGACTTAGTGCCTCTTGCACCATTAAGATTAGAACAAATTGTTGTCCATAAAATGCAGAGAGTCTTTTTCAAAAAATATGTGAGTTGTATTTTCATAGCTAGAAATTGCTCAAGAGAAATCTAGTGAAAATTGTGTTTGTTCCTGACTGGCTGTTTTTATTATTTTTGTTTCTGTTTTCTAAATAAGTATTATTTTTGTTTGTGTGCTTTGACATACTTAAACTTAACAATACCTATTTATGATTTATTGTTTTTTTGAGCAAGAGATCTTTATTCATAGATGAAATGCATTGTATATTTTCTAGATGCTTCATTTAACACAAACTTTGTAACTACTAAACCCTTTACCCTTGTTAGATTTGGTGACCGAGTCATTTTGTAATTATTCTGTAAGTCTTATTTTGCTTGATTGAAAGCTCTTCTTGTAGTTTTCCCATTCTTTTGTGGGTTCTTGTTTTGTATATGCTCATGTATTCTATAATTCTTTTAAATAAAAGCTTGATTTCTCATTAAAAATATCCCTTTCTTAATTTTATGAATAAGTGTGCTCATACTAACTTGATGGTATAGAACATCAATCGTGAAGATGATTACATTTTCCAAGGCCCTGGTCTTGGTTACAACTTTCGCATATGTTTCTTACTTTCTTAAGAAAGAGATTTCTTTGATTTCTTTTCAGAATATTTTCTAATAACACATGGTTGATTTCTCCTTCAAATCTTTTGCACTCTATGGGAAATTGCTGAGTTGTTTTGTCTTCTACTTACATCAATTTAATCTCTGTAGTTTACCACGATATATGTGGAGAACATGCTGAGGTTGGAAAAAGGTGCAATGAGTGAATTTGTTGGGAGAAAGATCTTAATGGCGCTTGTGGATAAGCTTGTAGATTTGGATGTAAGTCAAACAATTATTTAACAGTGAATAAGTTTTTTTAAACAACATTTGTTTATGTTAGTACTTTATAATTATGACAAATTTTAACTATCTGGCAGGTGGAGATTGGGTGGGATGATATCTTACAAGATGATTTCAGTAAAGGAATTTTTGAAATGGAACTAGAAGATGATATTAATGAGGATTCCAGTGAGGTAATATTAATATACAATGTCTAGGCAAGCTATAGAAAGATATTTCTTCAACTAAGTTATAATTGTACTTGATCCCTTTGTAACTATTCTTGGTTTTTCTTTTTCTTTTTTTTCTTTTTTTTTCCTTTTTTTTCTTTTTTGAGAATTGTGGTTGGCGTTTGACTTGTTATATTCTGTATGTATAAATTATAGTCTTCTAGTAGATGAAGTAATGTGTCTGAAAGATAATTCTTGTTTTGTAGTATATTACTCAATTTATGTATTAAGCTAATTGTATATTGAGTCTGCAAAGTTTAAATATTTTATCCGAATCAGGCTTATTAAATATTTTTCAATTTTATTGAAAAATTACTTGCATTTTGACCTCTTTAGTTTCTGATATATGCCTTGATACTTCTTTTAATTTAATATGAGCTTATTTTGCTAGCTTCCAAGAGAACTAACTCATAAGAGCTTAGGTGGGGATGAGATTTCTGAAACGTTAGATAGCTTGATCGTGCTAACACTTGAACATCTTGAATCATGTGAACGCGATGGACGATTGAATGAGGTACCTTTTATGTAATTCTATTTGTGTTCAATTTCTGTGATTTTTTTTTAAAGAATAATTTTTCCACGTTTCTTTCATGTGGATGTTAGGTTTTTGAAATTTTACTCCTATCATTTCAAAGAACTGTTCTGACTGCTTACAAGTCTAAATTTGCCCAGGTAACATGCCATTGCCATAACTCTGAAGTTAGCTCTCATTTTATGTCTTTTTCTAAGTTGAAATTTGAATTTCATCCAAAAAAAAAAAGTGGAAATATGAATCGCATACTTATGATGCTTTTTCTTGGCAGTTTGTCATATTCTATGCTTGTGCTTTAGATCCTGAAGTTTGTGGTGCAAGATTTGCCATCACGCTAGCTGATATGTTTGTTTCATGCAATGATCCTCCGCTTACCAGGTATCAACAGTTAATGAAAAAGCTAGTTCATTAACGTTGAACGCTTCAGAAAAGATCCGATTGTGGGGTCAACGTAGTGCTTTTACTACATGCTTTGGATATGTTCTCATTTTATTGTATAAAATTAAATTAAGTAATTTATTTTTGTGGTACTGTGCAGGATGAGTGCTATTTCATATCTTGCAAGTTATTTGTCTCGTGGGAAGTTTCTGCCAACCTCTTTGGTTACTACTATATTGAAAAGGTACACTTGTCAATATTAAACTATGTTTCTGTGATGAAAACATGAAACTGATAAAATTAAAGTGTCTCTAAGTCTAATTTTGCTTTCATATTTCCAGACTGGTGGATTGGTGTCTAGAGTATTGCAAAACGCAGGATGTTGACTTAAACCCAAAGGCTCATAAAGTATTTTATTCTGGTTGTCAGGTATGCAACGCTACCTTTGCTAGACTAAGGCACGTGGGATTTGTTGAAAACATGATGCATAATGATTATGTTTCTGGAAGTGTTACTATTTGTACTTTTTTTTATCAAAAGTTGAGAAACATAATTTTACTGATATTAATTAAATTCACAAAACCTTTTTTGGAATTATTCGAAGACAATCGCATTGGAAGGTTATAAAGAGTGAGAATCGTCATAAACACTTGGGGACGAGTGGACGACAAACTTCAGGAAGTATAAAAACGACTGGAATCCCCAACATCCACAACCATGGACTACTTTATTTTTATTTTTCCTTATTAAATGTTTTAAAATTATAAAATCCAGGCCCTAAATGCATTTAACTAGATATTCTTTTTCTCTTTTCAACTGTGCCTCCACATAGGGAGATAATATAAACCTTAATGAGCCGAGGCAGGCTTAGCCTAGCGGTAATTGACATGTATCCTCGACCATGAGATCGTACGTTTGTATCTCTCAATCCCTTGTTCTAATAAAAATATAAACCTTTATTAAGCCATTAGTTGTTTTCTCCCCCACCACCTTCAATTGGGTTGCTCTCACAAAACCATTTAGTTGGAATGTTACTTATGCATATTTGGGGGAGGAGTTTTCTATTCCCTTTACCCTCTTTCTGCTGCTGGATCTACCCTACTCCATCCAACTTTCTTAGTATTAGACTCTTCCCTCTTTGAAGTTTTCTGACCATAGTGTAGCGACGTCTCTCTCCCTCTAAGAAAAAAAAATTGGCTTTCGCCATATTGACTCAATATGTAAGGTACGAACTAAAGTGTCTTGGATTAGTATAATCGAGGGGAGGTGCCATGTGACTTATTCTTAGATTTATCTTGTAATTCTTGTTTACTTTTCAATATATTCAGTATTTAGTTCTTGTTAGGAGGTATCTTAATGCAATATAAAACATTTTGAATTGCCACCAACCTAGGAATTAATTTCCTACGGGTTTCCCTGGCGGTATGCCCCATGACAATAGTTGAGGTGCGCGCAAGCTGGTCCGGACAGTCACGGATATCAAAAAAAGAATTGCTTATTTGGAGGATGAATTTCATGATGTTTTGGTCTAGTAGGAAACCTGGCATACAATCAGTTTTTTGTGTACATCCTGGTTTAGATTTTTATTTAATAATTTCTTTTCCACAGGCCATAATGTATGTGCTTTGCTTCCGGATGAGATCGATTCTAGAGATTCCACGGCTGAAGTCACAACTTCTGCTTATGCCTATAGGTCCAATCTTGACACATAGATTAGGCCCTCTGAAGGTGGGTAATTGTTCGACCCCTTATCTTTAGTGGTTTTTTATGTTATAGATTTGTGTGTTTGTTGTTGGTTGTTCCTCAAATCAATGTTAGAAGAGTTATGCATATGTTTTCTGCAACCCAAGTAAGCTTTATGGAGTCTGGTGCCTGAAGCGTCAAATTTAAACTTCATTGCGTCTCAGTTGATGTAAAACAATATATAACCATCATGGACATCTTGTCAATACATTAAGTTGCAAATGTTTAGTTCACATCTTTAATTGTAATTGCAGCTTCTGTCCCCAAGGAGTGGTACAGTGGTTGAAGGCTTGGGATTTGAGGGTATGCTCCCCTCAAAATCACAGGTTCGAAACTCAGTTGTGATATTACTCCTTCGATGTCTCCCGGTGCTTGGCCTAAGGACGTGCGTGGTTACCCTTGTTTCAAAAAAAAAAAATTGTAATTGCAGCTTCTATCCAGTGCTTCTCATAGTATCAAATTTGCAAATCCGTACTTTCTGCTTAGCAGTGATGTTGTCACTAACCTCTAAAAAGAACTTAACTACTGCCTGAATCTCTATTCTGTGCAACTTTCGTTTATGAATTTTATATTAACTTATTTTTATTCAACAGGTTTGCCTACCTTCTATTGTTGAGGAATTTGTTAGGCAGGCAAAAGTTGCCAACTTATTCACGCTAGCAGAGACTTTTATATTCAATGGTTTGCTTGAGTCTGAATATTCGAAGATTTTTGGTGGGATAGATAGGCTTGACATGTTTTTTCCATTTGATCCTTGCTTGTTGAAAAGATGTGACAGGTTTATACTCTTAGTCCTGATACTTATTTATTAGTTTTTAAGAAAACAAATGAATTAGGCCAAAAAGAGCCTTGCTCCAATGTCATCTAGCATCATGTACAACTTAGTAGCCAAGAGGTTACTAGTACGAGTTAGTAACCAAGAGGTTACAGGTACGACTTAGTAACCCACCCCCAATGTTGAATTAAAAAAAATTATAAATAAGATACACTAAAGATTAACACTGGAGGACCTGAAGGTGTCAGCATTATTAGCTGATACTTTGCTATTCTCTTTGTTTGTGAAGGTATCTTCGACCATATTTTGTGTATTGGTCAATGGTTAGACCTACCTATGATGAAGAAGAAGACGGAGGTAGCAGTGATGAAGATGTTGCTGAGGTTTTTCCAGATAGAATCGAAGAAAATCTTATGGACGACGAAGCATTGGGAAGAAGCTATGATGATAGAGATTTTGATATAGATGAATTTGATTCTGAATTAAACAAAATGTCTATCACACCAAGAAATTCGTTTCAGTTCAGGCGAGATTCTGTTCAAATGCCCTCACGAATCCGACCGTCTACAAGTCCAGAATCTTTGTGATAAATATCTCACAGGGAATAGATTACTGGAATGGAAGTGAGTGGCTGAGGTGAATTGCAATGCAATCTTGGTTGGGTTGTATTGGGGTTTGTGTTTATTTAAAATGTATAATAAGGTGGGTTGGGTCGATAATGTGGTTGCTTAGGGTTCAGTTTTGTTTTGTCCTTTTTTTTCTAGCTTTGCAGCTCTTTTATTTTTATGCCTTTGCTATTCTTTACGCTCCACACATGTGTAGTAAGTGATTTACCTACGGCAAAAATTTTGTTCCATATCGGAATGATTTGGATGAAGATTTGATTTACAAGGGCAGGTGGATAACCCATAGATATGAATGAAGAAAGATCACTTGTTTTTATTTCACTACATCAATGTTAGATTTTTCGTTTTGCAGTATGGAACAAGTCTTTAGTCAGACACTCTTGCACCAACAATAACTTGGTGTCAATTTTTTTTTTTTCTCGATATCGTGTGGAATGAGGTAGGAAAAGTTATGTTCACCTTTTGCAAGCCCGTTTGGAGGGATGATCGATGCTGATATCGGGTTGCAATAGAAGAGGCGTAGGGTGTTCTGTTTCAGTTTCAAGTTTGTCGCCTCAAGCTTCGGGTTCTTCTCCATGATTTTGGATAATGCCAATGCAGTGGCTGAAAGACGAAGATGGTGAAGAAATTGAAGAAAAGAGAAAAGGGAGTTCTGTAATGTCGAGAGAGGAAAGGGAGAAGACAAGTTGGAGCCGAAAGGTGAGGTAAGAGAAGCACCTCTAATGGTGGAATTTTTTTACTACAGTAGTGACGAAGATTAAAGAAGAAGTGCTGGGTTTGTGAAGCAAAAAGAAATACTGAAGTAACTTTTATTAATTAAAAAAAAATATATATATATATATATATATATATATATATATATATATATATATATATATATATGTCGAATTTATCCTCGCCACACATGTGAAAATATCATAATTTTACCTTAAGGGGGTGTTTGTTTTAAGAGGAGGTGAGATGAGGTGAGGTGTTGAAGGCAAATACCTTGTTTGGTTTAAGGTGTTCATCACCTCATCTCATCTTTTCTCTCTTCTTTTTTTTTAATTTAAAATTTTTTTATCTTTTTATTTGTATATATATTTACTTATTTACTTATTTTATGTTTGATATATTTTTTTATAATAATATTATTATTTTAATATATCAATATATAATTGTAATAATTATACTATTATTATATTAAATGTTTATTTAAATATATTTGAATTTTAAAAATTAAAATAAATAGATATATATGATCTCTTAATATATGACGACATGACGTTAAATTTTCATATTTTTATTCATTTTTTAATCGTCTTTAATAACAAAAAAAAGTTATAGAATTTCAATTGTTTAGAGATAGACTATAAATATCATATTTAAAAATTAATAGTTAAAAGTTATGTGTTTATTTTTAATATTAACAATAAATATATCAATTTATTATTAAAATAAAAATTAAATTTAAATAATTTATACACGTTGAATTTTTATTCGTAGTTGACAATAGATTTAAAAGTATGAACTTATTTTCAATAAACTTACAAATATTAAACTTATTTTGTTTGTTAAAAAAATGAGATTCAAATTTTATACTCTTGTATTCAGCGTTGCACTTTGAAATAATAGTAAGAGTAGATATTTTTTTTTTAAAGGATAAATTAATTTAAATAATTTTGAAAGTCTTGATTGTATATACAAAAAACAATTATAAATTTCAGGACTTGTATGAGCATAGAGATTGAGATCTATTCTACCTAATAAAAAAACAATAAATTCCAAAATTTGAGGGATATTTTATTACTTCCATGTAATAATTATTATCAAAATGTGACTGAGTTCTCTTTTAACTACAAAAAGAACACTAAATAAAAAATTGTAAGAGTTTCTATGGTTTCCTATAAGTATCAATGACTGATAAGATAAATATATTTAATTTATTATTACCTATAAATTAGTGTATTTTATTAACAATTCTTTTACCTCGGTAAGTATGAATATGAATATGAATGTATAAAAGGTATACGAAAATAATTTTTTTTAAATAAAATAAAAATTGCTATCAAGATTTTATAATGACTAGTTTAACCAAATGGTTTTATTTGTATTTTTTAATAAGTAGAATCTTGGTATTTTTTAAGTCTAACAAATCTTTTTTTTTTAAATTATTAATGATGTACAAATATTTTAGATTAGTCAAACTTTATTTTGGTGGTGTGAATTTTTTTTTTCTCATAATTTTGTTTTAATTAAATAATATTTAAGTATGAAATATTTGAAATTTTTAACTTCATGATTATTATGTCGTACATAATATCATTGAAACTATGTTTTTTTAATAAAGACATTAATATGATTAAGGATGCTTAATAATAAATTTATATTACTTACATTTTATATATGATAGTAGTTATATTTACATACTTATTATATTAATAGCTAAATATTTGAGAATAATTATTTAAAAATAAAAAATAAAAAGAACAATTTTATTATTAAAAAAAATATAAGAACACTTTTTTTTTAACATATTAACATCTCATCTCCTCTCCCTCCACTTCAAACAAGGTTTTTCTGTCATCTCATTTCACCCCAAACAAGGTTTTCTGCTATCAACATCTCATCTCACTTGTAGCCGAACACCTCTTAAGGGTTAATTACAATACTTATTAAATTTTAAATGAGGTAATTGATCAAATTAAAAGTTCAACGATTTGTGCACTTTTCTCAAATATTAAATAAGGAAAAATATTTTGCAATAAATTCAACCCCTACCAAATTTTGTTGGGAATTTCCACCCAAATCCTCACAAAAATAGATTAGTGAATTTTGCAAAGACGGAAATTGATTTTAGTGGCAAAAATGGGAAAGCCATTTCCCAACTCTGTCTGCCCTGAACATATCATATCATACTACCTTAAAGTGTGGTTTAAGGTGAAAATTATTTTTAGACGATTTTACCCCCTAAGTCATACCCTAAATTACAAAAATGTCATTTATTGGAGTATTAAAAAAAAATCAAATAACGTAGAAGATATTTACAATATCATTTAGATTTTCATCCATAGAAGATAATATATTTTTATCAAATCTCATAAATTTTATGACTAAGTTAGAAGATAGATTTCAACAATCAAATGAAGATATTTACAATATCATTTAAATTTTCATGTAGAAAATAAGATATTTTTACCAAATCTCATAAATTATATTTGACATTTTATATTCTAATTAAAATAATATATTGAATTTTCCAATCCTATAAATAGTGTCTACATTTAGTTTACAAGAACACTTTCTGTTTGCTTGGATTTATTTTTATTTTTTTGTTTTTTTATAATAAGTTATGTTGGATTATTTACCTTAACTTTCATCTAATTTTTCTTTTGTTCAATCATTTTTGTAGGGATATTTTGTTGCTTAATTGTTGACTTGGAGATGTAGGGATTTTTTTTTTTTTTTTGCATAATCGTTGTCTTTCAAAAAAATACTTAGAGATCTGGAAAAAAGTTTGAAGAATTATAAGATTATCATATGAGGTTACTGCATGAATTCTTCAATTTCAAAAGTTTGGTAACAATTATCTCATATTATACATATATATATATATATATATATATAGTTCTCTATATTTTGTTTACATACACATTTAAAACTTTCTTTTTGCTTGAGGTTACTTTTTTAGTTTTTTTTTTATAATAAAAAATTTAGTTATCTTATTTTTGTTGGATTATTTATCTTAACTTTCATCTAACTTTTCTTTTGTTGCAATAATTTTTGTATGGATCTTTTGTTGCTTAATTGTTGACTTGGAGATGTCATAATTTTTTTTTAAGAACGATAAAATTATCATTTGAGGTTAAATGTAAGTTCATAGATGTATACTAATAAATATATTTAAGTTATTCATATCTATAATTATAATAATGATATAACTCTTATAAATTTTATAATTCAAGAGTAATTGGTCTACTAATAGATAAATTGAGAACAAATTAAAGAGCATCGATTTTTAAAAATCAAAGATAAAATTTAATTTTAATTCAATAAATTTTATTAAGCTTTTTTTAATAATAGCTCCTATTATTTTTTAAGCTCAAAATAAATAATTAGCTGTTTTTAACATTGAATTTTAATAAATTTAACTCACGTGAAAGAATGGTTATAAAATTTAATATTATATTAAAATTATTATTTGATGATTTAAAATTAGCCTAAAAATGTAAGAAATAATTTATATACATATATATAATTTATTATTTAAGAAATTATCACGTGCAACGCCGTGCTAAAATTCTAGTCTAGTTAAAAGCTAAAATTCTAGTATAGTTAAAAAGGATTATTAATTTCATGATTGTTTTTCAAAAAGGTCTATTAATTTTTTGTTTTTTCAAAAATTTGTTGATATAATTTAGAATTTGTCAATATGTTATTTTAGTACCAGTGTTATCATTGTATTTTTCATCAAAAAATTTGTATAAATTAAAGTTTATGCAATGATTTTTTAGAACATATATATACATGGCTTAATTGCTTTATTTTTAAAAAATAAATGGTATAATTTAGAATTTATAAGTATATTTTTAAAAATTGTGTAATCATGGTACTATTAAATTTTTTTGATAAACTAGAAGTTGTAAAATGGTATTTTAAAACTAAGTATAATAACTGTGAATTGTTTTTTCAGTTAAACACATATTTGAAAAATAGGAGATTCGAACCATAAACTTTTCATCATCGATAGGATTGATATAAATAATTTAATAGTAGTGTTATGCCATAAGTTATTATATTTTTCAAATCACTACAGGCTGGGAATTTAAATTTCATTAATGTCAAGAGGATGTTTTTTAAACAGATTTTACTGTTTTTTTCTTCTTAATAATGGCAGCTAATTTCACGTTTCCTCTTTAATCTTCATTTCCTGACCAAACCCCCATTTCCTCCATCACCATCTTCATTCATTCTTCCAATGTTTCCAACAGTTATTGATGAGCTCTGAACTATATGTAGCACTAAACATATTTTACCGTTTTCTCTTAATTGAAATGTGGACAACAAAAAAATTTGAGATTTCTTTTACTTTTATTATTGGGGCTTTTGCATGTATATTACAAAATTGATAAAATATTAGCACAATAATGAAAATATTTGCACATATAACAAAAATTGTAAATTGATAGACTTCATATCATAGATTCTATCGATAAAAGGTGATAGAATAAATTACTAATAAATAAAGTAAATTGATAGACTTTCATCAGATTCTCTCGAGAGTCTATCAATAAGAGCCGATAGAATCAATCACTGATAAAATTAATAGACTTTCATCACTAGAGAATGATAGATTCTATCAAAGTCTTCTATAAACAAAAGTAAATAATTATAAACTGTGGTAAAAAAGTTGCTATACACGTAAATTTCCTTTATTATTTGTAGTATGTATGTCACAGCCTTATAAGAACATAGCCCAAAAAATTCACGAGAAAATCTAATAGAGGAAAATAAAAAGGAAATAAATTGCCTTGTTCCACCGAGTCTCGTCGAACGAACAAAGAGAATGGTACAATATCACATAAGGTTATTTCATTAAGACACAAGAGGATTGAATCCGCTCACCTCTTTTTATGCTCTCTTTCTTTTCTCTCTCCTTTTTTGTACAGAAGATAAGATAGTGAAATGATAACTATGAAGAAGGTGATGACATAGAAGTGATAGCTAAAATAGTAAAAGAGAAGAATTTTGGTGTGGCCCGGGTTACACCCCACAATGATGTCACCCCGTGTGGAGCTGCACATTTTTTTTTTCTTTTAATTTTTTTTATAATAAAAAAAAAGAAAAAATGTATAGAGCGGAGGAGCGAGGGAGGGAACATAAAAAGAAGAGTTAGGGTTTGTGTGTTTGTAGGGTTTTGGCGCAGGACGTGGGTTTCTCCATCAAAGGCAGCGACGATGCAAGCTCCAGTTGTAGTCCTGAGTGAGTGAGCCCTTTCACTCTCTCTTTCTATATATATATATATATATTCTTCATTTGCATCTTCATCTTAGTTTCTTTGTTTCTGTTTCTCCGTGTCGTTGAGTCGAGCAGAGGATTCTGTAAAGCGCGAGTCTGGAACCAAGGTTCAGCATGCTAACATCCAGGCTTCTAAGGTTTCTCTACTCTCTCTTCTTCCATCTTGATCTTTCTATTTCATTGCATTTTGACACTTCCCCCTCGCAGGCTGTTGCTGATATCATCCGCACCACTCTGGGCCCCAGATCTATGCTCAAGATGTTACTCGATGCGACTGGAGGGATTGTCGTCACCAACGATGGAAATGCCATTCTCCGGGAGTTAGATATCGCACATCCAGCCGCAAAAGCATGTTTTCTCCATCACTGTTCTATTTATTGCCCTCTACCCCCCTTGTATTGACGTACCTTTTTTCTGCTCACAGTCCATGATTGAACTGAGCCGGACACAAGATGAAGAAGTAGGAGATGGAACTACCTCAGTTATTGTGCTTGGTACCTACGTATTGGACAACTGTGAAATGCTTTATTTTTTCATTTTTCTTTCTCTTCCTTTAATTTTCAATTTTTAATATTGAAGCTGGTGAGATGCTCCATGTTGCGGAGGCCTTCATTGAGAAAAAATATCATCCAACAGTCATTTGCAGGGGTAATTTACTTCTTCCTGCTTCTTGATACTGATTCTAATGTGGGACAATTCTGTGTCGGCTGCGTGCTGGATTTTATGGAATGAACGAAATAGAACAACTTCTCAGGACAAGGACTCATCCTATTTCCATATACATGAGAGTATTGCATCCCTAGCCATTAAGTGGTGTAAACTTTCCCGCCCTCTTCTCCAATGATAGCTTTTCTCTCTTACTTGCTTATTGGGCATTGCCCCTTTTGAATTTCGAAATTGTTTCTTATTAATAAAAAACATAATGTGATCCTTACCAACTTTAATTTCCTTTTTTATAGCATACAATAAAGCACTGGAGGATGCACTTTCTGTGCTTGATAGAATAGCAATGGACATCGATGTGAAGGATCGTAAGTTACTTGAATGTCCTTATACCTTTGAGCTGTCAAGTGAAATAACTCCTCATAAGCATGCCTACTATTTTAGATATCAGATGTTGTAATTGCTCAGTAACATAACCAGAGAAAAAATTGTTGCTTCAATATATTTCCTCTAATTTTTTTTACTGTTTTCCTCATCTAAGCTAATGTGACATTAATTGGAAAACCTCTACTTACTAATACTAATGACTATCATATGGAAGGCACTGCAATGTTGGGGCTGGTCAAAAGCTGCATAGGCACTAAGTTCACTAGTCAATTTGGAGATTTGATTGCTGTAAGAATTCTAATTCTCTGTTCATATTGTTTGTAATTTCATTTGTTTATATATTTTTTATCTTTTATTTGAACCATGATGAAATTGGAATATTCGTCATTTCTATTATAGGGCTTTATGAATTAGTTGGAAATGTTGATTTCTCAGCTGTCTCCACGTCTACTTGTTCTCTGAGCCGGCCAGATATTTTGATTAACTGTTTAATTTTTTTGGAGGGACTTGTCTAGACTTGTTGCTAGCTTTATTTTCACTTTGAAAAATATATTAGTTGTGTATAGGCAGTTAGAATCTTATTTTTAGATAGTTTAAGTTTTCTAGTACACTTGTTTTCTTCTTCAAAGGTTTTTTTTCTTTAATATATATATATATATGTATGTATATATGTATGTATGTATGTATGTATGTATATTTTTTTAATATTATTGAAGGTTATAGAATGTCTAGGCTAGTTGAGTTAATTTTCTATCCAGATAAGCTACATATAACTTGTGGAATGTTTAGGTTTTGTATATTGAGCTATGTCATTGGTCAATATCCAGGATTTAGCGATTGATGCCACTGCAATTGTCGGTGTTGATCTTCGCCAAGGCTTACACGAAGTAGACATCAAGAAGTACATAAAGGTTGAGAAGGTTCCAGGGGGGCAGTTAGAAGATTCAAGGGTTCTTAGAGGAGTGATGTTTAACAAAGATGTTGTTGCCCCCGGAAAAATGAGAAGAAAGATTGTCAATCCACGAATTCTTCTTCTTGACTGTCCCCTAGAATATAAAAAAGGTGAAAACCAGACAAATGCTGAGTTGGTCAAAGAAGAAGATTGGGGAGTCCTGCTGAAAATGGAAGAAGAGTACATAGAAAACATCTGCGCACAGATAATCAGATTCAAACCTGATCTGGTCATCACAGAGAAGGGCCTCAGTGATTTGGCTTGCCATTATTTGAGCAAAGTTGGTATCAGTGCAATTAGAAGGTTGAGGAAGACTGACAATAATAGAATAGCCAAGGCATGTGGTGCTGTAATTGTGAATCAACCTGATGAGTTGCAGGAATCAGATATTGGGACTGGTGCTGGGTTGTTTGAGGTTAAGAAGATAGGGGATGAATTATTTGCATTTATAGTGGATTGCAGGGATCCAAAAGCTTGTACCGTGCTCCTGAGAGGTGCTAGTAAAGATCTTTTGAATGAAGTAGAAAGGAACTTGCAGGTAATTTAATTTTACATTGGAATGTTGGGAGGATCCTTTTGATGTTCCTTCTCGTTTTGAGCATATCTGTTATTTTCTTGATTCAGGATGCAATGTCTGTAGCAAGAAACATAATAAAAAATCAAAAACTTGTTCCTGGTGGCGGGGCTACTGAGTTGACTGTATCTGCTACACTGAAGCAGAAGAGTTCTTCTATTGAAGGTATAGAAAAGGTAATCCTTCATTCTCGAATGTGTTTCTTTTCTTGAAATGTGGAATATTCATATGATACGATCCGGCCCTTGGAGTTTTAGAATATTGGGAATATTAGTATTTATTATTAATTGTTATTTTAATTGTATTGGGCTTGAGCCTATTATTAGTCTTTATTATTAAATTAGGTCATTATTAGGTTTACTTGGGGAGTAAGTTAGAGGCTAGGGTTTAAGGTTATAAATAGGAGATGTTAGGTCATTGTTAGGCATCCAATTGAATTGTCGTCTTTGTACTCTGGCTCTTTGAGAGATCCTCTCAAGAGAATTATCATAGTTTAATAAAAAGTGTGGTAGATTCTATCATTTTGGTATCAGAGCCATTTACCGATCCGGGAATGGTTTCGACTAAGATGGAAATGAGGATGCAAGAATGGGAAGATAGTTCAGCCGAATTATCGAAGAAATAACGGGAAACGGAAGCCAAGCTAAAGTCGTTGGAAGAACGGCTAGGGCAAAAAAATTGATTCGAAATTCGAACAGCGAGATGCAAAATTGGAATCGAAACTCGAGCAGATGAATCAGAACATTCAGATGTTGTTAGAATGCACTCTAGGACTGCCGGTTATCGAAACAAACCCATTGGTCAAGGAAAAAAGGGTCGTGAGTGAAACCCTAGGGCAAGGAAAAGTCGCCGGGCTGGAGGCGGCTAGGGCTACCGGTGTGGCCAAGGGAGAAGCCAGCGCGGGGGCTGGGTTGACCGGAAGCAAGGGCGGCAGGGACAACATATGGGCGAGTGGGGCAGGCTTGGTAGCGTGCGCGGGAGGTGGCGTAGGACGCGGTGGCTGGGGCTTTGGCGCAGGCTCGGATGGAGCAGGCTGGGGTGTGGGAGTGTGCGACACGGGACGTGGGGGCTGGGGCTTTGGTGCGGGCTAGGGTGTGGGTGTGGGCGACGCGGGCTGGGGCATGGGCGTAGGACTAGGCGACGTGAGCTGGCACGCAAGCGTGCGTGGTGCGCGTGCGGGGCTGGGCAAGGACGGGCGTGGCTCGGTCGCAGGTAGGTCGGGTCGAGGTGGGCTGGTCGGTCTGGGCCAGTCGAGTTGAATCGGAGAGAGGAGTTACGTGGGAATGTGAACAGGGAAAACCGATCGGGACTAGAGTTCGATCATCAAGGAAATTCTAGGTTTGACCGGAGGGGCGACGGGTTACTAGAAGAGAGGAGGGTGCGCATCGGCTATGACAGGCCATTAGCGCATGATGGTTGGAACGATCGGGGCCGAAATTGGGTTGACGATTTTCTGGGACTGGAGTTCGATCAAAGGGGAGATCCGAGGATCGTGGGGAGAGGAGGTTGCGCATGGGCTATGATAGGCCGTTGGTGCATGACGGTTGGAACGATCGTGGGTGGGGTGACAATGTCCGAAATAGGGGACGAGATTTCGGGTGGGGAGATGAAGAAAGATTTGAACGGGGAGGTCAGAAAGCAGCAGGAAGAGAGGGACCGGGTTGTGACAGGAGATTTAGAAAATTGGAGATGCCGGTTTTCAAGAGTCTTGCTGATGAGGACCCAGTGGGTTGGTTGTGCCGGGTCGAGCGTTATTTTCTAGTAAACAAGCTGACTGAATATGAAAGGGTTGAGACAGCGGAGTTATGTTTGGAAGGGGAGGCATTAGAGTGGCTTCAGTATGAGGAGGACCGTGCTCCTTTTCGTTCCCGGAACAAATTCAAAGAGGGGTTGTTGGAGCGTTTCCAATCGACGGCTCAGGCAAACAAGTATGCCAACTTCATGAGTTTGAAGCAAATAGGCACAGTGAAGGAATATTTCCAACGCTTTGCTAAAGGAATGCACGATATCAGTGCGAGTGCATTGGAGGGGAAGTGGGAAAGTGGACTGAAAGAGGAGATACAGAGCACGATGCAGAAACTGCGACCAGTGGGCATCAAAGAGAAAATGTTTATGACCCAAGTGATTGAGGATGATTGTGCTTTTCAGGCTACCAAAAATTAGGGAAGTACTTCTACAACGGTCAAGGCTAAAGCGGGAACGATTGTGACGGGAACTGGAAGCACAAAGACTTTTTCCCACAGGACTACAATCGTTCAACCGGTGTCCTATAAAAAACTCACTGAAGCCGAAATTCGAGCAAGGAAGGACAAAGGGTTATGCTTCCGTTGTGATGAACGATTTGTCCCAGGGCATCGTTTTCAGAAAAAGGAGCTCCAAAACTTGGATGTGTGGGTCGTTCGGGATGCGTATGATTACCCAGATGTTGATGTGACAGACTTTTCGCCAGAAGACGGAGCTGCAGTTGATGGCGTCGGAGATGGAACACCTTGAGGACAAGGTGCCTCTTGGGGGGGAAAGTATTGATACGATCTGGCCCTTGGAGTTTTAGAATATTGGGAATATTAGTATTTATTATTAATTGTTATTTTAATTGTATTGGGCTTGAGCCTATTATTAGTCTTTATTATTAAATTAGGTCATTATTAGGTTTACTTGGGGAGTAAGTTAGAGGCTAGGGTTTAAGGTTATAAATAGGAGATGTTAGGTCATTGTTAGGCATCCAATTGAATTGTCGTCTTTGTACTCTGGCTCTTTGAGAGATCCTCTCGAGAGAATTATCATAGTTTAATAAAAAGTGTGGTAGATTCTATCATCATAATATATATTTTAGTATGCATAATTAATATAGGCAATTACCCTTTTAAACCATCTAGGATTGGCCTAGTAGTAAGAGGATTTGGAAGAACCAAAAGCTCGTGGGTTCAATTCATGGTGGCTTACCTAGGAATTAATTTCGTTATGGTTTTCTTATCAATCAAATGTTGTAAGGTTGGGCGGTTTGTACCGTGAGAATAGTCGAGGTCAATGTTTTGAAAAGCTCTAAAAGACACGCCAAAGGCTAAAAAAGGCTTCATGCTCAATGTTGGCGACTTCAACTTGCCTTTGAAAGGCGAAGCACAAATAGAAAGGCCCGTGAAAGGCACACACCTTTCATGAAGCCCTCAGGCGCGCACGACTTGTGAGCTTTCTTTTTATTTGGAATTAATATTTTAATGTTTCATGTTTTTATGGGGTGACTGAAAAATTATATATCGAAAGAGATTAATATACATGCATATATTTTCTTGTTTTTTGTATGCATGGTGTGTCTTTTAAAAAAAAGTCGTCGCCTCAAGCTCCAAAGTATCATTGCGCCTTGAAAAACATTGGCTCGAGGTGCGCATAAGCTGGTCTAGGTACTCACAGGTTTTAAAAAAATGTCATTACCCTTCAAATAGTAAGTTATCATGCTTGTTACTTGTGTATTTTGGACCGAACCTTGAACCAAGTTATCCCATAACTTTTCCAAATTCCGGGGACTCGATGTTCTTCACATGGTTTATAGCCTGCCTCTCACATGATTTGCTTGGTTAACTGCAATCTTGTGGACCGTTGCCTTAGCTAGTTAGATTTTGTGGTTAAATTGAAACTTTTTTTCCATGTGATTGAAACACAGTGGCCTTATGAAGCTGCTGCCTTGGCTTTTGAAGCCATACCGCGAACTTTGGCTCAGAATTGTGGGGTGAATGTAATACGAACTATGACAGCATTGCAAGGAAAGGTATTGGCTTTTTGTGAAGGGCATGATATGTTGTAGCCTGGAGGCTTCATTTCTGGCAATTATGACGTGTTGAATTTTTTTCTGATATCCTGCCACTTCTTAGCATGCCAACGGTGAAAACGCATGGACAGGCATAGATGGAAACACCGGTGAAATCACTGACATGAAAGAGCGCAAGGTATAATTTTCTTCTTCGGACTGAGATGTCATTTCAACTAGTAGTTTGAATGGAAATCTAATGCCACTTTGGTCTTTTAGAGATAGCTGACTTGAACACGGCAACTTATGATGTTGACTGTTGTTGAGTAGTGCAACCAATGTTCTCTTATGTTGTTGATTGAATTTGAGTAGTGTGACCAATATCTTGCTTGAATTTAATAATAAATTCAGAAGATTACAATCAATGCCAAAATAGTTCTATTTTTCTCTTATATCCATGTTCTTAAGATTACGGATTTGAATTGAATTGCTTTTCTCTAGAACTGAGCTAACTATTGCACTATATATCATGTTGGCCCTATTCAGATTTGGGATGTTTACAATGTTAAGTCACAAACATTTAAGACAGCCATAGAAGCTTCCTGCATGCTGCTGAGAATTGACGATATTGTAAGCGGTATTAAGAAGAAACAGGCACCGGGCGCAGCTCCATCAAAGCCACAAATTGAGACGGAAGCGGATGCAGACAACGAGCAGATTCTTCAAGAGTAATTTTTTGGTTCATGTATTTTGGTGTCCGTTTTCTTTGCTTTCATATGGCATTTTTGAGCTAGCCAGCAATCGAGCTCGGCACCTCGTGTTTTCTTAGGTTAGCGGATGAATACTATCTTGTTACCACCGTTTAGTTTTTTGGTTGATGTTTGAGAATAGTAATTTAAAATTTCAATCCGTCACATGGGATTTTGATGATACATGAGTCTAGTAGAAGTACGTTAACGTCTGATGCTTTACCTAGTGTGACTAGAGTTTTTGAAGGAAGTTTTCTCTTATATCCAGTTTTGAAGGCTGTTGATCATCATAAACAAGGTTATAAATAATCATTGTCAGACCTATTTAGAAGTTAATTTCTATATGAGAATAGTTAGGTGCTATGTTTTTGACAATTCTGAAATTGAATTTTAAATTTCACCCAATGTTTTAATTTTTATTGAAATATTTACCTTCCATAACAATTTCCATCATTTCTAGTAGGGTGCAAGGAAAAGGCATAAGAGAGAGTAAGTTGTATGGAAGGCTTGTTTTGTAATCTATACTTCATTGTTTTTGTCTCGTAGGGGCTATACTGGCGACTTGCATCATCCTTATACAACAAATCATTCATCGAATTGCAGTTAAAAGAAAAGGGCATAGTCAATAAAAAATGCTCACTTTTCTCAACAAATGCTCACTTTTCCCATTCACCGCCCCATCTGTTTTTCAATGAATAATTAACTAACAAGTAACATGATAATCCGATATTTGAATCTTCTCTACTTTCAAATGTTATTGAAGTGAATAACCATCCTAGTAAAAAATAATCAATTTCTCTCGTTAGAAGTTTATTATTGAAAATTTATTTTAAAAGAATGACCCAATTTAATTAAAATGGTAAAGTAAAAGAAAATTACGCTGTCCCTAAATTTGAAATTTAATTTCAATTTAGTTCCTTTATTTAGAAACGGAATATTTTATCCTCTAGACATTTCAATAATGCCATTTATTTAGGAACTGAATATTTTATCCTCTAAACATTTCAATAATGCCAACGCCAACTTTTGATCCTTGTGTATTTTTAGTTTACTTTTTTTAAAACTTATTTTCTATTAAATTCACACTTAAACGAAAATAAACCCTCCATTCATATATCGAAAGTTTAAATAAATTTAACCATCAAAATGATAATATTATGTCATAACTAATGTTTTGTTATTTCAACTAAAAGTGGATATTATTAGAATCTTAAAAATAAACGTGTTCAAGGAGCCAAATTGAAATTAGATCCCAAATAAAAATGCATTTTTCCAACAAAAACAATTAACAAACAATTTTGCAGGGAAGGTCATCCCTGTCCCCACCGCCGTTCATGGACAATCTCTATTTCTTGTATGCACTTTGAATTTTGCATAAACAAGGTATTATTCAGAGGATAAATAACTGAAGCTCAACAAAAGTGACCTAAACAACCCTATAACATGTGGAATGCTCTATTTCATTGCAAAACCCGTCCCCGCTCGTTACCCAGATACATGAACACATAGAAGGCTGGTAGGAAGAAAAAAAACTAATTCAACAAACTGACACAAGAAAGAAAAAAAAGAAAAAGATTGCAAGTATAATTCTTTTTTACTTATGAAAGAAAAAAACTCGTTTTTTTCCTTTTCTTCTCTTGCCAGCCTGCAATGCACAGTATAACTCAATCAGATTCAGAAGGCAATCAAATGTTGTAGGGTCATGCGATGGACGTAAATTGACCCTGATATTTATGGATATCAAAAAAACAATTCATAAGACAATGGAGAAAAACAAAAGGTTAATGTTTCTTAGTTCAAATTACTCTTACGCCATTATGTAGAAAGCCTAACTAAATTATATTGGTGACAAACATGTACTTCGTTTTTGTTTACGGCGAGATTTAGCAAACAAACACTAAATTACATTGGTGGTAGCTGGTAATTCCAAGTACAGGGCACAGTGATGTCAGTTGATTGGATACCTAATTAGAAAAGAGTGAAATGGAGAGAAGCTAAGATAATGATCCTGGTTCCCTGGAGAAACTAAACTCTAAAGTCTAAACCTCAAGTAAGAAAGGAATCTGAGTCAAAAAGGCCAAACACCGATCTACAAGAAAAAGACAATCTAGGCTCTCTAAGTCTAAACTAGACCAAAAGGCGTAAATAGCTCTCTTCGGCTAGACCAACTTTGTTAGGCTTGGTCGCACTTGGATGAAGTTGGTTCAGGGTTGAGAACAGAGGAAGCAATTGATCGTCCATGGGAGATGGTCAAGCAAAAAGGTTCAATCATCTTTCTGTAAGAAGAATGTTTCGCTAATAAACAACTCATTTCTAAGTTCCAATAGTTTTATTTTTTATTGGAAGTATGCATTCAGTAAAATATATTTCTAGAACTAATTTTTTTATACACTTATGCAGTTAGTAAATACTTTCAAATATAATAATTTGTGATTTCATTCATTAAAAGATTTTTCTAACAAAAAGAAAATATAACAGAAGTTACAACCAGCTAATTTTAAGCAAATAGTTGGATAAAAAATGAGAAGCCATACCCTAAGAATGAATAATCTCAAGGTTAGCACAATGGTATCTCTGAACCTGCGAAAAAGAAAAAGAAAAACAGAAAAAGACAAATAAATCATTGAAGAGTGAAGACAGTGCAGTTGAAAATATTACATATAAAAATGATTTACATTCTATTATCAGAACCAGAACTTGGTCGGATAATAAATTCCCTCATTACATTTGTGAATTATAGTTGAGTAGTTAATACAGTATTGTCAAATTGAGGTATAAATTTTCTTTACCTGAAATAACTTTGGGTCACTAGACACAATTAAGCATGTTTCAAGAATCAGAACAGTAGTAAGTTTTGATTTCAAAATTTTGTAATATCCTCTCCCCTCCCATGTTATAATTGATAATAATTCATGAATCCTATGAGCCTTCGTGTAAGAAGTCATTTTTTTTCAATGAAACGGACATTTTCACTTATTTAGTACAAGTATACAGAGGTTCTCATAGCAGACTAATTCTTGAAGGATACCAAACAAAAAATCCGTGCAATTCTCTTTATCATACTCAAGAAATACCAATATCATGTTTAATAATCCCTATACAAGCTCCAATAAAAATTTATTATATTCCTCCTTTTCTAAACACAAAAAACACCAAAGTGGAATTGGTTTTCTGCATTCAATCAGCACGAGTTTTTTTTTTTTTTTTTTGGATGATTATCAGCACAATTTTTTTGACCACCCATCTTTCTCAAACTTCTAGTAGTAGATCGCTTTTTTCACTTAACTTCAAAAGCAATCACTTTTTTTTTAATATAGAGGCTCACGCTCACGGCATAACTTAATTAAAATCTGTTGCCACTGCTCAAAACACGTCCTTTTGCAACAAGAATTGTGGGTCAAATTCTCTCCTTTTGCAAGCACTTTGCAACTAATATAATCATAAGTGGTCCTTATAATAGAATTTGTGCATTTATACCCCGTATCAGTTTCAGTTTACATTTTTTACAAGCATGCACGTGCAATTAAACATATAAGATATAATGAGTGTGAAAAGAGCACAATGCATGGTTCCACTCCTCAAGAAGCGACGCAACTTAAAATTCGTTAAATATAAATGCAAAATTCCTTTTTTTTTAATCTTTCTATCTTACCTCCAAGGGGAAAGTGGTGGAGATCTGGAAACAGAAAAACAAATTAATTTACAATAAAATACATTGCAATTCCCTACTCACCAGCTAATATCTGCAGAATTGTTGTCAGCTCGCAAGTGATGCTCAACATTGTTAGAACCACTTATTATAAACTCACAGGGATGTCCAAATGGAATTGAAACCTACAAGGACGAAAATAGGCAGAAAATATTGTATGCGATGAATGTGAAGTATATAATTTTTTTAGATGAGAAAGAAATGCGCTAACAGAAAGTAACTGCAAAAAAAAGGGAGGGGGGAATTAGACGATCCCTAACACATGGCAGTAAACTACCCAAAAGAAAAGTAACTATAGTTCTTGTTCACAAAAGCTAATAAATAAATAAATTTTAAGTACACGACTGAAAACTCAGTCAAAAGTGTATAATGACACGGTTGTAATCTTTTACAGTTTCAATCAGGATAATATACTAAAGGTTAGATACTAGGGTTTTTTCTTCTATAACAGAAAAAAAAAGAGAGAAGTTACAATCTGTCAACTTTCAGTAATAAAAAAATAGAGAAAGAGAGAGAGACGGAGACCCCTCCAGACTAACACTGCCCTTCAGCATGTTTTCAAAAAAACTATTTAGGATTGAAGACGGTCCAAGGGCATCAAGGGAATTGTATTCCAAGGTGTGACTCCACCAATCTCCCAAATCCATGCCATAAGGCATAAATAATTAAGATTTTAAGTACAGAAAAAGGCTATTTTCAACAAAAGAAAAAAAGATCTAAAAATCAATCGAGCGAAGAGTAAATACATTACCCTCCTTAAGATTACCACCATAGCCGAGCCAATAAGATGAAAAGAAAGCTTGACCACATTCAAATTTTTTATATGGAAGGCATCCTCTAGATTAGAGCCCTTCCATTAGCGATATTGGAAAATAGGGAAGCTAGAAACAGATTATTGAATTAAAGTGAGGCAGCCTCCTTTAATAATCAAAGACTTCCATTAGAAAGCTTGCCACCAAGAGGTTCTTCCAGTGATATTTTCTCAACAAGAGGGATACCTTAGGCTGTTCTTGGTTCCTCCCGTGACAACAAGAACATAGCTCTAAAGGTGGCATCTTTGTATAACCTAGTAACCAAGATATTACAAATTCGAATCCTCCCACTCACAAATGTTGTTGAATAAAATAATAATAATAAGTAAATAAAATCTTATTGTAACCCTTTAGACCGTTCTTGTTTAACGCTTTTTTAAATAATAAAAAATCAAATCAAATCAAATCAAACTGTAACCTATAAGATGCCTGTATCATTGTTAAGGATCCAGGATTCTTTATCAGAAACGTTTTAGACAATTGAAGATAGCTTAGCTTTTCTTTATGGTCTATGAAAATGAAGGGAGGGTGACCGTACAATTGTATTTGGAGAAAACTTTTCAGTGATGACATCACCACTAGGCCCGCTACATTTTATACTGTATCCTTCCCTTTTGATAGATAGTGTAGCCAGTTCCCATATATCAAGATATCTGGCCTGTCATGGAGCAAACATAAAGAAAAAAATCAGGGTGGTTAATATTAGTAATTTGAGACCAAATGCATGAACGTGCAAGCAGACATGTACCTACAAACAAAACTTAGACAAGCCAGTAGGGTAAATAAAATCATGTCCTCTAAATTTTGATCATTTAAGTCATACCGACATGGATACTTTATATGAAGCATGACCACTATGAAGAGTCTTCTCTATGTGGTTCTGCATTTCAGGATCTGTTGAGACAAAAGGAACTGTAAGTTATTCTGACACAATTGGTGCCTAAAGGAAACCTGTTGGTGATTACGAGAATCATCAGACATTCTCAATAATATTTATTTTTAACACAAAAAGAAAACTTATTGGTTGCAGCAAATTTTAATAATGAAAAGTTTTGTTTCTATACATATATACACGCAAAATAAGGAAAAGCCTTCCAGATGAGAGGAGACAATCTAATTGACTTATGCTACGAATAAAAGAGGTGATATGTTAGATATAACACAATGACGGATCGGTTATTACTAGAAAAGTTAGCAAGCAAATAGCATTTATCCAGATCTAAAGTCTGTTCACCAGCACACTCACCACAAACAATTTTCCGTCGATCATTGGCATAAACTTTTACAAGCACTCCCTGCAAAGGCAAATAGTGCAAGTTATATGTATAAGGAAGAGTAAACTGTAGGCAGAATGCAACTCATGGCTCTCTGATCACATACATCCCTCTCATCGGCTGGGGCTATGCAAATGAAATACAATTTAATTGCATTCAGGATGAACTTAATGGAACATTTATAAACGATAAAAAATATTATTCCATACAGAGAATAGCAATTTGAATAAAAATGAGCTCCAATCCAAAATAACAAGACTGAAATAGTTTAAAAAAAAAGTCTTTCAAAACTAATTGCCAAAAAGAAGCTGAAGAAGCATTCAGCTTGACAAAAGCTCACGCCTCTCCTCAAAATCTCTCTACCTATGAAAATTCTCTCATTCATCTAGCCAACTGCTCCTTTAAACTAGGTGAAGCAGACAATTAAAATTTCATTAAATTATATTTTTCTTGATCAGATACAGCACCTTGCGCCTTCTGTTATCCAAAGGCTGAACTTCAATAGCTAGATAGGTGTCAACATCGTCCGCCGTAACACGATAGTTTGGTTGCTTCGCACCTATTAGAAAACAGAATAAGGCTTGAAGGAGGGGAGGAGGGTTGTAAACAAAAAGTACATAGACGAACCTTCAATGTAAATTACAGATCCATCTTCCAAATGGCGTACCCACTGCAAATTGAAAACAAGGGCCATGAGTTGCAAAACGATAGTTAAGAAGCTCAATGAAGTTTACAGCCTCGTATATTTATGGGTTTTTACATTCCTCAATTGAAAAGTAACAGAAGCACATTGAAAATGCCATAGGTTGGGTGTCAGGGTTGAACTGTTGGTTTCACTTCAACCGGTTGAATTTGGAATTAACTAGTGTATACGTTCTTTTTAATAAGAAACTGAAATTTCCTTGAGGGGAAAAAAGTAGAAAAGCAACAAAAGGAACCCAACTAAAGAAAGGACTCGAATAATTAGAGCAACACTTTTGTCACTGATGCACAAGGGAAAATATAGAACCTAAATTTTACTAAAAAAGAAACTTCTATTTTAGTTTAATCACAATAACTTCAGTTACCAAAAGGCAAGAGCAAAACCAGATTAAGGGTTCATAAAACCTGGTAAGGGGGAATCTTTTACAGCTAAAATATTGGGTTCATGAAGATGGACCTCAAAATTACAGCTAGTTGTTCCATTAATTGAGTATCCACATGCTTGGAGCTCTTGCCCCGGAAAAGCTTCACCAGATATTTGAAAATCATCAATAGCAGGTAATGCATCATCATCTGAAGCCAAAAGTAAGCCCCCATTCAATATAAACAATTGCTGACATGCTAACAACAAAAACATGAACAAAAAAGTATTTGCCTTCAGAAAATGAAGGCGAAGGCTCCTCAAGGACTGTAGGCAGATTTGGAGAATGAGAGGAGCTTAGTTCACCCAGAGTTGCAGGAAGAGGAGATTGCCCAGAACTCCAGTTGGAGATAGGTTCTCTCTCTGTTTGGTGGACCACATCCTGGTCATCAATCTCACTACTGCTAACAGGTTCACGAAATGTCACCTGTTTGTTTGTTCCTTCACTGTAACGTGAATAAAGTAGATTGGCAGAGGTTTTGAAGCAATAGTGTGAAGTCAGTAGGAACATAAGCAATGAACACCATTTTCTTTTTTTTTTAATCCAGAAAATCTGATCTTTGCTCCACAATACCCGAGGTAACCATAGTTGTCCTTAGGCCAAGCACCAAGAGACATCGAAGGAATGGAGACACAGGAGGTGGCTATAAATTAATGTCACAAGTGAGTCTCAAACCTGGGACCATGAGGAGAGCACACCTTCAAAGCTCAGGTCTTCGACCACTGCGCCACCCCTTGGGGACAAAATGTCATGTTATTAATAGCAACACGCGTAAATGATTTTTGGGTCAGCTTGTGCTCACCTCGACTAATCTTACCGGACAACCATCTTACCCTACTAGATGTGGTTGACAAGAAACATGTAAGATATTAAAGCTTAGGTAGGTGGCCACTACAAATATTGAACTCATTACCTCTTATTTTTCCAAGGTCCTTTTTTATCAATAAGTCAACTCATGATAATTGAGAGTTCAACTTGTATTGGTTGATATAATTAAATTTATCGCAACCTATCATCTTAAACTTTTTGGTTGATTGGTGATTTTTTTTATCCATGAGTATATCGAGTTAGCTTACACGTACATCGACTATTCTCACGGAACAAAACGTCTAACCCTACAACATTTTACTGCCAATGAAACCCATAGTAAATTAATTCTTTGGTAGGTGAAGGTGACCACCATGGATTGAATTCATAACCTCTTAGATCCCGAAGGACCTCTTTGACCACTAAGTGACCCATGAGGGTCGGTTGTTTGGTTGATTTAACATATTTCAACATGGTAGCAGAAGTTTCTGAGTTCAAACCCATTTAAAGTCATTTCCTCCCAATTAATATTGATTTCCACTAGTGGGGCATTTCTAAAATTTTCAAGCCCATGAGGGAGGGAAGTGTTGGTTAATATAATTAAATTTATCCTAAACACACCAGCTTAAACTTTGGGGTTGATTGGTTATTTAACATGTTTCAACAACTCTATTCAAGTTGCTGAGATGATTCATCTTTCTTGATAATATTTCTATGCTTTCAACTTCTTCTCATTTTATATATCTTTTTTTCATAAAAAACTTCGTCTCATTTTATATCTCAGTATCCTTCAAACCCAAAATCAGAACATTATCCCTATGATAGATTACTCCTTGCTAGTTGAGAGGTTCTCTGCACGCACGTGTGTATATGAAATTTTAGCTTCTTTTCATTCCCTCAATGAAAAGCTTGGTTTTTTGTTTAAAAATCATCAACATTCATATCTGGACAATACTAACACATTTGGCATGCAACATAAATATGCAATGAAAGCAGAACGCACCAACAATCGAGATGGTCGTTATTGTATTCAGTTCAGTAGCAATCTTCATGTGACCAGGCTCACCTGCTTGCATGATGTGAATACCTCCCCAAATCATCCGGTTCCAACTTTTTTGCAACAACACCTAAATCAATCTGATGGTGACTGGATAGATCCCAATCAGCTGTGGTCTGAGCATCAGAAGAAGAAACTGGGATCTTTCCGTTCCAGTACGAAGGTTGAGGAACCAGTTCTAGCCCATTTTTAGTCTGGAATCAACTTTAGAAAATTAAAAAAATAATAATAATTAATTAACAAAGGAGGTATAACAGAAAGATGCGAGCATACTGAAGTGGCTAAGGTTGCACCAATAGATTGGAAGGGCAACTGTGGTGCAAAACTTGAGTGGCTTGCATCAGAGCGCCAATGTGTTAATTGATATTGTGACTCCTTCAATTTTTTCTATCAACCCAGTGTAAAATACCACAACAATAAATAGAATTAAACAAAATGAGTGATCAAACTACAGTTTCCCTTGCTATCATTGATCTATTAAACTCTCAGTACCTCAGTGAGAAAGAGCTTCTCCTGCAAGTGCTTAAATAGAATCTGCAAGAATGCATAAACTCCCCAGAGTTAATTCTCCACTTATTTTAACAGAACAGAATAAGACCTTCTAGGCAAAAATTCCAATAGGCTCCCGTTACTGACTGTATATACCTGTAGTTTTGTCTCTCTTAAGTGGGGATCGTACTCGCTTGGATTCATCGCAGTTTTATAAACGAAATAAAGTTCTTTTACAGTTCGTAGGGGTTTTGTATGAGATATAGAATTCTTTCATTAGATAGATTTTTCATAAGTCATGTGATGATTGCCCATTAACAGTTGCAATGATGTCTAATGATGATCAATCAAAGATTTTCATCTATCCATGATTTGTCTAAGAAGATCAATCGAAGATTCCTATCATAGCCCTAGCCCTCATGTACGTACTACAGTGATCTGTTCAAAATTCACAGATTTAAAGGCTCACCTTTAGATTGCTGATGATGGATTGAGCATCAGAAACAGGAGGCTGCAGTGAATATTCCGCAAGAAGAGGCAGCAAAGATGATACAAAGGTCGTTCTCTCTTGTTGTGCTTCCTGATACAACCAGATGAGAATCATGGAGTTCTTTAGAGTTCATATTAGGAAAAAAAATTACAATTGGTACCTAAAGGTTATTGGATTTTTATCAAACTAATTAATGGCAACAAAATTGAGCATTCGGAAAGACCAGAAGCCACGTTAGAAAAGGCACAGCAAGGAAGTAACCTGCAATGCATATGTAAGACGAATATTTTCCTCAATTATGTCTTGTCTATATGAGAGAGCTTTAGAAGTAGCATCAACAAGCTCTTGTTGTTGCTGATCAAAGGCCTGATTGAAGAAAACCAAAAAGAGGAGAGAAAAAAAAAAGTCCAGCACCAATAAGAATAGAAAAGATGGAACAAAAAGTACAAAGTTCGGGGAAGGATGAATACAAAATAAAACCTTCCTTACCAAACGCATGGAGGCAATACGTTTTCCCAGGACATATTTTTCATTTCGTATTTGTGCTTCCTATAACAATAAGAATCATCAGTGTCTTCAAGTAAAAGAAATCCAATCAAAAATTGATATAATAATAAAATAACATCCATCTAAGCAATGGGCTATGATAATAATCCATACGATTCATTTTACCTTGATAGAATAATCAGCAAGATGCTTGCGTAGCTGCACAATTTCATCTTCGTGTTCCTGGGCTTTAATAACAAGATCCTAAATATGAAATATAGGTCAGAATGGCTTTTCCTAGTAAATATATGGAAAAAGAGGTTAGAAGCAAGATGTACCTGTTTCCAGAGACCGTTGGAAACATTAGCTTCAGCCATTGGCATAATACCATGTCCAGACAACTTGATCTGCGGACCATATTCACCATCCACTGTAAACCTGAAAAGTCAAAAACCAGTTTTCATATGCTATGTTTTACTTAAACTAATAGCATAATTCCCCAGCAAGGATGAATCACATCCTTTTACTTGCCTGCTAGCAGAGAAAGATGCTGTAGATGGTGAAGAAAACTGTGAGCAACCAGCATTATCAATGGGTTGCTGAACACCAGGAAGAGCATTCACCCCCCTGTCCAACTTGCTGTCCTCAAAGCGAGATTCTGTGTCGACCCGCATGGAAACTTCATCTTTTTGTGCAACGTATTGATGAACTAGTGTTCCATGTGAATCGGCGATAGAAATGTTATTCTTAAGCCTATTACCTTCGTTATCGACTGAATTAACTGATCGATCACCTCCATTAGATCCATAATGGTCATTCTCATTCCTTTGGTTTGTGGAATGAAATCTTCGAGCCAATGGTTCATCAACCCTCTGCCACATCTCAATGAAAAAATTCTCATTCCATAGGTTTTCTCCAAACACGCGAAGAACTTCACTTCGCCGATATGGGTAAACGACAAGGTTTCCCCCTTTACCTCTACGACTTACACGTCACCCTCCGCCTTGCCCTAGCTAGAACTCTCGCGACTCTCACTTCTTTTCTCTTTTTTTCTATATTTACTTAAAAAAGAAGTAGAACACTCGTTTACCCACACTCATAAATAAAACAATATTGTCTATTTATTTATTTATTATTTTTTAAAGGTCTCACGACATTTTGTTTCTTACTCTTCAACGACACCGGATTTCCTCCCATGAACACACAATATCCTGAGATCAATCTCTCATCTTCCTTAGAGCCTACCCAGTTGAAGACGATTGGAAGAGATCCTTGGTTGAATAAGGAAGGCAATCCTTTTGTCGATGGGGTGCATAGAAATTGGGAGGACAAATGTGTTGCCGATTTGATGATTGAAATTGGGACTTGGAATAAAGTGCTAATTTTCAATATTTTTTGTGGTGAAAATGCTAGTATTATTATCAACACCTCTTTGAGTAAGATGGGCATTAGTGATGAGGTGATTTGGAATGGTTGTCCAAAAGGAATTTTTTATGTCAAAAAGACTTACCACCTCGGGTTCAATTTGGCTAATGCAGAAAAGGAATCTCCCTCTGACGTTAAAGCCACTTCTAGTAGATGGAAAGGCTTTTGGCACGTTGAGTTACCACCTAGAATTAAATTAGGGGATTTAAGTGTGATTTATAATGTTATTCCAACTTGAAATAATATTTGTACGAGGGGGTGGATATCAATGCTTATTGCTCTATTTGTAAAAGAAATAGGGAGTATAATTTGCACATTCTCAAGGACTGTAAGGTTTTGATTCGCACTTGGAAGCTTGTTTTTCGGTGGTTCGCGGACTTTAAACCTTTTTCCAAGAAAGTGGAGAACGGGATTGATTTTTTGAATGTCTTTGTCTTAAAATTCAAAATGAATAGTGTTATTACAATTTGGGCCTTATGAAACTTCAGAAACCAATGCTTAAATGATAAAATTTCTTTAGAGTTTCATAATCTTCAAGTTTTAATTGAGAAAGTTATTCATTCTTATCATTTATGTGGTGCGGGTAAGAGTAAACAACCTAATCTTCAGGTTGTGGTAGATTTTAAATGGGAGCCTCCTCCTCGTGGATGTGGAAGTTAAATGTTGATGCGTCTATCAAGCATAACTCCAACGAATCAGGTATTGGTTGGGTGGTGCGTGATTGGATGGGGGCAAGTGAAGCCAGCTTGTTGGAATGCAAATTTCAAGTATCAAGCGGTCAAGATTTTGGAGGGTATGGCTTTGCTAGATGGGCTCTCACATCTGTTAGAGTTGAATGACCATTTTCTTCCCTCTATTTAGGTGGAGTTCGATGCTTCAGTGATAATCAATGTCATTAAAGACGACTCTCCTGATTTTTCAGAGTTCAACAATCTTATTATTGATATTAAGCATTTTGTTGTTTATTTAGACATTGGTAGTATAAACCATTGTAGTAGGCAGTGTAACATTGTGGTTGACTTGTTAGCAAAACAATGTTTTCCTATTTCCTTTAGGTGGGTGGCCCCAATTCTCTCTAATGAGGATAGTTTTTTTTTAGAGAGAATCTCCCCCTGTTATTGGATCCGTTTTGGAGAAAGATTGTATCGGTTTGATTTCGTGATTAATGATATTTTTCCTTAAAAAAAGGGTTCATATTTTTGTAATTTTAAAGAAATGTTAATGGTTTTTGTAATGGGAGTGAGAAGTCAATTGGTAGGATATGAAATGGAAAGAGGGGTGAAGAATGAGAGAGGAAGAAGATGATATAATTTTATTTTATTTTTTTCTTGCCAACCCATCAAAATTTTAGCCATGGTTTACATTTTTTTTTAACCATTTTAAAGTTTCATGTAAAGTGGAGAAATCAAAATTGAGTTTTTGGAAATTTATGAGTTAAAGTTGAATGAAAGTGATAGTTTTGGAACCAAAATAATATTTTAAACCATTTGTTATTATGACTGCAAACTAATGAACAAATTGTTGAGAGGTTGAATGAAACTTATGATTGACATAAAAAGGTGAAATAAATATTTTTTAAGATTGAAAGTTGAAAGAGCCTATTTTCAAAATTTTAAAATGAACCACAATGAATTGTCACTTTATAATTTGTAAATTTAGAATTTGTATTGTTTTTAATTCAATAATATTTAAGATTTCAACCGGCTACCAACAAAATGAAGTCAAGAGGGGGATTTGAGAATCCTAATCTTATTATAGATGATGCCACCTATTCCTTTTGATATTTAAAATATGTATTTTCTACTACCAGTGTGTCATTTATCCATAAATATTTGTATAAACAAAATCAAATTACTGTGTAGGGCTGTTTGTTTGGCAAATTTAGGTAGGAGCTAGTATTAGAATTTAACAACTCTTCCTCGAAAACTTACATTCAAACGAGTTCTATTAAATCATCCTCATTCTTATTTTTAAAAATAACCCTAATTTCTAACAATTTATTTTTAATCATTCTTTTCAAATCAATAAAAAATAACTTACTTTTAACCATTCAATTTTAATCATTTATTTTGTAACTACTAAAAATAATTATTCATTTTTAGATCTACATTCAAACAAGGTTTTAACCTAACTCTTCTACATAAAAATTACATTCAAACGAATTTTTGACACAACTCTCAATTTTTAACTACTTAATATAATTTCTCGGTATAACTCTTTAACCCAAAAACTACCTAAAAGGGGTGTTTGGCTGCAGGTGAGATGAGATGAGATGTTGATAGCAGAAAACCATATTTGGGGTGAGATGAGATGACAGAAAAATCTTGTTTGGGTGCAGGGAGATGAGATGAGATGCAGAAAAACCTTGTTTGGGGTGGAGGGAGAGGGATGAGATGTCAAGATATGTTTTTTTTTTATAAAATATGTTCGTATATTTTTTTTTAACAATAAAATTGTTCTTTTTTTT
Organism: Sicyos edulis; assembly: GCA_036507275.1. NCBI lineage: Eukaryota > Viridiplantae > Streptophyta > Magnoliopsida > Cucurbitales > Cucurbitaceae > Sicyos > Sicyos edulis. Next base: position 46,353,723 of record CM071850.1, read on the forward strand.
AAAATAATTATGCTCAAATATTTAGCTATTAATATAATAAGTACGTAAATATAACTACTATCATAAATAAAATGTAAGTAATATAAATTTAATATTAAGCACCCTTAATCATATTAATGTTTTTATTAAAATAAAATAGTTTCAATGATATTGTGTACGACATAATAACCATAAGATTAAAAGTTTATAATCTTTCATACTTAAATATTGTTTAATTAAAAAAAATTATGAGAAAAAAAAATTCACACCACCAAAATAAAGTTTGACTAATCTAAAATATTCGTACATCGTTAATAACTTTTTTTTTAAAGAATCGTTAGACTTAAATAATAAAAAAAATTAAAAAATACCAAGATTCTATTTATTAAAAAATAAAAATAAAACCATTGGTTAAACTAGTCATTATAAAATCTTGATAGCAATTTTTATTTTATTTAAAAAAACTATTTTCTTATACATTTTATACGTTTATATTCATATTCATAGTTACCGAAAGTCAAATAATTGTTAATAAAATACACTAATTAATCGATAATAATAAATTATGTTTGATATATATTTTTATAATAATATTATTATTTTAATATATCAATATATAATTATAATAATTATACTATTATTATTTCAAATGTTTATTTAAATATATTTGAATTTTAAAAATTAAAATAAATAGATATATATTATCTCTTAATATACGACGTTAAATTTTCATATTTGTATTCATTTTTTAATCGTTTTTAATAACAAAAGAAAGTTATAGAATTTCAATTGTTTAGAGATAGACTGTAAATATCATATTTAAAAATTAATAATTAAAAGTTATGTGTTTATTTTTAATATTAACAATAAATATATCAAATTATTATTAAAATATAAATTAAATATAAATAATTTATGCACATTGAATTTTTATTCGTAGTTTACAATAGATTTAAAAGTATGAACTAATTTTCAATAAACTTAAAAATATTAAACTTGTTTTGTTTGTTAAAAAAATGAGATTCAAATTTTATACTCTTATATTCAGCGTTAAACTTTGAAATAATAGTAAGAGTGAATATTTTTTTTTGAAAGGATAAATTAATTTAAATAATTTTGAGAGTCTTGATTGTATATACAAAAAACAACTATAAATTTCAAGAAGATCTATTCTACCTAATAATAAAACAAAATCCAAAATTTGAGGGATATTTTATTACTTTCATGTAATAATTATAATAAAAATGTGACCGAGTTCTCTTTTAACTACAAAAAAACATTTTTTAGGGGTGTCTATGGTTACCTAGAAGTATAATGACTAATAAGATAAATATATTTAATTTATTATTACTTATTAATTAGTGTATTTTATTAACAATTCTTTGACCTTTGGTAACCATGAATATGAATATAAATGTATAAAATGTATAAGAAAATATATTTTTTTTAAATAAAATAAAATTTGCCATGAAGATTTTATAATGACCAGTTTAACCAAATGATTTTATTTTTATTTTTTTTAATAAATAGAATCTTGGCATTTTTTATTATTATTTAAGTCTAACAAATCTAAAAAAAAAAATATTAACGATGTACAAATATTTTAGATTAGTCGAACTTTATTTTGGTGGTGTGAAAATTTTTTTTTCTTGTAATTTTTTTAATTAAACAATATTTAAGTATGAAAAATTAGAAACTTTTAACCTCATGGTTATTACGTCATACATAATATCATTGAAACTATGTTTTTTTAATAAAAATATTAATAATGCTTAATATTAAATTTAGATTACTTACATTTTATTTATGATGGTAGTTATATTTACATACTTATTATATTAATAACTAAATATTTGAGAATAATTATTTTTTAAAAAAAGAAAAAGAACAATTTTATTGTTAAAAAAATATAAGAACAGATTTAAAAAAAAACATATCTTAACATTCCATCTCTTCTTACCCCACAAAAACAATATTTTTCTGTTATCTCATCTTATCCCCTGCATCCCAAACAAGGTTTTTCTGTCGTCTCATCCTGTCACAAACAAATTTTTTTATACAACCAAACACCCCTAGGGCATTCGGATTCTTCTTAAAAAAAAAAAAAAGCGCATTGGGATGGGTTTAAAGTAAAGTAAAGTAAAGCAAGAAGGGTTGAAGATTTAGAAAAAAGAGGAATTGAATCGGCAGGAAGAAGGAATTGAAGCATGAAGATGTGGTTGACGGTGGAGGAATCCCGAACCCTGTACTCCTTGGTAGCAGCCGGAGGGGATGAGCGCCCGTTTGTGGACATCATCGCCGATTTCACCTCCAAGATCCCCAACCCTACTCGTCAATTCATCGCCTGTTATTCGCTCGCCCTTCTCTTGCAGGTACTCTCTAATTCCTCACTCAATTTAGGGTTCTACTTTGCAATACTAATACTAATACTAATACTAGTACATACATACATACATACATACCTCTAAGGACTCTTACCTTTCTTCCTTGGATCTAATCTGCAGCCAAAGAAGTTGCTCCATGCCACTCAACGTTTACTTGGATTCTCTATTCTTCACCAAACTTATTCCTCGCAGAAATCTTCCAATAATCCCTTTATATCCTTTATTGTCCATGTAAGTATCGACATACCAATACCATTCTATTCAACTCAAATTCATTTAAATTTTAATACCTCATACAAGATGATGAGGAAGGCTCATCCTTTCATGAGTTCGATGCATTGTATTTTATGTGGGACCAAATGAGGATTTTGACCATCTCTTTTGGGATTGCAAAATGGCTTCAGATGCGTGGAGTCATCTCTTCCAGATTTTTGGTCTTGTTTCTGCGAAACATAGGAGTTGTTTGTGTTACATTACCATCAGGTTCCTCACTATGAGATGAGTAATCCGCCCTCTCTTATAAGGGTTGAGATGCATCGGATCCTCAACAATTTGTTTTCCCCCTTCATGTGAAATTGGGAGTTTTTGTGGAAAGCAAGGATGTGTGCTATTTTGTGGTATTTTAAGAGAAATAATATCATTTTTAGAGGGTTGGAGAGATTTTCAAATGATGTTTGAGCACTCATTAAATTTTACTTTTCTATTTGGGCCTCGCTGAGTTAACTTTTTTATAAGGTATTCTATAGGTGTAATTCTCTAGATTGGAGAGCATTTTGTAGGTGTCTCCTCTGTTTGTTTGGTGTTTGTTTTTGTACGCCCCTTTGTTATTGTTCTTTCAAGATTTCCTCAAATATAAAAAAATAGTTCTATGCATAGCCTTTTAGATCCTGAACTGCAACCTTTCTCCACCAACCTTATCGTACCAAACAAGACCTTTTTTCTCCATTTCCCTTCATCTTCCTCTCCCCTGATCTGCCAAATTGAGGGCCTGTTATCCACTTTGTAGTTGCTGAGCTCACTGTTCTTTTTTCCTTCTCTTACCTCCATCTTATTTATTTCATTCTATGTAAAATCATGCCAATTTGAAAATACTTAAGCCATTCATCATAACTCAGTCAAACATTTACATAGGGATTTAAACCTCTTGGGGTGGGGGGGTGTTTGATTTTTGGTTCGGTGGAGGAGTTACAAATGAGCATTTACAACTCCTCCTCTAAAAACCATATCAAAACGAGTCATTGCAACCACTAAAAATAACTACTCATTTTTTTTTTTTTGAAACAAGGGTAACCACGCTCGTCCCTAGGCCAGGCACCGGGAGACATCGAAGGAGTAATATCACAGCTGAGTTTCGAACCTGGGACCTTGAGGGGAGCATACCCTCAAAGCCCAAGCCTTCAACCACTGTGCCACCCCTTGGAGACACTACTCATTTCTAATCTCTCAAAATAACTTCTCATTTCAAAAACCACTCATTTCTACACTCCCTCTACAAAAATATACATTCAAATGAGTTATTACTTGTAACTCCTCTATAAAAATCAACAGCTATTACTACAAGACAACTCCAATCTCTAATCTCAAAATAACTCCCCATGCAACTACTCATCCAAACGCCACCCCCCATTATGACACCAATTATTAAATTTATGGGGCAGCTACTGAGAAGAGGAAACTAGAAGTGGAAAATATTAACAATGGTAACATTTTAGAAAGGATTCAAAACAAAGATTACCATTGCTGCATTTCGTGGGTTTTAGTATAAAGATATTATTCTGCAGGATGGACTATCAAAGAGATTTTGCTTGTATCCTTGCTTTTCTGAATAAGGTTAATTTTTGTAATTGCATGTTTTGTGCTTTGCATTTTGGTTGTCAGGCTGTTTCTGATGAGGAAGCTGAAAAATTTGAGAGGGCATTTGTTTTCCAGCTTTTAGCAACTGACAGCTCCAATGGTGGCAAAGAGGTTCAACTTTTAATTGACTACATTGACTTTAAGTCACCATTTTTTACCTTCTTATTTAAGAATTTTTATGCCTTTTGGAATGGTAGATGATGTGATAAATAATTAATAGTTACCGTGTTAATATGAGGAATCGCAACTGGCAGATGGTTATTGGAATATCTTATTTGTATGTATTAGAATTTTGTTTATTATTGTGCCTTGATTTTCCCAACCTTTTCTCATAAAGAATCATAGCTTAGACCCCTTTTCAGTTTATTCTATTCGTAGGTTTGGGGTTGAGATTTGGCTTTACTATTGGAGTTTTCTGTTAGGTATCTAGCCTCCAAACCTGCAGAGAGCGTAAATACCAGATACCAACAAGGAAATTTTACTGATAATATTGATAAGAACACCTCAAAACAGAGTAATAATCCAGGGAGTTGCGATAACAACAAACATAAGAACATTAATAAGAGAAATATCAAGATAAAAAGAAAGAACAACAGACTCCTGATGAATTCAAGAGCACCGGTTCTGTCCTCCCTGCTTTACTCTCTAGACTTTTCATGCCTTGCCCATCAAGCCAAAACATTCTTTAATACTCTTCACGCCAAGGCTAAAAACGACCCGCCCTAGCCACTAACTGCCGACCCCACTTCCTGACCCCTGCCCTTGTTCAAATAATTTTTTACCCCACCTGGCATACGTCAGCAACATAGTTCTTCTTCCTTCCTCTTCATTTGCAATCCTGGGTCTTCTAGCATATGTGTGTATAATTGGGGGTCTAACATTACCCGCCCGGGTCAGATACACCTTGTCCTCAAGGTGAAAATTCGGAAATTGTTGTTTCATGTAGTTAACTTCCTCCCATGTGGCTTCGCTGGGCTGCTGATCTGCCCATTTGACCAACCACTCTTCATGTCCCAAATCCTTATTCCAATGCAACCCGAGCACGTCCTCAGGTGAAGCTAACCATTCGAAATCCTCAGTAATTAACATGGGGTTCTGTCGTAACCGGTACTTGTGTCTCACACATTTTTTCAGTTGGGACACATGAAACACATCGTGAATCGAAGAGTTAGGTGGTAGTGCCAATCAATAAGCCACCTTGCCAATGCATTCCGTGATTGGATAGGGTCCACAAAACTTTGGAGCCAATTTCTCACAGCGGTGACGTGCAAGAGAACGTTGTATATAGGGCTGCAACTTCAGATACACCATATCCCCCTCGGTGTAAGCTACTTCCCGCCGGTTATTATCAGCGTATCGCTTCATCCGTTCCTGTGCCAAGTGTAAGCGTTCCCTAAGAGCTGATAATGCCAAATCCTCCTCTAGCGATTGTTGTTCCACAACATCATTCGAAGTTCTGTTTTCCCCATAAGAGATAAGCGGCGGAGGGTTTCTCCCATAAACCACCTGGAATGGCGTGGTATTGATGGAGACATGATAGTTGGTGTTATACCAATATTCAGCCCAAGCCATCCATTTGTTCCACTGCTTGGGGTGCTCGCTACAAAAACATCTTAAGTAAATTTCAAGACAGTTGTTAACACGCTCAGTTTTTCCATCCGTTTGGGGATGAAAAACCGTGCTTCTCTTCAGTTGCGTACCTTGACTCTTAAATAATTCGGTCCAGAAGTGACTGATAAATTTTTTATCCCGATCCGAGACGATCGTTCTTGGAAATCCATGTAATCTCACCACCTCGTGAATGAATATTGCAGCCACTTCTTTCGTAGTATAGGGGTGACTCAAGGAATTGAAATGAACGTACTTATTGAGTCTATCTACCACCACCAAGATGGAATTCTTCCCGTGGGATTTCGGCAGCCCTTTGACAAAATCCATGGGTATGTCCTCCCATATCCTAGCAGGTATTTCCAACGGCTGCAATAACCCCGCTGGTGAACGCGCATCGGTTTTGTTTCGTTGGCATACCTCGCACTCATCCACATATTTTTGCACAGTTGCCTTCATACCCTTCCAAAACAGTTCACCTGTTAACCGTTTATACGTTCGTAGGAAACCTGAATGGCCTCCAATAACAGAATCGTGGTACGTATGTAGAATTGTTGGGATCAACAAAGATGTAGCTGACACTACCATTCTTCCTTTGTCTAGCAATTTATCATTTCGAAGTTCGGATGGCTATCTGGATCCTCCTTGAGGGCTTCAATAATGGGGCGCAAATACTCATCGTTACGAACCTCTGCGTCGATCTGAGTAACATTAATTAGACTAGGCACTGACAGGGTGGCTAGCTCGGACATCTGAGGGACTCGGGACAAAGCTTCCGCTACTTTATTTTCCAACCTCGGGTTGTATTCGATGTCAAAATCATAACCCAATAGTTTGGTTACCCATCGTTGATATTCCGGTTGAATCTCAGTTTGTCCTGTGAGGTTTCGAAGTGCTTTTTGGTCCGTTCGAATAAGAAATTTCCTACCCAGAAGATAATGTCTCCATCTTTGCACTGCTAGGACTATCGCCATCAATTCCCTTTCATAAATTGATTTACTTCTAGCCACATTAGACGACCGTTGGCTAAAAAAAGCTATTGGTCTTTTGTTCTGTGACAAAACAACCCCGAAGCCAGTGCCCGATGCATATGTTTCGACCACGAATGGTATGGAAAAATCAGGAAGGGCCAATACCGGTAGCGTGACCATCGCTCTCTTTAGGCCATCAAAAGCTTTGCTGGGGCTGCTAATGATCCATAGTTTTCTACAAACCTTCGATAATAGCCCGTTAATCCCAGGAATCCCCTTAACTTTTTTATCGTTTTCGGTGTAGGCCAATTCAACATTGCGTTAATTTTCTCTGGGTCTGCCTCCACTCGTTCCGCAGATACCCAGTGCCCGAGGTACTCACATCTGGGTTGTGCAAACACACACTTCTTTCGATTTGCAAACAAGGAGTGTTCCTGCAGAGTGCTAAATACCGCCCAAAGGTGTTGTTCGTGCGTTTCTAAATTCGGGGTATTGACTAATATGTCATCGAAGAAAACTAACACAAATTTGCGCAAGTAGTATTGAAAAACCTGATTCATTCAGCTCTGAAAAGTGGCCGGTGCATTCGTCAAGCCGAAAGGCATAACCAAGAACTCATATTGGCCCTGATGTGTATGAAAAGCAGTTTTGCTTATGTCCTCCTTCATTCTGATCCGGTGATATCCCGACTTCAGGTTTAACTTAGTGTACACCTTTGATCCGTGTAGCTCATCCAGAAGCTCTTCAATCACTGGAATTGGAAACTTACTCGGAATTGTTTCTCTGTTCAAAGCCCTTCAATCCACGCAGAATCTCCATCCCCTATCCTTCTTTCGAACTAATAGTATTGGGCTCGAAAAAGGGCTATGACAAGGTCTTATTATTCCAGATTAAAACATTTCTTCAATCATCTTCTCTATCTCGGATTTCTGGGCATGCGTGTACTTATATGGCCTTACTTGCACTGCCCTTTGCTCATTCTTCAAACTGATTTGGTGATCTACTACTCGTTTTGGAGGTAATCCTGGTGGTAATTAAAAAATTATTTGAATTCGCTCCAGAAGTTCCCTAGTGCTAGGAAGTAGTTCTTCAGTGTTGCTAACCTTCTCCATAGTCTCTTGACCCTCTAGTAGTGGGTCTTGTACTTCACATAGCTCAATTAAGTACCCCTTATCACCTTTAGACCATGTTTTAGATAACATTTTCAGAGATACCTCTGCACGTGTAAGAGAAGGATCCCCTTTGCGTGTTATTGTTCCTTGATTAGATTCAAACTTCATCGTGAGAGCCTTCTAGTCGATATGCATAAACCCTGTTTTCCGTAGTCACTGCATTCCCAATATCAGATCAACGTTCCCTAAATCCAAGGGCAAAAAATCTTCACATATTCTGAACTGTTGTAATTCCAACTTAACTCCCTTGCAAATACCTTTCCCTCGCACAACAGTCTCGGTGCCCATCACTACTCCATAATTTGTGGTTTTGGCCGGTCAAATTTCAATTCCTCAACCAACTGCTGAGAGATGAAGTTGTGAGTCGCCCCGCAACGATAACGTCCTTGCCTTCTATGGATCCTTTTAGTTTCATGGTTCCCGGTGTGGAAAACCCAATGACTGATCAGATGGCTAGTTTAGCATTCTCAACTACCTCTTCCATGCTCTCCTCTATTTCGGACCCAAAATCTGGCCCTTCTATTTCCATCTCACCACAAGCAGTAACCACCATAACCCTCAATTCTCTACTCTCTCGAGTTTTTCATTTATGACCGACAAAGAACTTCTCATCGCATTTAAAACAGAGTCCCTTCTCTCTTTTCATCTGATACTCTGCGTCAGGAAATCTTTTTGACGGCGCCTCTCTACGAACTTGTCCCCCCTTCTCAGGAATAGTGATGGTTCGTAGAGGAAAAATTTCTTCGCTTCTTGGGCCTTGGATGCGATTCTGATAGCCCGTTTGAATAGCTCTGGTACCAGAACTTGGGCTATTCTTCTGGGCCTTGACATTGTTATGGGTGTTGCTCTTAGCATCACACCGATCTTGAATTAGTTGGGCTTGTTCTATAATTTCATCCAATCCCTTGGGCTTGCGACTGATTACGTCTGCTCTCAGGTCTGCCGTGAGACCATTGAGGAAAGTACTCTCCAGAACCTATTCTTCCAAGTGCGACAATGGTGCTGATAATACTTTGAACTGATGTATGCAATCCTCCAAAGTGCCCTCTTGATAAGGCACGTTTAGGAGTAGGATAAGGAATGATCAATCCTATTAGGAGTAGGATAAGGAATGACCAATCCTATTAGGAGTAGGATAAGAATCGGTAATGATAAGACACGTTTAGGAGTAGGATAAGGAATGGTCAATCCTATTAGGAGTAGGATAAGGAATGACCAATCCTATTAGGAGTAGGATAAGAATATTAGACTATAAATAAGAGCGAATAGGGAAGAAGGGACACATTGAGAAGTATTGAGATAGTGAGTATTTAGGGCTTGAGAGTGGTCTCAAGAGCGGGAGGGTCCAAGTACCTTAAACACTTGGGTTATCTTTTATCTTTATTATCTTTTTATTATAATATATATTTGGTTCTTATCACCTCCTGCCTTACCGCAAGGAATCGAGCACACAATGTTCCTTCCTGTGTTGGCCGAAATCTGATGAAGAGTCCACTCTTCAATTCTGATAGGTTTGGGCCTTAGGAATATTAAAGAATAATAAGAGGGCCTTTATGCAATTAGTTAGAGAGTTAGTTACATAGAGTGGTTATAAATAGAGAGGGTTACTTAGTGAGGAGGTATCTTTGGAAATGTATGAGAATTAGGGCTTGAGAGATCTCAAGAGTCTAGGGAGGGTCCAAGTACCTCGAATCACTTGGTTTACCGTGTATGTTCGTGATGATTTACTAATAGATAGATCCAGATTCTATCAATTGGTATCAGAGCGATTTCGATCCGTTCGAGCATGGAGATGAATGAAGATGAGCGTGCTATCCATGAAGGATTCCAACGAATGATGAATTTGTTTGATTTCTTTGCCGCAGAATCAAAACAAAGAAGAGAAGAGGAAAATCAAAGAAATTCAGATTTAGAGGTCTTGAAATCGAGGAACAAAAAGAGAAGGGAGTAGAGAGTGATCCGAAAATATGAAAAGTAGGTGGGAAGCTTTCAAGAAAAGAAGAGATGAGAAATTACAAGAAATTGATCATGGAGATGAAGTTGATGGTGTGGAAGAAATTGAAAATTCAACAGAAATGGTGTGTGTTAGATCAGATTCAAATTTCTATATACAACAATCGAAAGTCACATTGGAGGAGAAGATCGAGAACAAAACTAATGAAGAACCTGCAATGGAGAAAAGCACAAGGAAGCGCCAACGGTTGCGGCCAAAAAAAGAGAAAAATCGGCGGAATAGATTGGAGGAGAGAAAACAGAGAAGAAAGGGAAAGCGTCGACATCCAATTACTCGACAAAAGAAAAAAATTCAAGCGACGAGTAAAACATACCAGAAATCGTGCTTGCAGGATGAAGAGAGACGACGATTTAGGTATGTAAGGTCGAGGAAGAAAGCTTGAATGTCGATTGATGGTGGGCAAAAAGCAGAGGCTTGAAGAAGGAAACCTCGTGCATACTTCACGCCAACGTATTCATCGATGGCCAAAAAGAAGGTCAAGCGTTCAAGAAGAGGCGCCATTGAAGCCTCGAAGAAGAAGAAGACCGCCATTGAAGCTTGGGGAAGAAATGGTTGTTATCGTGCGGAAAAAGGAAAAAAAAAGTTGACGTGGTTACGAAAGGGGAGAAATCGGGTTTTCGCAGAGGATATTGCGATTACAAGGGGAAAAAATGGAAGGGAAAAAAAAAAAAAAAAAAAAAAAAGAACAAGGCGGACGGCTAGGATTTTTCTCGCCAATGAGATACAAGATGAAAGTGGACTTGATTGAAGATGGGCTGCACAAAATATTTTAAATGGGCCTTTTAATATGAGAAGTAGAGCTGAAATTGCTTGCTGGGCTTTTGGATTGTGTGGGTTGACGGAAGTTTTTGGTGGTGTTGAAAAGGAAACTGCACTGCACTTGGCCCATTATTCTGCCGTGTTAAATGGTTGATGGAATTAGAATATGGGCTTGGATTTTATTTGTGATGGGTCCGGATTTTATTTGTGATGGGTCCATTTAGATTGCACTTATTGGGCTTCAATTGGAGGGTTGTGTGAAGGGCCATGATACTATTCAAAGCCTGGTTTTTGGCTGTTTGGGCTGGGCTGGAATTTTATTTTTTATTTTTTGAATTTTGCACTTTATATTTTGTTTTGTGGTTCATTTTTGTATACCCACCTTGAGGACAAGGTGCTTTAAAGGGGAGGGTATTGATAGGTTTGGGCCTTAGGAATATTAAAGAATAATAAGAGGGCCTTTATGCAATTAGTTAGAGAGTTAGTTACATAGAGTGGTTATAAATAGAGAGGGTTACTTAGTGAGGAGGTATCTTTGGAAATGTATGAGAATTAGGGCTTGAGAGATCTCAAGAGTCTAGGGAGGGTCCAAGTACCTCGAATCACTTGGTTTACCGTGTATGTTCGTGATGATTTACTAATAGATAGATCCAGATTCTATCAAATTTTTTCCATGTTTTTATTTCCTTGCGGTTGTTGGCCCATCTGAACCAGTCTAACGCCACCTTCTCAAAACTTATCACAACCCATTCACCGTTTCCTTTTTCGAGAGTTGATGTAGCTCGAAATATCTCTCTGCTCGAAAAATCCATGAGTCCAACTCGGGTCCAGAGAATATCGGCATTTCCAGTTTCTTAAACGATCTCTTCTCTTCGGCATTCTGTTCACCCTTATCATCGGAGGGCTCTCCTTCCTCAACTGGAATCAAGGTGTCATCGCCTTCGCTCATCTTCTGTTTCGATTTCTTGCTGGATCCTTCTGTCACCAAAGATTCACTCTTGGATTTAACATTCGTGAATTATTCCAGCACTCTTCCCATCACCTTCTGGTTTTCGACCATACCCACCGTTAATTTCTCAATACTTTTCGTAATGCTCCTCAGTGAGCGCAAATAACAACAAACATAAGAACATTAATAAACTGAGCCATGCTCCTACCTCCTAGTCTTCCCCATGATTGAAACACGCTCTGATACCAATTTGTTAGGTATCTAGCCTCCAAACCTGTAGAGAGCGCAAATACCAGATACCAACAAGAAAATTCTACTGATAATATTGATAAGAACACCTCAAAACAGAGTAATAATCCAAGGAGTTACGATAACAACAAACATATGAACATTAATAAGAGAAATATCAAGATAAAAAGAAAGAACAACAGACTCTCGGTGAATTCAAGAGCACCGGTTCTCTCCTCCCTGCTTTACTCTCTAGACTTTTCCTGCCTTGCCCATCAAGCCAAAACATTCTTTAATACTCTTCATGCCAAGGCTAAAAACGACCCGCACTAGCCACTATTTGTCGGCCCCACTTCCTGACCCCTGCCCTTGTTCAAATACTTTTTTACCCCTCCTGGCATACGTCAGCAGCATAAGTGTCCTTCTTCCTTCCTCTTCATTTGCAATCCTGGGTCTTCTAGCATGTGTGTATAATTGGTGGTCTAACATTTTCATTTGTCCATTAGCTCTTTTCCTTCATGTGCTAATTTTTTTCCTCTGAGGATAGATGATATGAGTCCTTTTTGTTTTAAATAAAAATAAAACATCTGCATAGATTTTGATATTTTTTGAACAAGCTTACTCAAGGATACAAGCTCTATAGAGGAGCGAAGAAAAACGAAATTAAAAAGAAAATAACAAAAACATCCGAAAGATAAAATCCTGAACAGAAGGCATAAAATGAGTAACAATGAAACAATGAACAAACTAGCTAATTGATTGTCCAGCAGCATCAGATCGCTTCATTTTGTGGACTAACGAGTAACGTAGTTTATGCAAATTTAAGGAAGCTTTGGTTTGAAAGGAACCAAAGAGTTTTAACTAAGACATGTATACATTTCTGGTCAAACCAAAAGCCTTAGTTTATTTTTTGTTTAAAAAAACATATATACATTTTTGGTCAAATGTGTTCAAGCAGTTTAACATAGTTTCTCTGAAGTATTTGATTGACATTCCCTTTTCATGTCGGTTCTATCCTTGTAGTTGAAGAATAGCATAAACCTTTATGTTAAAAACTTAACAAAAACTAAGGCTAAAACTTTATGAGAACTATTTTGTCAATCCTCTTTCTACCTAAATACTCTTTCTTAATACGCTCAGTAAGCCTTGCGACTACTGAATGAACTAGTAAGTGGAGCTGCTTTGGGACTACTGAATGAACTTTCTTTGAAATTGAACTAGCACATAGAAGCTTTAGGCCATCCTTTTCCGTCTGTTTTTAATTATTATAATGTATTTCAGAGAAACTAAAATATTATGAATAAAAAAGAAAGCCGAAGCTTCCAATGAAGCCCTTGCAAAGATGAGTCTAGTGCTATGCATCTAATTCTAGACTATGGCTCTTTCTATATGAAACTCTAGCATAGCCGTTTTCTATTAGATTTGTTGAGTTTATACCTAGTACTATTTTACTAATGTCTAATCTAATTTTAGTATATAGCTATACGCCTACGCTAATTTCCATTTATATAGTTCTCCTTATATAACTCACATGATAGGGATGTTTGTCTTGCAGTTCCTGAAACAGTCTGCTTCAGATTACATTGTACATTTCGATCCTTCATTGCATGTAAGACATGGAAACCAACATGAACATAATTTGGCTTTTAATTTGTCTATAGGAAGACCCTCAAAAGCTCTGCCCACAAGTTCTATTGTGGGGAGAATTGAATTTGTAATATATATTTGATGTCAAAAGTTCTTTTATTTAGGCTTTCCCTAAGCGAGAGCAGTTGCAGCAACAGTTTTGTGATAAAGTTCAAGCTCAATTGTTTGATTGCTTTTCAAAAGATAGTTTCGTGAGAAATGTGGTGCCAGACCCTGATATCCCCCAGGGTTGTGATGCAAATTCCGTGGAGTATGAGTCCTCGCCTCCCCTATTTTTTTAGTTTTTGCATCAATGAATTATGTGTTGAACTTAACTTGGCCCCCCGTACTTTTTTGTTGTCTCTATGATATTGACATCTTAGATTTGACCTGCAACCTGGAGTTGCACCTAAAGTTGGATCTGGAGAGATTGATGTTGTGGGGTTATTGGCTAATGTATCACTTCAAGGATCAAGTCCTGAGTGGATTAGGCCTCCTCCACCAAGGCTTCCGATACAGAGTGGAGAGGTGAGACACATTCAAACTGTCTCTTTTTATGTAACATATAGTTTAGGGCACACCTGATTTATTCTTGGCAAAGCGCATTTACAGTTAGTGTGGTTGAACATTGACGATCATCATGAACTTTTATGGGACCATGGAATGTGTGTTGACACTAGTAGAGGTGCAGCTGTGAGGGATTTAATTGCAAAAGCTCTGAAGGGTCCTCTTATTCCTGCTCAACAAGAGGTTCAAGTTCTTCTGCAGTTGCTTTTTGAACCATCACATGATTTTTTACCCTTGCATAACTAAGTTCAAAGGATGAAATGACTCATTGTTTTTTTTTTTTTTTTTGAGAAACAAATGACTCATTGTTGTTCTCTGGTTGGCCAGCAAGTGGTCGTGGAGTTGGAAAATGACCCAAAGCTTGTATATCATTGTGGGCTGACACCTAGAAAGCTACCTGTATGTGTTTTGATTATTTCGTAGTTGATTTCATTTGAAAAGATGTTCTGTTTCATCTTCTTAACATCTTTTTCTTATCATTAGGAACTGGTGGAAAACAATTCTCTTATTGCTGTTGAAGTTCTAAAGAAATTGATTAATTCCCCAGAAATTGCAGAGTAAGGACTTGATCCATGCGTTGGTGTGTTTTTTTGTTTTTGTCCTGAGATTCTGCCTTCGTTTCTTTTTCTTCCTTGTGTTCATTATCACACATTTTTATGGCAGGTACTTTACTGTGCTTGTTAACATGGACATGAGTTTACATTCCATGGAAGTTGTCAGCAGGCTAACGACAGCTGTGGAACTTCCCTCTGAGTTCATTCACATGTACATCACTAATTGTATATCATCGTGTGAGGCCATTAAAGTATGCACCTTTACTTTACTTTTGAGTTTACAATATTTTGAAGTTGAGGACTCCTTTGCGGGTTGTTTTTTTGGATGCCTATGTATTTTCTTTCATTTTTCTTAATTAGGGCTTGGTTTCTAATCCAAAGAAAGAAAAAAGTTTACAATATTTGAGGCTTCAAGAAGTTCTTTATTATTGTCCTGTAAGTGTTGGCCGTCGAAAACGTGAATACTTCTATGAAGTCAATTCTCTAATTTGATTTTTTAGTCCATATGAACTCAAGCTCGTCCTTTCAACCTTTGCTTGGTTTGTTGTTCCTTGGGAAGGATTATATTTGCAGATAGCCTCCAGAGTGTCTTAAGGTCGAATTGATTTGTTTTTTTGTGGGAGCAAAGTTGATGGCCTAATTCATTTATTGTTTTAATGTCCTTTTACCATCATGAACTGGAGGCGCCTTTGGTGGGTTTTTATTTTGTCCTGTGTAAAGTATCTGTGAGATGCTGCAGGAGGATTTTGAGGACTCCTTTTTAGGGGAGGGTGGTGGTGGAGGTTTTTCAGGATCCTTTTCAGGGGAGGGAGGGGTGGTGATCTTTGGTAGTAAGCTGGTTGGTTACTACTCCACTATGAGTAACAAGAGGAAGAGTTTTATTTGGTTCATCAGCATTTTATGTTCTCTGAATTTTTATGTTCCTATTACGTGCACCTCTTTGGTTTTTGTTCTCAAACGTCTTTTGCGTTTAGAAATACATCAAGGGAGGATGATTTTTTTATAGCAATATGCAAGTTATGTTTTCTGGATTATAGTTCTAACATCTTTAAGACATGAACCATTTTTATTTCTTAATTTTCCCAGGATAAGTACTTGCAGAACAGATTAGTTCGACTAGTATGCGTTTTTCTACAGAGTTTAATACGAAATAACATCATCAATGGTGAGTGTTTTCTTTGCTTGTAGGAATGTAGTTCATTCTATAATCTATATTGGCCGATTTTTTTATTACCTGTACAGTATATGTTTTCTTTGACCTCGGTCTATGCATATATCTTGTGTTTCTTACTAGGGATACAAATAAAGGATTGTGATTTGGACAATCTAGAAGTATGAAATAATAAGTATCAATTTTTGTTTGATGTAAGAATCATGATGGATTTGTACCATACTCTTACATATTGAAATTTTGATGTTTGCTACCTAACATTATATTCTTGCTTGAAATACAAATGACTAGTATTATATTAATTTTTTTTAATGCTTCTTCCTACTTTGTCTCAAACAATGTGGTGCTTTTTTTTACCCAAAATGGGTTAGGAGGATAGGGGTTGGGCAAAGTGGCGTAAGATTGATAATATTTAAGATTATTACTGTGTAGTTTTTGCACACAAGGATCGCCCAACCAAGTTCGTTAACTGTTTGAAAAGCCCTTGTAAGGAAAACTTTTGGTTTTGGTTGCAGTGAAAGATCTTTTCATCGAAGTTCAAGCTTTCTGTATCGAGTTTTCACGTATCAGAGAAGCAGCAGCGTTATTCAGGCTACTTAAATCTTTGGAATAAGTGAAAGTACTTGCTGTTGCCCCATCCTTTTTCTGTAAATAGCAACTATTAGCATTTTATACTCTGTAGTCTTAGGCCCCTTCCCTCTCCCCTTCTTTCTCTGTTATGGTTTAACTAATATTTGACTGAATATATGTTTGGCTTAGCCCACTTCCCATTCACACTTTATTATTATTGACTTTGAAAACCCATCAGAATGGTGGCCTCAGATTTTTCATACAGCTCTCCAACTGCCTTGTGTTGGCAAAGTTCCTGTATTTTCTTCATTTACGCGACTTATTTCTCGATTAAGTGCTTGTCATCAGGTAGTATATATTTGTGAAGGAAAATTTTAGGTAATTTCTCGAGTAATGTGTATTTAGTTTCATTTAAAAAAAAAAAAGGATAAATGAGATGTTTTAAAGATATGCTTACAATTTATGATCTTTTCTAAACTGTTGAATATCAATTCAACATTTTAGTTATACTACTTAATACTGTACATTGATTAGATTCGTTCTATAGCTATTGGAATTTATTCTCTTTCTAATCTTTATATTTCCAAACATGATGCAAGTGATGATCTGTTGTTAAACATGTAGGGTATGTTTGAGCTCTCGTTTATGAAAATGGCCGTGTTGGTTATAACTCAACCGACGTTTGTTCTACCGTTTATAATAAATAGTGGTTACCTAAACCTACTTGCTTGTTTATCTAAATCTACGTGCTTGTTTATCTAAACTTACGTATCCGTTTATTTAAAACCTTATATATATACGATTTTTTGTTACATAACAAGCTTCTCAAACATCGTTTATCATAATCCCTGTTATAATAACTTGTTCCTCAAACACCATCTATAATAATCTACCGTTTATCATAACCTTCTGTCCATTATAACCGGTGCTCCAAACACACCCGTAATGATCGACAACAAGATGTACTATATCTGACTGTTGTAACCAACTGGATGTACTGTATATGGGACGAGACTAATTTTGTAAATAAAAGAGTTGGATACACTAATTTGACGCCTTCCCTGTGAAAGGCAAATTCTTGGTACGTTCAATTTGTCATAAATCCAAACTTACAATTATAACTTGTAGTGACTCCAACTACGAAGGAAAACTTTCTTCACTAAGCTCTTGGTCATTCGGGCCAGTAATACCGTTAAATCATTGCTTATTTATCATGAAATAAACTATTTATATTGTTCTTAAATAGATAAATTCTTCTCGTTGTTAAATAAAATATTGCTCTAGCTTACTAATTTAACATTGATATATTCTCCTGGTATTGTCACATGGAATATAATTTGCTAGAATGGGAAACCCATTTTCCTTTCTCAAACCCGAAATGGCAGGGTGATAAAAAGATATATTCATCTATAATACACTAGACACAAATTAATTTTATTCAATTGTGATGTCAAAATATAATATGATGTATATATTGCTAGATCGAAGAGTACAGTTTTCCATATCCAAAATAGTATCAATTAATAAAAATCTGGTCCATTGTATTAAAGGATCTCCGAAACATGATTAGGAAATACATATTGCCATAGGTTTAAATGCAACTCTATTTAATTCATGGACAGGAAATGCACACGAGCAAGTAGATATTCTTTTCCTGCTATCCAAACGCCAGTTTGTGACCACTGTACATCTTCCCAATCCAAATTATCCTCAAGTACCTAAAACGAAAAGGATGTTGAAAGTTGGTAGTAATAATTCAAAGCTTAATTCAAATCTGAAAGCGGAGATTTGAACTTCTAACTTGAAGGGAAGAGTAAACGCCGTAACCAAACTATACTTGCGTTGAAAAATCAGTATAACGGCTTGGAAATAAGAAAAAAAGAGGCTGGGGATTCATCTCTAATCTCTCTGTAATGATCTTAATGGGTATCCGACATTGATAGTAAAAGCATAAACGTGTAACGAAAATGAGTTCATCCTAGAAAGTTCACTCCCTTTATATCATCTCTAAGGATTCACAATGGGAAAAGAGATAGGCCACTAACTGGAAAGATAAAATTAAACTAATGGAAACCTTGTAAATGCAAGAAAATTCTAATAAAAATGTACATTTTATCCTTTAGTTCTCAAAGATTGAGAGAAAGCGGGAGAGAAGTACCTCAACGTGTTCAGAAGGCAGTGGAATCCCAATAGAACGCATAACCTTCTGGGGCAGTGGCTTCTTACAGCGAGACCACCGAAACACGTCAATCAAAGTATTTTCACTTTCGGTTCTTTCACCATTTGGGCAGTGCACAAATTGACTCTGGGATTTCTCGGTATCAGTCTCATGCCCCTGAGATGCTGCAATGCTTTTCACCATTTTCTCTCCAGAAAAGCAGAGTTCATACCTAACAAGTAGTTTTTCAGATAAATTATTACTAGCATATGATTTTACAAATGTGGTAAAATCCAGTCAAATCAATCCTCCAAAATGCTGACGACATGTGCACACCAGGCCATGTACCCAGAATGCAATATGTGTACTATTAAAATAAAATGGAAGTACTCAATTGCAAAAACCTTGTTAGACAGGCCTTGCAGCTAACCATCATGGAGTTGTCTAATCTTATGAGTTGTTATATAAGCAAACCATCATAGAGTGGCTTAATTGGTCAATAAGGGCCTTGGGGTGACTAAGGTAATGGGTTCAATCCATGGTGGCCACCTACCTAAGAATTAATTTCCTACTAGTTTCCTTGACATCCAACCCATGGCATTAATCGAGGTGCACACAAGTTGGCCCGAACAGTCACACATATATATAAAAGAGTTGAAGTAACGATTACGACAAAGATGGGTTGAACAGAAATTAGAAGGGCTATTGACTATTGAGAATCCAAATGGCCATGTTTTTGGGACCTATCGACTTACATTCTTAGAAGCTGTTCAAACCAATATCCCTCCTGTACGAAGATGTATTGGTCAAAACTAAGAGAAAAAAAAAGAATCTTATAGAGGCCGAGAGTTTTCGAAGATGATATATGAGCCCTCAATAGATTTAATGCGTCTCTAGGCCTTCGTGACTAAGTTAATTTGTATTATTCTCTAGGTCAGATTTTATTGGGCTGGAAGTCATTTTTGAAGGCTCCGCCATTTTCTTTTGTATAACCCTGTATTCTTTCAGTCGAATCTAGATGTGTATCTGTATAGTTGGTATTTTATCAAAAGAAAAAAAAAGGATTGGCAGTCATGAATCTAGATGTGTATCTGTATAGCACATACCAAATATATTTTCCTATATTATAATACATAATGATATCATAATATTTTAGGGTAAACTATAAATTTGATCCCTATGGTTTGAAGGAAGTTAGAGTTTAGTCCCTATGGTTTCAAAAATTAGAATATTTAGTCCTTATAATTTGATAAAATTAAAGATTAGTCATTTTCATTTGTAATCACCGTGAATTATGTACATGAAAATTAGCTATTCATACTGAATTTTTTATCTAATAAATCACTTAACAAACACAACTATCATAAACACATGAATAACTAACTTTCACGTACTCAATTTCCTAATGGTTACTAACGATAAGAACTATTTTTTAGATTTTATTGAACCATAGGGACTAAATTCTAATTTCTAAAACCATATGGACGAAATTCTAGCTTTTTTCAAACCATAAGTACTAAATTCTAGTTTTTGAAACCATAGGGACTAAACTTTAACTTTCTTCAATCCATAGGGACCAAACTTATAATTTACCCAATATTTTAATACATAAATATGTAACCGAGAGCTTGTGACTAAAGAGTTGTCATGTTTTATTAGATGAGATGCAATGGGCCTAACGGGCCTAGATCTATTAATCAATAAGCCTATTAAATACATATATACATTTAACTCTAACACTCCCCCTCAAGCCGGAGCAAATAAATCTATCATGTCCAGCTTGTTGCAGAGGTAGCTTATTCGAACTCCATTAAATGCTTTGGTGAAGATATCACCCAACTGTTCCCCAATCTTCACATAACTGGTCGAAATCCAACCCAATTGTATCTTCTCTCAAATAAAATGACAGTATACTTCAATGTGCTTAGTTCTCTCATGAAACAGGATTGGAGAAAATGTGAATCACTGCTTGATTGTCACACCATAGTCTTGTAGGTATTGTGGTTTTCACTTCATTTCATTAAGTAGTTGAACTAGGCATACCATCTCACGTGTCACTTGAGTAATAACTTTGTACTCTGACTCAACACTTGAACGAAACACCACTTTATGTTTCTTACTCTTCCATGATACCAAATTTCCTCCTATAAACACACAGAAACCTGAAGTTGACCTCCTATCTTCCTTAGAACCTGCCCGGTCAGCATCCGAAAAACATTCAATATTGGAGTGTCCATGGTTCTTGTATAAGACATTCATTCCAGGAGCAAACTTGAGATAACTTAAAATTTGGTCCACGACCGTCTAATGGTCAACTGTGGGGAACGACGTAAATTGACTCTGATACTCACGGAGTTTGAGATATCTGGTCTTGTGACTGTCAAGTCGTTTAGTTTCCCAATCATCTTTCTGTATCTCTCGAAATCAGAAAAAGTTTTGCCTTCCTTGACAAGTTGTTGGTTTGGTATCATTGGCGTACTACATGGTTTCACACCTAACTTCCCTGTTTCAGTCAACAACTCAAGAACATACTTCCTCTGAGACAAAAAGATTCCCTTCTTGCTTCTCATGACTTCAATGCCCAAGAAATACTTCAGAGTTCCAAGATCTTTGGTACTAAATTGGCTATGGAGAAAGGTCTTTAGTGAGACCTACAAATAATCATCATTTTCGGTAATCATGATATCATCGACATACACCACAAGTAACACAATACCATATTCAGAATGACGATAGAAAACATAATGATCTGAAGAGCACTTCTACATTCCAAACTTCTCAAGAACCTGAATGAACTTACCAAACCATGCCCATGGGCTCTGTTTAAATCTATATAAGGATTCACGGAGACAACAGACTTTGGCATCCTCCCCTTGAGCAACAAAACCAGATGGTTGCTCCATATACACTTCCTCGAGGAGATCACCATTCAAGAACGCATTCTTAACATCAAGCTGATACAATGGCCAATCATTCGTACAAGCGAGTGAAATAAATAGGCAAATGGACATCATCTTTGCAACTGGGGAGAAAGTTTCACTATAATCAATCTTAGGGGTGTTCAAACAACCCGAAACCCAAATAACCCGAACCAACCCAACCCAATTTGACGGGTTGGGTTGGGTTAAACACAATTTTAGGTTGGGTTGGGTTGGGTTGAGTTTAAACTATGAAATTTTTATGGGTTGGGTTGGGTCAAGGGTTGACCTAAAATTAACCCAACCTAACCCGACCAACCCAAAATGATTATTTACTTAAAAAAAAAAAATATTTTTACTTATCACATAATTATATATGCTTATATTTAATTATTATTGTTAGACTTTTTATTTTCCTATATTCTTTAATATTTTTTCAAGTCTTTATAATTTATATAGCATGTAAAATATATAGTCAAATTATGTTATATATCTTTTTTGTTTTGATTATCTATTTGTTTTATGTTTTATAGTTGAAATCTTCTATATAAATCATGATTGTAGGATTAATAGTGTGACTTATTATATTTTACATATTTAATATTTATATTAATTTATTACCTTGATTGGAGAATGCATCGTAATTTTGTATAATGTAGGATTAATTTGATAAAAAATATTTATATTTATAATTTATTATTGGACCCGATAACCAAACCCAACCCAACCAAAAAATATAAGGGTTGGGTTAGGTTGGGTTGTCTCTTTAATTGAGTTGAGTTGGGTTGGAAGAATGACCAAACCGAAAATTTGGGTTGGGTTGAAAACCCCGCTCAACCCAACCCATGTTCACCCCTAATCAATCTCATATGTCTGAACATACCCCTTAGAAATCAAGCGTGCTTTGAGTCTAGCTACTGATCCATAAGAGTGCATCTTGACAGCAAACACCCACTTACATCTGATCGTTTGTTTTCCTTCTGAACTAACTACTAGTTCCCAAGTTCCCTTCGCATCCAACGCAGCCACCTCCTCCTCCACCATGGCCCAATGCCACCCAGAGTGGGGCAAGGTTTCACCAGTGGTTTTAGGAACAGACAGAGAATCAAGTGAGGTAAGAAACAAAAAAATGTGGAGAACAATTGATGATAAGACACAAACGAGGAGATAGACTATGTACAAGAGCGTTTACCTTTTCAAAGAGTAATGGGCAAGTCAACTGGACATAGGACTGAACTGAGTATCCTCAAATAATGTAACATCAAAGGAAACAATGTAGCAATTCGTGCTTGGAAAATAACAATGATAACCATTCTAGACACGAGAGTACCCAAGGAAGCAACATTTCAAAGACTTAAGATCAAATTTGGTCCGGTGTAGAGGAACATCACGAACAAAACTTGTACACCCAAGGGTTTTGGGTGGGATATGGAACATTTCCTTTGAAGGAAACAACACTTGGAACGAAATCTTACTTCCTATGACAGAGGATGGCATTCGGTTAATGAAAAAATATGGAGTGGAAACAACATCAACCCAAAACTGTTTCGGAACATTCAATTGGAAAGAGAAGGCCCTAGATGTTTCAAGCAAATGTCTGTTCTTTCGTTCAACCACCCCATTTTGAGATGGAGTGTCCACACAAGATGATGGATGAACAATATCCTTCTCACGAAGGTAAGCACCAAGAATGCCCGAAAAGTATTCACCTCATTATCAATGTGCAAAATTTTTATAGATATTAAATTGAATGCAAATTTCGGCATTAAACATACAAAAGTGAGAAAACAATTATGAACTATTTTTCATTAGGTAAACCCAAGTAAGATGAGAAAAGTCGTCAACAAATGTAACAAAATAACGAAACCCTGTTTTAGACACAACAAAACTCGAACCCTAAACATCTAAATGAACTAACTCAAATGGAGCTTTAGCTCATTTATTAATCCTAGGACTCGAACTCAAACGATGAAATTTTGCGAACTGGAATGACTCACAATTTAAAGACAACACCTTATTAAATTTTGGAAACAATTTCTTTAAGACAAACAAAGATGGATGACCCATCCGACAATGAATCTCAAACAGAGACGTAATACTCGCACATGCTACAGCTTGGACAGGTTGTTGATCCAAGATGTAAAGACCCTCAATTTCATGTCCCCTGTAACACAATATAGAGACTCGAAAAAGTCGTAATTTTATTATGCAACTGTGTCTATATTTATACAAGAGGATTGCTGGAAACCCTAGTTAGTAACGAGTCTTTGTGGGCCTAACATAATAATTACAGAATAATATATATACAATTATATCGTATATAATCTTAACATCCCCTACCAATAATCTTCTTTGTCAAATGATCTAGAAACAAGCAATAACCAGGAAAAAGATAACAAAACAAAACAATGCAAATCGCAGGATAATTGACTCACAAAAATCAGGTTATACAAGAATGTCGGTAGACACAAGACAAAAGACAAAGATAGAGTGGGGGTGACTGTGACTGTGACTAATCCTGACCCTTTGATAGGAGACAAAGATCCATCAGCCAAGGTACCAACAAGAAAATAGATAGACGACAATGGAGTAGAAAACAAGTTTCTGTTACCTGTCATGTGAGCAATCACCCTAGAGTCTATGACCCACTTTGTATTTTGTAGACGACGAAAGTAAACAGCGATTGATACCTGTTTAGCCAGAGTTGCAGAAGGTGGGGATTTTGAAGATGATGGTTGCGTTGAAGTGGAAAAGACCCACATTTTAGCAAACTCATTAGTAGGAATGTTGTCATTGGACATGAGATGGGTTGCCTAGATCATTTGATTATGATACTGCAATTTCCTACCATCCTTCTTGATATGACTCGATTTATGGTAATAATAGCAGATCATCTCTCCTCAATCTCCTCGAGTTTCTAGACGTCGATTGTCACCATTGGTATCTTGGCGTCGATCATAACCAGATTTCGATACAAGAGGATTCACATTTCTTCCACCACGTAAGTCGTTCCTCTCAAGCAAAGCACTATTTGACTGCTTTATAACACTCCCTTCCGTGCGTCGAAGCCGACGAAACACATGATCCAAAGACGAAAGTTCAGTTCCAGACAGGATCTAAGACCTTGCACTCTCATATTCTAGGCCAAGATTGCTCAAGAAGCTGATGACCCCCATCTTTTCTCTCTAAGCTTGTTGTACTGCGATATCAACACTAAAAGACATAAGAGAATTCAACTTAGCATCATTCTGCTAGTGCTTCGGGTAATAGGCCATTAGAGTTTCTCCATTGCGATCAGCATGGAAATAAGACGGGCAGACATCGTATGTCTTCGTAACTTGCTCCTTTCCAGAGTACAAAAGTTAACACAAATGCCATAAGTCCATTCACAGTAGTACAATGGCTCACCAGATCCACAATCTCATCATTCATCGAATTCGTGATCTAGTTATACAAGCATGCATCGATCCAATCCCACCTCTTTTTTTGCACATCTTCCTTAGGCGGATCACCAACGATGTGATCCTCCATTTCATTGCTCAATAAATGATTTTGAATCGTCTAATTCCAATTTAGGCAATTTGTGTCATTCAACTTATATTTCGTGATTTCCATCGAGTAGGAGATAGCACTTGTTTGTTTATTCTCAGCCATATTCACTCAAATTAAACAAACTAGGGCAGCAAATAGTCTCAAAATCAGCGAAACCAGTACTTAAAAAAATTATATCTGAAAGACAGTAGCAAAAAGTACCTAAAACAATGTGCAATCGTCAATCCCGAGAAAATCGATGCCAGAAACCAAAAACGAAATACCCGAACTTGTAGATCTTGTTTTCCCGCAAAAAAAACCCAACGAAAAACTCTCTGATCGAAGCTTGAACTACTCGCGACTACAAGTCGGTGACGATTGAACTACTCCAACGACTATTGTAGACTAAAGGCTGGTCGAAATCCTTCGATATTTGGATTGATTGTAGATCGGGATGTGGGCCACCGGATTCCGAAGGTGGCAACTTTTCGGTGGAGCTCCGACGACTTTCCAAGGACCCTCTGACGACTCCTTTGACTAACAAAAAATCCAATGCTCTGATACCATGTAATCGAGAGCTTGTGACTAAAGAGTTGTGTTTTATTAGATGAGAGGCAACGCCTTTACATAAGTATTACAATGGGCCTGACAGGCCTAGATCTATTAAGCAATAAACCTACTAAATACATATATACATTTAACTCTAACAAAATAAAAGGCAAAATTATATATCACTTCTCCTTTATTTCAAAGAAGCAAAAGTTACCGTATTAACTTTGACATTTCATATATGTTTCATAACTATTTTGGAGCATAAAAAATTATCAGAATGTTGGGCAAAAAGTCAACGTGTCTTAATGTTGTTTTATCGAATGTTATTAAGTTGTAGTGATTTATTCTATTCTTATTATGATTACTTCATTTCATGTATGGCAGATGGTAGAAGTGGTGGCTAGGGTTTGGGAAAAAGCTAAGGTTTCCTGCTCTGGTACCATCTTACTTTGAATGGAATAAAATAAGGAAAATACATTTTTAGTTCTAGGTTCTAGGTGAAGTTTCTATTTTAATCTTAAACAATCAAACACTTCACCCCTAACATTTTAATGATGCTCAATTTTATTCCTTGAGTGTCTTTTGGGTTTCCTTTTTTACTTATTTTTTTTAAAAAAACTAAATTTATGTCAAAGATTAAATAACCACATTATCAATATATATTGGAATTTAAAAAAAGTCAACTAACCAACATTCTATTACGTCACTAATGGTTTTGTTATCTCAAGGACTAAAATTGAACATTATTGAAATGACTTATTTTGAAAGATTGGAACTAAATAGAAACTTTACGCAACGTCTAAGGACTAAAATTGTACTTTTCTCAATAAACTATGTTTATATCCATATTTTTTTAAATATTTGTGAGCGTCTAAGCAAGCTTACACAAACCTCAAATATTCTTTCGGGATAAACCGCTTGACTCTTCAACATTTTGATGTTAGGGTAGATGGCCACGAAAGGAGAAAGGCTCAATACATGAAGGATTTCACAAAACGTTATGACTGAATAACTTAATAGAGACATGCTTGCTATGAAATTGAAGTTTGGTTACGAGAGGTAAGGAAAACATTATGGGTGGGCTTTAACATACCTGCACGAATGTGCTTCTAGATACAAAACTTCTCCCTTCTTCAACCGCGCAGATGTGTAGAGGGGCTTCTTTAGACCTTTGTCTGCAACAATGCTTATACTGTATTTAATCCTGGAGATATTTGTAAATGGAACATTAAAGAAGAACAGTGTGCAATTTTATAGGGTAAATTGTGTCTATCCTATGTAGAGTACAAGAAACATAAGATATCACACGATACAAGATTCAAATATGGTTATGTTAAGTAGAATTTAAAAACCATAGCATATCATACTATATAAGATTCGATTATTGCTATAGTATGCATAGTACATGGAACATAAAAAATACGTCATGACAAAGCCAGTAACTCCCAAAAATTCTCAAAAGCAAGGCACTATGTATTTTACTACCCTGTTTTTAGATAGACATGAGTATTCGAACCCTCTAATAGTTTTATATGCTACTCGTCTAATATCTTGCGAGATTTGTTTAATTCTATAACACAAGTGCTTACTACTTACTTGCCTTTACCCTTTCAACATCTAGAATACCCATGGTGATAGATGCAGTTACAAAATCATCCAACAGTTTTGTAAAAGTGCTTTGATATGAATCACCAATTTTCGAAGTTTAAGCTTTGCCTTGAGGTAAGGCAAAAACCAGAAGTCCTAAGGACATTGATAATAATTGGATACAATTTAGCATTTCTGAAGATTCAAAGATCCAACTGTCTGGGAGAGAAAATATCACATATGTCAGCATTCGCATTCCAACAAACTACAAATGTAATTTATTATGTTAGATCTAGTGATAATAACAATAATAATTAATAAATAATGTTTAACGCAATGAGACATGCAAACGACAAGATAAACATACCTCAAATACAAGTCCATTAACACAAAAAAGAAATAAATAAAAACATGATAGTTCCAGATAATTTAGGAGTTAACCTGCAGACGCAGTATTACAAAAACAAAATTTGAACTATACCATGGCTCATTGCAAAGGTTGTACTGAATTGTAACTTCTCTTACAAACCTCTGTTGACGCAATGCATTCTGAAAAGTATAGCATAGCATGGCAAATCACTATTATTTTATTTAAGACAAAAACAGAATATGATGAAACTAAAAACTCATAGCAACTATAGATATTTATGCTATTCATTTGAAGTACCTGATAAAATATTCAAATTTGATTAAATGAGTTTTGAGAATAGTGAATATATACTATGACATAGACAGTAAGCAGGTCATTGGAAAAAATAAAACTAAAATTTAAAAAAAACGATAAAGTGCAGGACTTTCAAAATTATCTTTCACCATCTTGTAACCGAAATATTTTTGTTTTCTGTTTTTATAATAAAATCAAGCGGTTACATTATTTTCAAATCTTTGAAGATCCTTTATATATGTATCATTAATAAAATTTCGGCAGCCAAACTTTTATTCAATCTTACTGTAGGATCAGCAAAACACTTATACTATTCTTTATCATATGATAAAAAGAAGAACATCAAGAACCTCAAAAATCAACTTAAAAAGAAAAGGGTGCAAATATTATGTAAAGTCATTACAGAAGCTGCAGCCCTTGTAGTCATTGTCCGCTCGACAGCCACAGGAGCAAGGGTGGGCTCAACAGCAGATGTATGTGTAAGACACGGCTCAAGGTCAATGGCTCCACCTCCTTTCTGAAGAAAGCAAAAAAAAAAAAACAGGGTTGAAAGAAGCCTTAATACAAGGAATTCAAGCCTTAATACAGCAGATGTGTGGTCTTTAAGCCCAAATGTTAAAAGCTCAAATCCAAAATAATTAATATTTGTAGTTAATTACATAATAAAAAGGGAAATGGAAAGTAAAAGAAAAACAAAAAAAAAGTCATCACTCTCATTCATCACAAAACAACCAACCACCTTTCTGATAAGGTTGGGCCTAGGGCTCTATTTAGCCATTACTTGGAGAATAAGTTAGTATTTTGTTATAAATAGAGTGGGTTAGGTTAGGGTTAAGACATCCAATTATTAAGTGATTATTGAGTGATTTATTGTAGGGCTCAAGAGATTCTCTTGAGAGGGGAGGTTCCAAGACTTATCAAAACTTGTCTTATCTTTATTCTTTTACTTTTGATATAATCTAAATCTTGGATCATATCAATTGGTATCAGAGCCGTTTCGATTCTTGGTTGTAGAGATGGATCAAGAACATGTTCGCTTATTTCAAGAGATGTGGCAAAGTTTTTACAATGACATGAAAAGTTGTTTTAGAGAGATAAGAGAGGAAAGTGCAAGGGAGCAGGAACGAAGAAGATTAAAAAGGGAGGAGCAGTCCAAGGCAAGGGAACAATGGTACTCAGAGATGGAAGTTAGGATTCGAGGAAGAAAGGAGGTTGTGGAAGAAACAATGACGATTAGGGTTTTTACACCGCCACCTCCGTTGCCGCCGTCACCACCTCCACCACCACCATCGCCGCCACCACCTCCGCCGCCACCACCGCTGCCGCCATCGCCACCTCCGCCGCCACCACCGCCGCCACCTTCGCCACCACCTCCGCCACCAACGTCGCCGTTTCCGCCACCACCGACGCGCCGCTACTGCCGCTGGAAAAAAAAAATGTATTCACTTTTTTTTTTTCTATTTTTGTGTATGCCCACCTTGAGGACAAGGTGCTTTAAAGGGGCGGGTATTGATAAGCTTGGGCCTAGGGCTCTATTTAGCCATTACTTGGAGAATAAGTTAGTATTTTGTTATAAATAGAGTGGGTTAGGTTAGAGTTTAGGCATCCAATTATTAAGTGATTATTGAGTGATTTATTGTAGGGCTCAAGAGATTCTCTTGAGAGGGGAGGTTTCAAGACCTATCAAGACTTGGCTTATCTTTATTCTTTTACTTTTGATATAATCTAGATCCTGGATCATATGACTTTCCTTCATTTCATGAAAAAAAAATACGACTTCATCTTCTAAAATACCCGTTTGCCGCCACCTCCCACGAAGCATACCTAACCAATGTTCTTTGTAATTTACTAGACATTATATAGAGTACATTTAGTACTTTATGCTAAATTTACATATTTACTTAAAAAAAATTAATGTATCCTCGACGTATCTATAACCTAATTTTTTAGAAAATGGCGTATCGTCGTGTCATGTCGTATTTGTATCCGTGTCCAGTGCCCGAGTCCGTGCTTCATACTATACAAGCGTAGTTAGGATCATGGATCTAGGATATTCGACACAACATACTTCATAACATGATTTTTCTCACATCTAAGTTAGTATTTTACCATTTACAAATGGAAAGTGGTTTCCATATTATCTTATATATAATCATTAAATCCAAAACTAATATTCAAGTTTTAGAACCAATCTCCAGAAATTTAAAAAGCTTAATTACCTTCACGATGCAGCATCTCTCAACACAAAAGCTACAACCAATAGCAGCTCCCCAAGCTCGAGATCGAACATTATTTCGAAGAGTAGAAATATAGCCTAACAAAATTTCATGTGAACGCAACTAAAAAACATAATTACAATCCAAATTTATGAGAAACATAAGTATTAATAAAAAGAAAAACACTACAAGTAAAAAGGTAAGGAAAAAAAGAAAGAAAGAAAAACTAATGCTTACGCAATATAAAAAAGGAATGAGTTATCTAAAAACCATTGAGTTCCATGTCAATTGATTTAAGGTACAAAGGTATTTGATGCATGAAGATAAGCATCCATGATTAAGATAACATTGCGTCGATAAAATTTTTAATTTCCTTTGAAAACCAAACATTAGCATTGCATAGGTCTAAATGTGTTGATATGTCTCTAGTCTCTACCATCAAAAGGGGCCTCACTACTACATCACATTATCCAAATAATTTGAAAAAAATAAAAGATACAAAAGGAAAATTGTAAAATGAAATGGTGATGTCTTCGCATATTCTTGGAGTCATAGGCTCTCTCCTTTTTGTAACTATGATCTATCGTTCTTATTTGCCTCTTGGCATCATCTTTTGTAGTAATATCAATAGCCATTATTTGTACTTACTCATTCATCAATGAGACGGTTTTACGATTTTTTATGGATAAATCATGTTAATCAAAGTGCCAGCATATTGAGCATTACAGTAATATAATTGATTATAATTTTAAATGAATTTGAATTTTCTCTCTCTCATTTAAATATTCTCCCGCCTCTCTCTAGAAAAGCCCTAGCCGCATCTCCTTTCTCCCTCCTGCGCCGAACAATGACATCGAGGGGAGCTCCTCTTTTTTATCTTCTCCTTCATCTTCCTCTTTGCATCTTCTTCTATTTTTAATTTATTTTTAATTTTATTTTTTTTGTTATTCTTCTTTTTTTTCTTATGTTACCTCCTCCTCTTCTTCTTTATATGTGTTTCTTTCTTCTCTTCTTAATTCTTTTTCTTCCCTTGTTTTCTTTAGGGGTGTATTTTCTTCTTTCCCTTCTTTTTCTTCACCTCCATCGTCTTTTCGGCATATTTTTTCTTTTTCTTCATCTTCCCCTATTTTTCTCCATCGTCTCCTATTTCTTCTTTTTCTTTCCCTTTTACTTCTTCCCCTTCATCATCTCTTTCTTCCTCTCCTTATTCTTCATTGTCTACGTACTTTTTCCTTCTTTTTTTTCCTTGTATTCTTCTTCTTCCTCTCAATTGTCGTCCTCCTCTCCCTCTCTTCCACCTCCAGAAACATTTCTTATTTGTCACCCCTAATCTCCCCCTTTCTCTAACCCTCGGACCACATCAACCTAGAACTAATGGTTGGGCAAAAAGAGGACAAAAGACGCGACAAAGGGAATAGACCGAAGCGCTAATAGTTATGGGTTGGAGTGTTTTGCTAGGAACGGCGATCTTGAATCATATCCTCCAGTAAGATATTTTTTACTTTGATCGAGACACATGCGTCTGCTGAAGTTGAGCTTTTGTGTCGATGAAGAACATTTGCTTCACGAGAGACACACTAAATGAGGGGGGCTATTATCCTCCTCCTATGGAAAAGCTACCATAGTTTTTTTTTTTTTAAATGGGGTAATCGAAGCTTCGCTCCACTATACCCAGGATAAGCATGCCAGGCACTGGGACTGAGAGACATCGAAGGAATGGAGACACGGAAGGTGTCTACAAATTAATGCCACATGTGAGTCTCGAACTTGGAACCTTGAGAGCACACCTTCAAAGCCCAAGCCTTCAACCACTTTGCCACCCCTTAGGAACGGAAAAGCTACCATAGTGATGTGCATAATAGAAGATTCTCGAGTTGTTGATTTGATACAACAAGCATCGGGGGATATAGTTGCAAATCTTATGACTTTGGTTGTGGTCGCGTGATTTATGACAAAGATTGTACAACATCTTAAAGGTCGCGTGATTTACCGTAAAGATTGGAGGTTGGAGGTGGATTCCTAACTTTCTCTCCAACCTCAAAACACAAACCCTAAAATCTTCCCCTCTTCCTCTGGCGCCGACACCCTATTCTGACGACGAAGGGGGACAAATTTCACGCCCAACATTATATCGACGGCTGCTTCCTCACATACCGACCAGTTTTTCTTTCACCATCGCATTTCTCATTTGGGTATTTTGGTTGGTTTTTCACCATCATGTTCTTTACGCCGTCGATATCTTGGTTGTTTTCACAAGTTTTTTTCTCGATTCTTCACTGAACGGGGCTACATCTTTTTCTTGCTTGGGGTTTTGGTTCACAAGTGGTTGGGTCGACTTCTTGCTTACTAAAGCCACAGATTCTGTTCATGGCTAATGTGGTTATTCCATCCGCTTTGATCGCCGATCTTCTTGTCCCGCTATCTGTTCGTGGTGGCCTTTGGCGTTTGGTCAAGGTATATTCTCACACTCACGACCGTTTTCCCCCACTGGTTCATTTTCTCTTCATGGGCTTGTGACGATGGTTAAAAGTCTCCCTGGGTTTGGTGGCGGCTATAATGGTTTATTTTCGTCCCCTGCGAACTCGTGTCTCGTCCACCCTTCATTTTGGCTCATTCTTCGATCCTTAGCCATCTTCCGAAATTAGAGGGACACTTCGCTGGGCATGCCAGTTACACCATTAATTTTCTCGTATAGCTTCCTTGTATCTCAATTGGTTGTAATGGCTTTATCATTTTGTAATATGACCTCTAATTTGGCCCTTGTTTATTCTTGGTTTCTATGGGCTTAATGTAACACATTCACTTATTACTGAAGTTGTCTTGTTTCCTATAAAAAAACGTCTTAAGAGGTTGGCTACTGTTGATTTGAGCTATCATGTGTCTGTATGTGTTGATCTCTACGAGGGTTGTGGAATTTTGTCGCCAACCCAATGATTTTGGTTGTGGACAAGTGATTTGCAACATATCAAACATCGACAACGATTTATATGGATACTCAACACGTTATCAGCATTCCTAAAGCGTCATTGACAAGCTTGGCAACTCTATTTATTCATTCTTACTTTGTATTGTTGATGCTTATTTTTTTCGGAATACTCCTACTTGCTTCACTATCATTATTTACCTACAGACTGGGCATCCCTCCCCCTTCATCTCTTCTCCCTTTCTCCCCTTTTTTCTATCTTCTTGCAACTCTTTCACAAATATGAAATAGTTTTGTTTCCTATCAAATATATATGTATTCATCAGATTTTAAGAAAAGAGGCTAATTTGAATATTGCTAAGTCAATACAGAAACCAATGTTTGAACAATGCAAGCTCAAAGGATCAAGATGACAGTTGATGCTCCACTGCACAAAAATACTCCTATTTTCATAAATTCATCACCTAAAATTATGTTAGTAACGATTAGGTTAAGAAACTAAACATTATACTAAAACTTTCTTTAAAAAATGACTTTTTTTCATAAGGCTGCCCCTTGGGAACACTTAGCCATCTATTAAAAAGTTTTTATCTTCTCAAAGAAAACAAGCTTACAATCTTGTGGAGGTAATACTCTGATGGTTGCACGCAACTCCTGAATTGCAGGTGGAGGAGGAGAAGCTGTTGGACGACAGTAGCCTGTATGCATGAGAACTAGAAAACAAAATAGAAAAACCTGTGTTATTTATCATAGATCCATATCAATTCAATAAACTAGTAAACAGTGGGACAATACATACCAGCGACAAGATCTGAATCATATGTGTACACATCTGTTCCCCACAGCTGTCCACCCCTGACCTGCACACATAACTGAAAGCCCTTAATAGCTTTACTTTTTTTTCTTTTTTTTATGGGAAACGAAAACCATTTCATTTGCGCTTTGGAATTAAAAGTGGCCCCAAGTGGTATTTAAAGCACCGGAGAAGAAGAAACAAAATTTGAGTTCAAAGTTTAGACAAATAAAATATAAGCAAAAAGGAAAAGGATGTTTTTCTCCTACTATTTTAATG
Organism: Sicyos edulis; assembly: GCA_036507275.1. Taxonomy (NCBI): domain Eukaryota; kingdom Viridiplantae; phylum Streptophyta; class Magnoliopsida; order Cucurbitales; family Cucurbitaceae; genus Sicyos; species Sicyos edulis. The sequence goes on from CM071850.1 coordinate 46,387,750, forward strand.
AGAAGGGATGAAGTAACAAAGGGGGAAAACAATCTAAACAGCCTTGGGGATGAGTCCCTGAGACAAAAAAAGGAATTAAACAAAAGGCCTCAACTTAATTTGTTATATACATGATCGGTCAGTTTATATGAATCGTTCAGAATCGCTTGTTTTCAACCAACCAAACCAAATGGTCAGTTTTCGATGCTGATTTTGGGCCTATAACAACACCAACCAACCAATGTGCTACCCTTCGTTGTCGATATACTTGAAAGTCAGGCTTATATATATGATCGGTCAGTTTATACCATAGTTCAAAATGGCTGGTTTTCAACCAACCAAAACCAAATGGTCAGTTTTCGATACTTTGTTGGTATACTTGAAAAGTCAGCATTATATCCCCGGCCCGTACACACACAAAATTATGAAGAAATATGATTTTTACCTGCCTATTGGTAGCAGTAACGTGTTCAGCAGGTATTCGAATTTCTAAAGTGGGGATATTCTGTGAGCTTTCACCATTCTTATCTATCTGCGAGGTTTCATGTTCCTTCCACAACTTTATTAGTTCTTGCATGCACTCACCAACTTTATAAACCACAGATGAGACTTCAGGTTTTCCTGAAAATTCGTTTTGCATTTAATACAGTTAATAAGATTTAGTAGATATGACATTTTTACTTCTCAACATCAATCATCAGCATTACGCTGTTATCAAGACGAGATGGGTTTCAAGCTGTTATTTTTCCCCCTGAAAAGTTAAATAACGCCATTGTTCTGTTTTTCTCTTTGGAAACAAAACCATAAATCTGTCTTTTTTATAAATCATAAGATGTATTAAGATGCAATACAAGTTCTTGTTTCTTATAAAATAATAATAATAACAATAATAAAGCATGAGATGCACTGAGGTGCAATTGTTCTTTGAAGTTAAAGCACAAGCAGTAAAAAAAGAAAAACATACCACACATGGGAAAATAAACTTTTATTGGAGTAATGAAAAGAAATAAGAGCATAACTTTATCAACAAAATTTTCTTTAAAAAGCGTTAGTTTATTTTTTTAATGAAAATAACAATTTATAAAAACAAAGGAAAGAATACACCAAAGCAATTAAAGTAAATAAATAAAAGCCAGGCCAATGACTGATTCGTTCAGTTTAGTGTATTTTGAGGGTCTATCTTTAAAATGAAAGATAATGTTTTGATAGGCATGTAACTAATTCATTTTATCAATGAAAGTTTTTGTTTCCTATAAAAAAAAAATCTTTAAAATGAAAGCTGGAGTATTATATTATAGCTTAATACAACAGAGCTATACTGAGGAACATTGTGGTAAGGCAACGACTCTCCCTTCTAACACTAACTCTGAAGTCTCTCCGTTTTACAAATTAGCATCAAGCTTCAAAGAATTGTGTTTTGTTATTTTGAAACAAGAAACAAAATTTTCATTAAGGGAATGAAAATCAAAGAATTGGGTTTCTAATAAAAAAAAAACCATTGTTCTCAAAATAGTACCATGTCCTTCCATGTCTAATTGTTCCCTAAAGAGTTGTTAAGAACTACCCTAAATCGAAATGCAAGAGCAATGAGTCTAAGTTTAAAAGATATTTCCATGTCAAACAGATGATAATGGACGATACACAAGTAGTCTACATTCTACAAAGCTTATGGAAAGAGAGTGCAAACTGGAGTAATATATCTCTTAAAAGCTATCCAGCAAGAGGTAGCATGATAGCAGCAGTCACACTGTCACAGTTGAGATGAATGTAACATCAAGGAAAACAGAATAATATGACAGCATACCTTGTAATCTGCAAAATACAGAAGGAGGATCATTACGTGACTCAACAGTCAACCTTTCATCAATTAAAAAGAAATATTATTATGCATGAAGTTAAGTCTAGCAAAAAGGTCTCGAAGCATTTTTCAGAATAAAGATAGCAGTACCTTGAAGAATATAGGTCCTAATTCCAAATTAATATTTTATTCAATTATTTATTAATGTAGGTATTGGAACATGCATATGGATATGCATGCATGTACTTATCCATTTACTCTGATTGACAGAAAGAGCAGACAAGAGGAGAAGAGACAATAGGACATCCAATCTAAATAAACCACGGTAAATCATGAAACAAGACAAACAAATAAAAAGGCACAACTACTGAGCTCTCTGAAACTGTACCATTTGTTTTTCATTTTGGGTTTGCCAATGCAAGTTGGATCAAGCTTCTTGGTTTATGTTGGCAACGCCCTTTTGGTAGCAAGGATGGGGTGTTAAAGATATTTTTATAAAAATATTTAAGTGGCAATTGATGAGGTGATTTTGTTACGGGGTGATTTTTTTTTTTTTTTTATTGTTTTATATAAGCATTATGTTATGCAATTTGAACCATTACTATTTACTATCATATTTACACAAATTCAGGATTTTCGTAATGTTTTTAACTAAACTTGAGGCTTATGCCTCATACCGCTTCGCCTCTTTGGGAGAAAAACCCTCTAGGTTTCTTTTAAAACATTGTTATATCCGTTTTAAGGTCTTTTTGATTTGGGATGTGTTTATAAATCCCTATCAGTTACGTTTTCCATTAGGTTTCTTTTTATTCCATTTGCCCTTCTTTTTCACTTCTTAGGGAGTTTGTATCCATTTCCATATTCTTAATGAAAAGTTTATTTCTGTTTTTTTTTTTTGAAACAAGGTAACCACGCATGTCTTTAGGCCAGGCACCGGAGACATCGAAGGAGTACTGTCACAGGGAAGACTCGAACTCGGAACCTTGACGGGAGCATACCCTCAAAGCCCAAGTCTTCAACCACTGCGCCACCCCTTGGGGACTTCTATCCTTTCTTGTTAATCACTCCTCTTTGGAGTTCATATTTTGTAGCAATAATGAAAAGTCCTGTTTAAAAAAAAATGATAAGTTGAAATCAAATCCTTAACTCACTATCTGAAAAATCAACTTGCAGAAAACACATGGTACCAAAAGGGGGAGGGGGGGAATATACCACCAATAATGCTAGTGAAGATCATAATGTAGTAAGCGAGAAAAAAATTTGAACTGTAAAGAAAATCATATGGCGTACCCTTCATTATCTTGAGCACGAGACCTAAACCGAGGTTCTCTATTAGCCACTTGAGGGCTTCCCCTTGAACGTTGCATCCTCCTCCGATGTTGAACACCATGATTATAAACTTCTCTCTCCCTGTCTAAAGTCCCTTCAACATCTGCACATCCCTCATCTGACTCTTTTTCATGACATCTACTGCGCTTTTCTGGTCGATCTCCTTCAATGTCAGTATCCCTCTCTTTCTTCCTATCTCTACCCTCTCTATCAGCATTTTTCCAGCTATCATAATCCTTAAGCTTTTTCTGATCTGAAATCGGATTGTCCTGCTCTAACATTCTCGCAGACACTTCACCTGACTCCTTTTCAAGATGTGACGTCTCTTTATCCATTCCATTCCATGATTCTCTCTTCGAATGGTCTTTGTCCCTTTCACGAGGTCTTTCCTTGTCTTTTGAGGTATCTTTCCGTTCCCTCTCCCACCTTTCTGCATCTCTCTCTTCCTTTGACAAGTCTTTGGGCTCAAGGTTGTTGTTTGTTGGTTGAGTACTGCTCCTATGATCATTTCTCTCCTTGTCTTTTTCTCCCCCCCACTCCCGCTGCTTGGCATCTTTCCTTTTCCTGTCCTTCTCTTTAAGTTTATCCTCACCTTTTGAATCAATTTTGTTGTCTCCAACAGCGTCCCTTGTTTCAACATAATCTTTGTCATCGGTAGTTAGGTGGGCTTCTTTTACAGCCTCAGCAGCAGTGTGTGAAGTGGTGCGTGAAACATGCCAGGGTTCCGTGCTCCCAACTGGAGCTTCAGGATATCTCTTCCCTCTATGAAAATCTTTTGAATCTTTCCAGTTCAAGTGAGTGGTTGCTGTTGCTGATCCATAAATCTCTTTTTCAGGCTTCATCTCACCCTTGTAATCGTTGAAACTATCTCTATCATATTTGATTTCCTTAATATCATCCAATCTGCTGCTTTCGTATCTGATTTCCTTCTCCAACTTGGGAGCTTGAGAATCCCTCCTTTCATCAGCAAAGAGCTCGCGAGCCTCGAGTCTTGATTCTCGGTTGTCGAACCTGCTGTCCCCGGCATCGGGCCTGGTATCGGAAGCAAGAGAATGATCCAGATGAGGGTCATTGGAGGAGGAGGGCATTCGAAAAATGGATTGCAGGGGGGGTCTTCTATCTCCGTCACGGGATTCAGTGCGGGGAATCTTGGACATTGGCGAGTCCTCAAAGGAGGGACGATACTGCATTGGATGTGAGGAAGAGAGCTTGCGATAGGGGCTGGAATCGTCGTGGGGATATTTGGAAGATGATGAAGAGTGACCCCCGGCCCCCTCATCATGGGACCTCTTCGGAGCACCGCTCATGTCGAGAGCAGTTCCGCCAATTCAATCAACCTGCGAATATCGAGGCTTTTTCAAAACCCTATCAAATTCCACAATTGATGCAGAAGAAGAAGAAGATGCGCTACCTCGAATTCGTGGCACGAAGAGGAAAAATGAAATCCCCAGTGAAGATTTGCGTAGCGGATTTACGGTGTGGGCTCTGTGTTGGAATGGGGAGAATCGGCAACACTCACCCCGCTCTATGCCTTGTCCACCGCCTCTATACCTTCGGCATCCAATGGGGTAATGACCCACCGAGTTGATACGTGACTCACTCAGTGGGTCCCTTGTGACTATGACCATAAATTGTTTTTTGGGGAAATTATAGGAAATAACTATTTTTAGAAAAAAAAAATATTAAGAGATTGTCTAAAACTATTTATTTAGACTTAAAATGAGTGTTCAATTTTTAATCCTGGGATGAGAGATAAAAAAAAGCAACCTTATAATACCCTCGTTCTATTTATATAGGTTACAAATTAAATTTATAAAAAAAAAAGTCACTATCTACTAAATAAGGAGTAAATAACTCCTCTAACAACCTATATAAATAAAATAAAAGAAAAAAAATCTTTTGAACTTTTAGATTTAAGTTGATATATATAGTAAAACATTTTTAAGTGCTTACTAGATTGAACTTAAAAAATAATAATAATTACTTATTAGATCACCACTTAAACCTTAAACAATACACTTTGATATAGTGATCTTTTCTTAATTACTTTATATTACTTTTTTATTGTCGAACATATCATTAGATCTTTTAGATCATCTAATTTAATAAAAGAAAATTGATATATTTTATTAAAAATAATATAATTCAAATTCTTGTTTTCAATTTCCACACTTCCATGAGTTTATGAACTTTTTTTTTTAATCTAAAAAGTGAAAAACTTATAGATATTCTATAACTTACGACAAAAAGGGTGCTTAAAAGAATTTTGTGGAGGCAAGGAGTATCATTGAATATGGGGGAGCAGCTTAATCTTCTCATAAGGAGTATCATTGAATTTGGGGGAGAGCATCGTGTTTAATCTTCTCATAGTTCAGGTCCACATCGCAGTTGATATGTTCATCATTTTTGCGAGGCTTGCAATTTGGGAGTTTGGCAATCATGGATGGATGTTAATCTGCTCATTATGTTTGTGAGGCTTGCAATTGGGAGTTTGACAATCATGGATGGACGTTTCACATATCACAATCGTGTTTAAAAATATTGAGGTAAGAGAGATGTGTTTAAATTATAGGATAACCATGTCGAAGTCACTCAGACAACAATATCACAACTCATATCATTCATTCTATTAGGTATGGATGAAAATTCCAAACTTTTTTTTTTAAAAAATTCTTATGTATATTCCAAAATATTTTCTTCTCAAATATTTGAATCAACTACTTCCTATCTAAATTGTATTATCACATCATTTAGATCACACACAATCACACACCATTGATCTCATTCTTTCTATCAATTTTGTGTACTCCACAAATCTATCAACCAATGTACAACCTACATTTTTCTAAATTTACGGAGTTCCAAGTGGAACCAATGTTATATACGAATACACACCCACATGTAAACATGTTTAACATGCATCCCCGTTGTACATTCCAACAGAAGTTAAGACATGTACAAGTTAAGACATGTACTCTGTTACTTATTAAATGTACACTTGCGTACCATTATTCTTTTTTATTTATCTTTTTAAATTAAGATGTGTACACCATTGTTATTGCTCTGTTTTTCAGATTTCAAAATAAAATTTGTAAGAACAAAACGTGAGTTGTGTAAATATTTTTTAATTAACTTGAAAATTTAAATCTTCTTTTGGTTAGTTGAAAATTTAGATCTTTTATTTAAATATTTAAATTTTGATGGGTGGTTATGAAGAAATCTAAAATCAATTTTAATAATTCACATAAATTAAAAATATTAATAAAGGCACAATAGTCAATTACAAATATAATTAATTATTTATAGAAAATTATATTTAGACATTCTTTAAAATTGTAGATATTTGCTTAATTATTATCTAAAAAATAGACATTTTCCTAGTTTTTTTTAGTTGAGAATGACATTTTCATAGTTGTCCCTTGTTTTTTTAGTTGCAAAAACACTCGGGGCCTTCTCTCTAGTTGAGTATAATTGATTTTTGGATTTCAAATTTTTGGGTTGAATTTTAAATCATGTTTAAAAGGTAGATTAAAAAAGTTGACAGGTGAAATAGGATTTGTAAGTTTTTTTTTTTAAATAATTATTTTCGCATGTGTACGTTTTCCGATTATAATATATATATACGAACAATACTTAAGTAAGAGTCAATAACTATTTTGGAAATAGGTACTTACCCACTTTTATTTAAATATTGTGATTTGTCGTACAAACTTTTTGGCCTTGTTTAGTTTGTCGTTTGGAATCTAGGACTTCGAATTCAAATCCAAACCATTATTTGGTAAATCACTACTACAAAATTAGGATATAATGATTATAGAAAAGTGTCACAAACATTTTAGATGATACTTTTTTACAATCATTGTATCGCACATCATCTATTCTTTTTACATGACACTTATTAAAAAGTGTCATTAAAATGTTTTAGATGATACTTTTCTGCAATCATTAATCTTTGTTTGATGACACCTAAATAGTATCAATAAATATTATTTATTGACACTTATTTTTAATCACCAAATAATCAAACATGACTCTTTATTTTAATCATATATCTTTAATTATTGACAAATATTTTATTATCAATTTATATTATTTCATGACGCTTGTTTGTCTATTTGCAACCTTTTTTTTTGCTCTTAACTATTATCATACACACATAATATTCTTCAAGAAAAATAACTTCACCAATAAAAAACTTGTCAACAAATAAAATTTCATTATGATTTAGAATATTTGTATTGAACAAAATAACAAAAGGACAATAATATTACACTTGTGATAAATGTTCACACGCTTTTTACAACAAAATAACTAGTAAAAGATGAGTGCATTTCTTCACCGCTTCATCCTTTGAGTGTGTTCATGCAAAACCTAAGAAAAATTGAGTTTCAAACAACCTTCACATATTACATATTACTTAACATTAACATATGAGCTTTCTTACCAATAAGAAAAGAGCTTCAAGCAAGAAAAAAAAATTTAAGTAATTCTAACGAGTATGCATGAATAAATCTTTCAGAACCTTAAGCAAGAAAAGAAAATGAAGAAAAGAATGAAGCTTACATCAAAATTTGAGCGCATGGAGGCTTCAATACATGTCTTTTCCCTAGCCTTTTTATTTTCATGTCCATATTCCCTATAAACATCAAACCAATATATGTTTCAGCTTCAATCTAAACCTAAATATTTAAACAGATGTGTCTATATGTTAAAAACTAAAATAACCTTAAGGAATTAGAGTAGATAAAGTTTACTTCTTTAACTTGCAAAGCATTCACTAAAGAAAATAAACAAATTCTCCAATATATTAGCTTCAACAATATAGAAACGAGACATCAACAAATTGATCAATAAAAAAAAACTAGAAGAATAAGTCATTAACTAGTTGTGCCATTGAAACTTAATCACACAAACCAGAAGAAAAATGTATGGTTGGACATTGTTATTATACCCATAGTTCAGAGTTATACCTCCACTCAAGATGGATCTAAGTCAAATTCGGCTCCAACATTTAACCTAGATAAGAACAATTAAAACAACAAAAATAATTGTAAAGGTCAAACATATAAAGTTCTAAAATAAGCACATGCATGTAAATATTGCATAGAAAGTAATAACATATTACTTAACAATAACATGTGAGATTTGGCAAAAAGAAAAAAATAATAACATATGAGCTTTCTTATTGATAAGAAAAAAATCTCTCATTTTTCTACTTGACAAACTCAACAACTTCCTGCAAGATTGTTTAGAAGTATCCACAACATTATAATGAAAACATGCAAATAAATTAGAAATTTTAATACATACATCGATGATGAAAATGTATTGGTACCTAAGACAAACCAACAATTATTCCAAACTCCAACACATTTTCACCCATTTGATTAAACAAAAACATTAATATATATATATACACACACATAGAAGACGTACATCTCAACTAGCTTCTCTATCATACCGTGGCTGCCTATTCGGAGTTCTTGCAGCTAGAAAATCCAACAAAACTCATAGAAAACACATCAAATTCAAGGACTAGAAGAATTGGGCAATCGACAAATAATAGAGTGAAATCAAAAGTATCTACAACATTATAATGGAAGCATGTAAATAAAATAGAAAGGTTAATTCAAAATTTCAGCAGCATAACAACACCCCTATGACTAACCAAAAAAAAAATAATTACACCTGCTTTAACAATGAAAATAATATATAATCTACCATGTGGCTACCTTTGCTGCAGGGTAGCCACAATTCACATAAAATATGCATAATTGTAGAGTTTTAATTACTTACCTAAGTGTAACGTCAGGTCCTTTATCTCCTGAACTCCTCATTTGAAACTAA